>OX402537.1:5198505-5345183 GCA_948098885.1 Drepanosiphum platanoidis
GGATTCGTCCGCGCTCGCCCCGCGCGCGCCGTTCGATCGTGTTTTAACAATCGGTGTGCGCTCCCCCCGGTCGTATCGATATTTAGCACGGACGGTAGAGAAGAAAACAACGGTCTTTTCTAAATGTAAATCGTTTCGCGCCCGTTCGAGTCCGTACGAGTCGTCCGACAATGCCGACGGCAGACGTTATTACGCGACGCGAGTGCGCGGAAGATATTCCGTAGTCGTTTGCTGCTGCGTAGGCGGTAGCAGCTGAAGTCTAAGGAGTAATAGTAGTTTCCGGACTACTTAACGCCGGCAGCGCCACGTCTCATACACCTGTGAAAAAATACAATACGCGCCGATTGAAGGAAAAAAAATCAAATTTCCAGTGCACGACCGATCGTATCGTTGCTGCTGCTGCTGCTGCTGCTGCTGCTGCCGCGCAACGATGTATATGCAAGCGGCCGCGCACGCGATTAGATTTGATTCGAAATTGCTTTCTTTTCCCCGCGTTTCCGTCATGTCGTAGTGCTGCGATACCTGTCTTTCAATCCCACCCACCTATTCGACAGTTTCGTTCTATCGTCCTCCGTGTTATCGTCGTTTGCTATGTGATCAGCGACAGATTTCTATCATGGCAAACGAGACACAGTCACCTAACGGCAGATAGCCCGACTAAAAAGGGAGTCCTTGACCAAATATAAAAATAGCGTGAAAACAATCAAACAGAGAGCATAGTTGAGCTTGAGTAAGAAATATCGTCACGTTCCATGTACAAAAATAAGTCTTTGATTTTATCGTTTTAAATGGTATATGTGGTCTTTTGTATCAAGAAAAAAGCCAAACTTTGTTAATTGCCTCGCTACGCTGGGACACATAATTCCCGCCCTGTCTGTAATACGGTGCCGTTGAGTTGAGTTAGGTCAGGCGCTCGGACTTCCACGTTCCTTCTCACACGACAAGCGAATGCTCTAACTTTTCAAGTATCGACATGCCCGAGTTTAAAAATTGCGAAAAACATAGTGTTCGATTCAATAAAAACACAGACTTCGTCCGACAAAACTGCGGTTTAAATAATAAAATATATTATTATTATTACTGTCGTGAATCGTCTCCGATCAAAGCAAATTCCAAACACGATCGAATTTTATTTCAAACAATTTATTGTATGCTGGGCTCGGAGTAATTTAATTTGTAACTTCGAATTAGGCAGAGGGGTTGGGCGGTCTTTGTGGGTGTATATACGGTTCACCGGCTACAGAAAAACTTCAGATCAACTACGCGAACCAATTACTTAGAACATACGAATGCACGTTGGTAATCATCAAATCAATGTCTACGGCTGTTAGGTCACGTGTGTATCAAAGTACGTCCGACACATTTGCAAATTACCGAATACGAAATTCATTCAAAGGATTGTCCTATATATACTCTAAGCATCTATATTGTGTTATTACGTATCTACCTATCTCTAGCTTTTATCTAAATTAAACATCAGAACAAGGAATTCAAATGAATACATAAAACGTACAAATGTACGATTCACTACTAGTTTGACAAATATATTAAGCAATTCAACCGTCAATTTATCATTTTATATTCTCTAAATTATCGCCACAACCAAATTTGAAAAACTTATTTAGACAAACTCACTTGCAATCAAAATGATTGTTTTTTTTATCAAATAAACTTGTTTTTATTTTAAGTCATAAAATTACTATTATTTACAATTATTAATTGAAATATTTACTTTTATATTAATAAGTACAGAACCAATATAACTTTAAAATAATTCTAAACACTTGGATGAAAAATAAATGAAAGAGCTTTGTAAATTAAAAAACATAAACACTTTCCGATGAATCTACAAACAAAATCCATTGGCATAATAACAAATGAACTACGGACCATTAACACACCTGTCTATACAATATTCAGAAACCTTTAGTAATCACATTGTTTAGATAAAAATTGAAACAAATAATTTTTTGTCTTGGGCAATTTTTATTAAATACGTTATAATTTATGACTTTATAATAGATAATAATAATTAATTATTGATCTTTATTACCAAATTATTATTAAAATTCTTGAAAATGACGCCTGTGATCATTGTTCTATATTTTACGTAGGAAACGATTAAGGTGAGGAAAAACTGTAGATTAACAGCCGTGATATGAAAACCTTATTTAATAATAACTTAATAGCTAAAAGTAGAGGATAATTTATTTTACTTGTGATGTAATATATTTATTTTTCGTAGTGACAAAACTATAAATATTTAACTGCACGGAAGTCGTTACCATAAGTGAATATGATCATATCATACCATGTACCTTTATTATTTCACACAGTTAATGTACAGTGTAATTTTAATAAAATAATTTTTAAACTTTCTCAACTCTTTCAAAAAAGATTTAATTCAAATAAGTTGATTTCTATGTATTTAAAGACATTTAAGCTGCTCATACATTTTAATTAAATACTTCATAATACTTCATAATAAATTTTAAACATGTCAATTTAAACATTTCATCACATTTAAATTAAATATTTATTTGAACTTTGTAAAATGTCATAACCACGACTTATAAAAAGATAACTAAAAATAATAAGAATTTTTCATTACTATTTACAACTCAAGAATGTATAACACGATTAACCGTCAACAAGTGTTTCTTATTTTCATAAATCTGATATACATTTCCGAGATCCAGACTCAAGATACGTTTCTCTTTTTTGCATTATTCGTAGAATAAAAACCTATATCATCATGTTATGCACACGACTTATTCTAGTGGAACAGTTCGATCATGAAATCCAAAAACGTATATTTTTATAGGCCATAGCCACCCATACGATAAAGTGAATTGGAAAACACAATGCGTACGGCTGTACTGTAAAGCAGCAGACTGGGACGGTAGAAGTTACGGGAATTGAACGTAGAAAATCGCATTTGGAATATTATAACAATGGTGCGAGACGTGTCGAACGGATGTCTATGGTTTCTAATGGGAAAGAGGAAAGTTAAGATATTAAAATTTTACACAGCATGCCCCCTTCGATGAAGGAACTTTCTCGAAAGTTTAATCTTTGTCACTTTTTTGATGGGACGAGGTGAATAAATATAAACTTTCCATCGAAGAAATAGTCACCACTAAATAATAATAATAATAATAATAATAATTTTAAGAACATGATGATTTTTTTTTTTTTAATTTACATTTTAATTAGTTTGATACAAATTCCTGCAGCAAAAGAACTGTAATATTTTTCGTTATAATAGACGTAAAGTTATTAGTTTAGGTAATACTAGGTTCAATATAAAATATAATTAGCTATAAGTAAACATACTTATAAAAATTATAAATAAAATATTCGATACTAAAATATGATATGAGATGATTTAAAACAAAAAAACAAAACTGATATGTATATAATATACATGTAATTTTAACTTCAAATATTAGAAGTGTATTCAGAGATGCAAAAAATACTTTTAATAAGAATCAATTTAAATTCTACATCACAAATAAAACAGCGAAGTATTTAAACACAAACTTTAAATTTTAATAATTCAGTGTAATACTGAAAAATAGAAAAGAATAATATCAACTGTAATAATAATAATAATTAAGTGGACTAAATCGGTCTGAAAATGTAATTTCACTATACCACAGAAATTTAAAATGATCAATTATACAAAGTTGTCAAAATAAATTGATTAATCTGTGAACACCTCCATTTCTATACATTTTTATTTTACAAAAAAAAAAAAATCTCAACTATTCAATAGCTGCTGGTGTTTTTAAATAATGTCATTGGAGAGTAAAAAATGTTAAGGATAAGAGAGTAAAAATTGAATTTTCTTGCTCATTATTTTCGAGGGAAATAAAACATAATTTACTAAAAGCAAAAGAGGTGGCGAGTTTCTAAAGAATTCCTAACTCATGAAATATGAGAGGTGAAACCGTCAAGTTATTAAAACAAGTATAGTAGTGTGAGGAATGAAGCTCATTAATCATTATTATAAAAGAGTCGAAAAAACAAAAGCCAGTCAGAATACTATTTGAATAGGCCGAAAAAAAAAATGAATCCACTATTAATTTTAATCACATTATATTGTTCTTGGTAGTATACAATTTTGTTATGATTAAGTCATCTTGTTTTTACCCTCTTCAATACTAACTACCGCCCTTCTACAACTTGGTGCAATTTTTCGCCCCTTATCATACTCAAAATAATGTTGATAGTGTTTAACTATCCAATCTGTAATCTGATTATGATAAGATTAAATAAATTTATCATCGAAAATTACATCCTATGTAATTTAATATCTATATACAAAGACACTAAAATAAACTAAAATTATAATCAAATTCATAATCAATCCTAACATTTGTTTCAAACAAACTTCTAACTCATGAAATAAAAATATAAGTTTGTCAAATAGAAATTGTAATTCGGTTAAGCGAAGAGGACAATATATTATTATGGACAATTTTAAACAGCACGACTACATTAGATATTATAAAAGATTTACCATGATGTATGATTACGTAAAGAAATTCATTATGCGTATTAAATTATGTAATTTAATTTAAACTCAAAATTGTTATTACTTTTTTTTTTTATGAAAATCACTACTTATATATGAATTTTAGTTCAACAAAATAAAATCTAATCCATATTTTTCTATAGTGATTAGCTTAAAAAAGATAAATTGATTAAAAAAATAGATTACATAGATGTATAGAAGATTTGACAATGATTGAAAAAGACCATGCATTAATAAATCAAAATTACGCGAAACAGTTGACTAAAGTGAAAAAATAGATTCAATCAACTGTAGTAATAAATGTTTGCCGGAAGGATATCCGATCCTTTTATTCTTCGTGTATACAAAAAAACAACGTTTTTAACCTAACACGTGCGTATATAAATGAGAATTTTTAACAGATGCATTTCTAAATCGAAAACTATCGTCTCGATTTAACTCAATTACAATGTTCCATTCTGCTTGTTAAGAAATTAAAATGAATCAATAAATTCAAAGAATTGTATAAATTAATCGATTAATTGATTCGGTATACGTACCTATCATGTTATTATTTAATTAAAATGTATTAATAATTTGTATGTATGTAATTAAATAATATCTGTATAAAACTTTTGTCGATTGATATCAACTTCACATTTTTGAGATGACAACTTTTATTTTAAGAGTATCAGTTAATAATAAATACGTTCAAAATAAACTGAACAAATTCCCGAGATATTAAGTAATAATCTGTGGTGGATTATAAATAAAATATTTTAATATTAAGATTTCATTCCAAAAAATTATATAAATATGTGCCTTAAAATTCAACCGAATTTTATAAATAAGAATTTAAGTTATTTATTTATTTTGAATTCCATTTTTAGATTAGATATATTAAATGTTTTATTGAACTGCTATACAAAAGAGAATCTTTTACCGTATTATTTTGATTAAATAATAAAATAACCACAAACATATCACGGGTCTTTCTACTCATAAAATAATTTTAATTTAAAAATAATTATTACTATTATGCAGTTTAATATTTCATTCAAAAATGTACGTATAATACATGGTAAAATAAATTAAACGTAACAACTGATCATAAATAAATGAAAAAGTTGTGACACCAACAGTTTAGATGAGTTGATATTTATGCGTTTAGGAATAAACATTCTAAAAATATTATTCTTAATTTCTCATAGTAATCAAAAAAAGTTTTACGATCAACATAAATCACGTCGAAGTAAAACGAAAATTCAAATATTCCTATACCACTTCCATCGACTTTATCCAAATGTTAATTGATTTAAAGAAAATTGTTTTTGATACAGTTTTCACAGATATACAGTATCGGTAAAAATAATTAGTTATTCGAAAAAAAATGCTAAATATAACATCTTATACTTAATGTTCTAAATTTTATTCTCTACATTTCATCAATTATATTTGGATGTCGAAAAGCGAACATAAAGTTTTAAAAATAGTATAGGCTACAGGCATTTTTGCAATGGACCTAAATATCTCTAGAGAATTGGCCCCCAGGAGTTTAAAAGGACAAATTGACTGTTACCTTTTTTTAAACACCGATTGAATAGATATTTTCACTTTTTAGAACTACATTTTTCTTGTCAGAATCGATTTTAGATCATAAATAAAACGTATTATTTTCGGAATTTAAATAACTGAAAGCCGTCGAAATAACTTAATTTATTATATTAATTAATAATATATTATGACCCAATAACAATTTCCATACACCATGTGGCTAGTAAGAAACATCATTACAGACGAAATCTTGTTTAATTAGAACGTGAATATTTTTAATCTATTTATACTAAACATTTAAAATTCGTCCAAATATTAAAAATAAATATAATACATTTTGTGAATTAAAGGCGGCAAAAAAACACTAATTGATTCAACTTGAACTCTATCAGAGGTACTATATACTAACGCTGCAAAACTCGCATTATCAATTTTACTCGTTTCGTCTCAGCCTTTCCGTTAACAGATTCCAGTTTTGATATAAAATCACTTAACAAACTATTTATCATTCGATGTTTAACACTTTAAATTTCATCCCTCACAACGAAAATCTGCAGTGTTCACTAATCACAGTTTATACCAATAGCGTAACTTATTTCATAATATATACCGAGTATTTTAAACCTATGCATGTATACATATACATAAATGTAACGTATAAAGTATTCGTATGAGTTTACAACGTCTTTTGAATCTTATATGACAATAGTTATGGCGATCACATTCGATTCACACAATGCATTATTAATCTTAACAGTTTTAACGATTTGCTTTATGTGAAATGTTCATGATCCGTTAAACACGCATATAACATGATCAATAAACATATAGATTCTAAACATTCGGACAGAGATAACGTATTTACAAATATAAAAATGTATGAAACCACAAAATCCGGATGTTGCTGCCATGTGTGCATGATACATGGATATCCTGAGTAGCACGGAAATTAAGATCATAATTTACGTTGTATCATTATTATTACAGACGTTCCGGCCATGGTCGTGTTCAGTTACAGAGTATGAGAATAAGAAAATGTCCATACACATAATTTTTTATGTGGTGAGCATATCGTATATTTATTATGATACAGCAGTGCTCGTATTTTTGTTTTATTAAAAAAAATCTAGATTTCGTTTCTACATCGCTGGGGAATCTTTAAATCTCCGAAAGCCTACACGCCAAGAGTGCTTATTAAATATGTATAGGTACTCAAAGAATACTATACACTGACTTAAAGGATGCAAGTATAATGAAGACATCGTCTTTTGAGTAATTTCGTTTTTATGATAAGAATATTTAATATTATTATAATAATACGTAACAAGCATGTGGTATAAGTATTGCGCTATATTTACACAAACAATGAACACATACATAACTTATAGTATTTCATAGAACTAATAGTTAAAGTAAAGAACGGTACATCGATAGCAATTAAAACGATTGGAAGCACCGATTTTCTGTTTTTGTTTAACGGATACACAATATAGAGTAATCTTATTTTTTATATATTTTATATTCAACATACAAATCTATCTAGTCATACTATGAAGATTTTGAAAACAGCTAGATCGTAATTCGTCACGAAATTTCCTCGATATTAGTTCTCCCGATTGATTTATCTTAGTGTTCAGCAAAAATTAAATGTGAGCATTTTAAAATTATTTATCGTTTCAATTAGTCGTATTGATGAGATTATAAGCTGTATTAGATAGAATTATATAAGAATAAAATTGAAAATGTAAGTGATTTTATCTCAAATCGATATTATGTCCAATTCAACCATATCTATAATTTTAAAACCTTTATAACACCAATCGATCGATCGGTTAATCAGAAATAGAAAACGTCTGAGCTACCGAGCCGTACATAATATGCAGTAATCCTCTTAGGAATTAAAAACATAAATATAAACATTAAATACAATTGTTTAATATTATAATAAAAAAAATGTATTTAAATATTTGTATATACTTCATGAACAAACTAACAGTATAAACTAATGCCCATAAATTAGATAAGTTTCCTATTTTGAATCAACCAACTACAAAATGATTGGTTTTAGAGTGGGTTTGTGAATACAAAATAGAAGGCTAAGAATATATATTGTTATTTCCCAGTGGATGGACATTTCATTTCTAAATAATATATTATATGATCTACAAGGGTTTTTAATAATGATTACAAATATTTCTTAGATAAATCTCAGAGAAAAAAATAAAAAAATGAACCTTCCTTGAACATAAAATAAAAATAAGCAAATGAAATTTTAGATATTTTCAATATTAAAATTTTAAAAATAATAAACTTGTTATTTTATATACGATTGAAAGTTAATAATGAGACAAAAAATATGAAATGAATTTGTCAAAAATTATTTTATTTTAAGGCCTAGTTTTCAATTTTTATTTTTATTTATATATACATTTATATGTATTCAATGTTCATAATTATTAGAGTACGAATTTTATAGTATTAATTCAGCTAAATCCTAACTAGTTGGCATATTATTTATTTTGATCGGGTTATTAAGATTCAGGATCTTGTAACTCTGGTGTCGCCATAGTGATCAACTGAAATGGCCGGCAGCAAAAGAAAATATTCAAAACGCCCACGTTCGAGAGAACGCATACACATTGGAGGCGATCGAAAATCACGATCATCCGACATGAAAAAGAAATATTGAACGACGTCATAAAGGTCATTTTTAGGGGTGTATAAGGAAAAAAACCGTTGAAATAAATCGAGTTATAGCCGAAATCAACGGCTATAGAAAAAATATTCCCTTTAGCAGAAAACGGTATAGATTGTTTCATAATTTTTTTTTCTCCCTCCACGAGAAATGTATTTTTATCATAGGAAATTATTATTGTCGACAACTTTTCAAAAGTTTGCCGCAAAACTTTGGATTTCCTTCCCGAAAAGCGTCTTGCGTTTATACTGATAAACCACCATGCATGCCTTCCGGTAAAGTTTACAAGTCTCTTTTCCAATACACTCTATGTGTAAATAACTGGAGGTCTTTTAATTGAATGATAACACTGCATATTTTATACTAATAAAAAATTGATAAAAACAAAACTGTTACAGAACATAATAAATTAGGCCTAATGTAAATCTTAAACGAATTATTGCAAAATATATTACAAAAACGATGGATATGCAGAACTCTACAATACTATTAATGTGTTGAAGTCCGTACTATTTTTTCAGACCATATAATAATAAAAATATATTTTTAAATAAGATTAAAACTGCCCAAGGCAAATTTTAAACCATCCAAAATATATCTGACAATAGTACACAGACACGAAAATAAATTCTGAAGAGATAAAATAAAATAAAATAATAAGAAATTACCACTCAAAAGGTAGTCTAATTAGTAGATTTGGGTGATTTCTTGAAATTTGAACTTCAACTACAATGAATTGAATGTATACAATGAATTCGATGAAAGTTTCAGGTCTCTACGGTTTGTTTTTTTTGAATTACGACGAAAAAATCTATTTTATCAAAAATCAGCAACCCGTAAATTTTGACGCTTTTTATGTAAAACTTATAAACTTTTAGGAAATTCAAAAAATGACCTCTTGAAAGTACCAACCAGATGAAATTCACTACCAGAAACCGATCCTGAAGTTGAAAATAATAGGACAATTTTTTAGGTACTTATCGTGTACACAGATAAAAAGAAAAAAAAACAGCACATCATGGTAAAAAACAATAGATTCCTTGTTCCACTCAGAACTATAACAATAATTCGTTACATAATGAGTGAAGCAAAACTTAAGATTTAAAGGTCTAATAATTGATAAAAAAATTTAATTGATTTCGAAAATGTGTTGGAAAGAAAGTACTTTTAATATACACTTAAAAGTCATTAAGAGTTAAACTGAATTTGTATTATAAGAAATAAAGACATTTTCTTTTATCCTAAAAAAAACTTTTTTCACAATCATTAGAAACATTTCAATTACGTTCCTTATATTATTTATCGTTGTATTAATAATGTTATCTACAGATAATTTTGAAAGGTGTAATAAGAACAAAAATCCATTAATTGCAACCATTAATCTTCTAAAAGTTTCACAAATGTCGAACCATTTAAACCTTAATAATTGCATAACTGTTTATTTTGAGTTTATTTTAACTGCAATAAATTCACAATTTCAATTTCTAATTTCTAAAAATAAAATGTTATGAGTGAATTTTTATTGAACCGTATTCAATTTTAATATTTAAATTTAATATTTAATATTTAAATATTCAATTTACTCAAGTTTAACTTAGATTCTACATCAAATACATAATTAAATATATCTCAAAATAATATTAAATTATTAAGTAAATAATTTACAAATTTGAAATCAAAAGTACTTAATTCACGCATATTTGTTCAGATTGAAACACTATACGACTTGTTACCTACCAACCAAAATAACCTAAATCATTTTTACACCCCTTAGATTCGTAGTTTTTATATTGACTCAATCTTATAAAAGAACGCAGCACATACAAATATATCGTGAAACAATAAACACATAAAAGTATAAACCAACATAAATGAAATACTAAATTCTTGATGATAAAATGGTAAAAATAACATAATAATTTTTATGTAGTCTCAGATATCTGAAGTAAAGTAACCAATTTAACGAGTAATATGAACTTTACAAACATCGCTTAAATTACGCTGAGTAAAATAAATCGTACGTCGAACGCACTATTATGTACATAATAAAAAACTGTTACAGCTTATAACGCACCACTTACGTAAAATATTAGACAAACAGCTTTATTTAATTTACAAATAAAAAAGCACAACAAAATAATTAACATTAGCCAGTTATTCGGTTATGTTTGAGAAAAATATAAATATATTTCTAAAATTCAAAACTTTCGATATGAAGCTTAATTTCGATGAACATTAAGTTCCCTAAAAAGTATATACTCGTATAAGACTGGATTGATTAAATTATTACTCGATTCAGAGAAACAAACATTGACAACAGGCAAGTAAATTTTTAATAGAGTACAACAATTATTGGAGAACCGAGATAAGAAACCAATAGAAATAAGCATTAAATTTCAAAAATAAATACACTCACACACTTATAATATGTGTAATACTTTAGAACTGTACCCATCGCGTAACAATAAAAACTTATTTTCAGAAATGTACCTATGAAAAAAGCCATTTGAGTATACAATTAGAATTAATGTAAGATAGAGTTCAACACTCATTAAAATATTTGATAAAACTTACCAAAAATTATAAGATAATAAGAATAGAGAAAGGTATGGAATGAGCACGTAATAGAGAATTTCGCAATTTGCCCATTACACAGCTTCAAATTGCACGAGAATACGTGACAACATTTGATAATGGTTTGAATTAAGATATCCAGACGTGATTCAGCGAAAGTTTCTGGGGAGTCAACAAATATAATACCGGGTATAATACGTATTCGAGCACAATTATACAATTGCCTCAGCAAATGAAGTAGGCTTCAAGATTAAACGAGTTCAAAAAGAAACGGGATTATTAAAATTATGAAATACTCTTTCGGAATTCAAAGTGTAAATTATAATCTTACAGACAGGTATCTTATAAATTATTCGACAATTATTAAAAAAAAAAATCACAGGATATATCAATTAATGGGTTATAAAATATAGACTATGACTGAGATCCTTATTAAAGGGCACACGTTTCATTTAATAAACTATAATCCATTGCGTTTTATAGGCGACTTTTTCTTATTTAAGACGTTTAAACGACTGACACCGACAGTCCCTGGTAATTAAAACATACTACAACCGTTTAATTAATTTTATTTGGAAAACTGCGTTTTTATAATGCTCCCAAATAAAAAAAAAAACTTATCATTTATGAAATAATCCTTAAAGTTCTTTGGTCACATTCCAAAAAAAAAAAATACAGACCATAAATTACATTCAGTAGGTATTTGTCCAAAAATTGTTTTATTTTGTTACTAGAATACATTTATAGTCGTGTTAAAATTGTAAGAAAGTAAATTTAACTAAATATAGTGTATTTCTCTACAAATGATTTATTCGCTACGGTAATTATTAAAAATATACAATTGTAGATTATGCTTAAACATTTAATAATTCTAAATGTAAAACTTATTTTAGGTGAATTAGCTTTTATTTAATTTAATTTTTAGAACACAAATCAAAAAACCTAGAGAAAAGATTTACAAAAAATTTAATAATCGGAGCACAGATGTGTGTGTGTGTGTGATTGAATAATTTTTTTTTTTAATTGTATGATAACACATAATATGCTAAGTACGCATATTATGTGTTTAATAATGAAGGGATTAAGACCAAGTTTTTTTAGAGCATATTTTTGCATACTTAAACAGTTTGATATTTTGAAAACTTATTTTAAGACTTGAACTACATAGACAAAATTTACTATTTTCCAAAAGTTTCAAAAATTATTATGAGTATATTTATGTATTTGAACTCTGATTTTAAATTTTATTTACAATAATTGAAATAAATTAATATAGCTATACGAGTAAACAACATTTTAATTTGTATCTTTTATTTAAAAATTCATAGTTTATTTTGCATATGACTCGCAGTTACGATGAACTTGTTATTTTGTTATCATAATTAATAAGCATAATAATTAATTATATTTGTAAAGAAATACACTATTTTTTGAGAATTTTAAATCGCATATTATTTTTGTGGGAAGAAAATATTGAAACATTATTTGTGCACATATAACTGATTTTTAGTTCATATATATTCGCACTATAAATATAATACCTTATAATGTAAAATACAGATAATACAAATCAGGATATTATAACATATAAATATAATCTAATATCAAATTCAGGAAAACAAAAACAATTTGAATACCACAAATATATCATCATAATCGCAATCCTAAAAAAAATTATACTAGGAAATGAAAAAGAAATGTATCGTTATCTATTAAAATAATATAATGCGTATGGATATTAAGGTAAGAATTATTACAGAAAAGCCCAATATTTCTTTTGCTAGAAATGAAAATAAAAATATTACTGAAATACCAAAGAGACATTTAAATTAATAAAAAAAAAATACATATGAATAATATGCCTTGACATGTATTATATAACTCCTAGAATAGACCAATATGAATAAAATAATTGTGAGATATATATTATTGCGCAAACCGTTGACGCATAAAATACAAGGATTACAAATCAGCAAACAATAAAGTTTACATGTTCAAACTGCTAAGGCGAAATAAGTTTTAGTGAGCGAGATGAATGCAAGTTTTAGGGAACTTAATACTAGCCAGCCTGTCGTAATACACATAATCATAGACACAAGTAAAACAACAACTATAAACACATATATCGATTAATCGTTTTTATTTTTATAAAATACAAATATTTTTAAAAAAACCCCAATAACATTCAAAATAATTTTAATTTTTAAGATACTGCTATTATGAAAATTGTATTTAAATACTTATTGTAAAAAAAAATAAAAATTGTAAATCGAAAAAAACTAACGTTTTCTTAATATAACATAAATTAATCTTTCCAAAACATTATAGATAATGCGTCTATTTTATAATAATAAAACACGAAACTTTTGATATATTTTCATACCATTAAACCATCGAATTATCCTTGAAAATTTACTATTGCGATTAAATTAACCACAGAATATAAAACACATGAACCCTATCCAAAACGAACCCGGGATAAAACAAACATGATCTTTGATGGAAAATGTCTTCATTTCCTTGCGATATTGAAATAATTACACTAACTCGCAGTCCTTGACCAACTATCTTATTGTTTTTTTTTTTGCCCTAGATTACGAAACAAACTTTTTAACGATAATATCGATTTTATCAATACTAAGTCAAGAATAATAAATAGAAAAAAATGCGAGAATAATTAAAATACGAAATAAATAAAAAATTATTAAAATAATTAGCATGCTACCAACAATTTATAAATTACAAATTTAATTTAACTCGTCGAGAAAAATTCAAATATCATTATAAGTACAAACAAGAGAGTGCATCGCATGAGATAATAATAGTAATTCAAAATCATTCGAGTTGAAAACTTCGATTGAATTATGATAGTAAACTATAATTTGAAATAGAAACGTGAGAAATAAAATATGTAAATTATGAAGTCATTTTGATTTTTCACACATTTTAAATTTTAAAATTAGATTGATTTTTATTGAACTCGACAAAGATAAGATCGCGTCGCCGTGTTTATTGGTAAAATTTTTGTTTACTACCAATTATATAGTTTACTAAAAAAACTAAAAAATAAGTTATTTATAATTCATTTCTTGACAAAGCCAACACTTTCGTTGAGAGTGGATTTAATTCTAAACGCTCTTTACAGGATTCTGTTTAGAAACCAAAGAACATAACACTTAACTCCATACAAACAAACTATGACATAAAACTTCACTGCCCCCAATTTTACATACTAGAAACATCTCAATCTACTTTGAAAATGAACCTTCGCCGTCTTAATTTTTGCTTTTCTTTATTAGTACCACTAAATTACTCCAAATTAAGTTCCGATAAATTATTAGTAAATATATCTAATTATTTTTGCGCCACTACGATTTTTAACTAGGAAAAATGAATTTGTCACCACACTGATTTCAGTCTAATATTTATTTATAACCTTTTGTGGGTCTCAAAAAAAGTTAACCTTCGAATTCTGATAATATTTACATACCTACGAAATCCCTGAATACACCTACTCAAAATACCAAGCATAATAAAGTTAGGAGTGTACCGTTTTGGACGGATTACCAGACCTAACAACCACGTTTACGTAGCTAAAAGGCGAGACAAAAAGTTAAATAAAGTCATGAAAATAAACATTAGGCATAGCTTAAAACACCTCTTTGACTTTCGCATTTGTTTGACAAAGTTTAGATTAACTAAATCTCTAACCTACTGCGAAATCTAAAATGCTTAACGCCACGATATATTATTACTTCAAGTGTGGATATAAAATTTGTATTTTGTCAAAATTCAAACGTAAAATCTTCAGTGCATTAAATGGTAACAAAGAAAGATTAACCATTAAACAAAGAATTGAATACATGTGTGTAAATAACCGAGGTTTTAATATGGGGTGAATACCCAATTTGCATAAACCTTACATTCTAATTCAGGATTAATTAAAATTACTAACATCCATTTGTTTTCAAAAATAAAAATAAAAAATAGTATTTTTAATCTTCAGTATCCACAAAAGAGTAGTAAAAAATATATAAAAAAATACAATCACTATAAGGGTTCTATTAATTATAACTAAAACAAATAACAGAACAAAAGCTATTACATTTGTTAGATCTCGTGGGACAACCAATATTATGGGATTTTATATTATAAAAAGAATACAGAATAAAAAATATTACTGCTGAATAAAAAAATAATTTTGATTGCAAATTGTCTTTTCTTCGAACAAGCATCTAATTTTAATATGGTAAAATAATTAAATTTGGTTGATATAAAAATATGTTTCGAATCTTTTCTTATGACAAAATAATAAATAAAATCCCTCGTATCTATACTATCTGTAACTACTAGTTTATAAAAAAACAGTAATTGCTCGATATTGGTTCAAATGAACACATTGAATATATGTTCTACCCACAAATTAAACGCTCTGCTAAGCTCAAATGTGGTATTTTCTCGGCAAGAATGTTAGGATTGCGTTTAAAAAGCAAACATTTGTCGATGCGTTAAATCTTTTGCTCTCGGTTGGCGATTGAAATTACCCGTCGAGTGTATGACAAATATTTGCTCACAATTCATGCAAACAATATAGGAACTTCCGGGACAGAAGTTACTTCTTAACCAATATATAACATTTAACACACATCAGAAGTCATTATAAGTCATTTTTACATTCAATAGTAGTATCTTGATCAATTCAACGTTTAATTGAATTCTTAATTGATTGGAAAGTTATTTATTCAATGTAACAAAACAAAAAATACATAAGTTAATCTTTTAAATTTTAAGAAGCTAGTAAATTTTACGACACAAAATATTTCAAGAATTCGAAGATTTGACTATTATCTTATATTTGTACTTTTTACATTAAAACTATTTACTTTTTAGTAATGTTCTACGATGTAAAATGTGAATTATTTATTGCTATGATTAAATTCTTTGAATAACAATACGTAAAAAGACCGGATATCTGTCGATTAAATTCCACTTTATATCAAACCATTTGAGATTTGAACCCAAAAGCACGAATTTTAGATGTAGGCAATAACTTAAAACCATATATTTCAAAGGTCTAGGAATATTTAATCTAAGTATATTAGAATATTACATTAAAATTAAACAACAGAATATGGTTTAAACCTTTTAAAACGAAAAAGACATAATTTACGTTGCATTAAAATAAGTGAAACACGTGTAAATATTTATGTGGTTATATACGTAGAATACACTTATGTATTTTATTACTTGAAAAAGTTTTTACAGTCCTTAAATTTTATATATAAATCTAAAGGAGCACTCTTTAACGAAGTAAAAACAGTAGGTATACATTTACATTTTTATCGAATTCACTGTCACACAATACATATTATATGCTATCGACTTTGAAATACATATAGGTAGACCTAACACAATTGAATACGCATTACACAAATACGTATTCGAGTGTTTTCAATTTCATAATATTTTAAAAAAAAATTTTAAACATAACACTATCATGAATACATAATATACAATATCTTTCTTGAACAGAAAGTTTCCTACATTAAAATACAACTATGTGAAATCAAAGAAAAATCATTCAGAAGAATTTTCGCGTATAACTTCCTTTGAGAAATCGTATGACGTGCTTTCGTGGTATTCTGTGATGACATTCCGTAGTTAAAATATTAAAAGCCGAAAATACTCAACACAAGACCGTGTAACACTGTGAAAAATATCTAATCGCGGATATGTAGCAACATTGCCTATATACGACGCCGCTATACAATAATATTCGTGAGGTTTTCTATTTTACACTTCAACAATATCATTTTTTTTTACTATGAGCAACATTTTTACACAAAAAATGAATATTACGATATTCTAACGCCATGATCTCAGATGATGATAGTGTAAATTGATAACATCTCGATTTTTTAAAAAACAAGTGAAAAGAGCGGCTGTTTTTAAACACCCATCCCACCAAACGACGATCGCCCACACGAGAACACACGTGTAATTCAACGGAGAAAGCAATTTCGAAACATTCAAATAAGAAACACAAAGAAAAAAATGAATAATAATGTGAAAAAGCACCTAAGTAAACATCGTGTAGTAGTGGTAGTCCGTCGCACGCGTATATTCCAATACTTGAGTACTGCCGTGCGGCGCAAAAGAGTGCGGTGGGGAACGGATTGCGACGGCGGCGACGAGGACGACGTTGACGAAAACGAAGTACTCGAGATAAAAGGCGGTTAAGTGAGAAGTAAAGAAAGAGTTGAAAAATACAACATTGGCGGCGGCGGAAAAACGGGAATAATAATAATAGTGGAAAAAACACGAGCGCGCATAGGAGTTATAAAGGGGAAAATAGAACCGCGGCGCGGACGAACGAATACGTGACGGTCGTCGTCGGATAATTTTTTTTTCTTTCTTTTTTTAGAGTGGCAAGTCGCGGGAGAAGTAAGTTTGTTGTAGTTTGAGTGGTGTGCGAGGGAAAGAAAATCGTACGCCGACGTAAAAGTAGAAAAATAAGTAAATAAAAACCCGGCGAAAAAACGACAAACGTACGGAAAAACTCCGGCGGCGGCGGCGGCGACGGCAACAAAACACCAAACACGAAAAACAAAACGGAAAAAAAAAAAACAAAATCGGACAGCGACACACGGACCGACGGCACGTATAATATTATATTATATACATATGAGACACACGCGCAGACGGCACGACGACCAACCCGGACCGGTCCGGCAGGCAGTGCGTTTAAACGTTGACTGACGGCCGTGGCGAAAAAGAGCGAGTATACACGCAAGCGGCGGTGGCGGCAGCGGTGGCGGCGACCAGCCTCCTCCGCGGACCAGAGGGTAAAATCGTCCCCGGAAAACCGTAAACAGTGCTGCCATCTTTAAATGATAGCCGGTTTTCTCTTTTCCGCCCGCGGACGATCCGTACCGCCGACCCTGCTCCTCCTCTGCCTCTCGTTTACGCCGAATATGTCAGTTTCCCCGTCGAACCTCGTCCCCTCCCACCTCCATTACGACCCTCCCGCCGGTTCCGATCACTCTCTTTATATCACCCCCTCTCACACCCCCCAACTACCTTATCTATAACAGCGCCAACGCCGCCGCGAGTACGGTTTCAACTATTAATGCACCTTTTATCGTTTTTTCAATTTTTTGTTTGTTTTTTTTTTTTTTTTTTATTTCTCAATAAAGATACGACAAACTACGAGTATTAAGAATATAACAGAGCACCGGATTTAATAAAAGAGTACGAAATTGTCGTCTTTGACAGCACGTGTACAACACTAGGTATACTTACGCCCCGTCGTCGGTGACGCGTTTTGAAAAATAAAAAAATAAAAATTCAATTTCTTTATCGTAAATAATATTATATTTTTACACGTCATCGTCACTCTTCACGTATCTAAGCACGTGTAGGTCGCAACACTGAATCACACATCTATAATATCACATCTCATTCCGTCGTTATATACATATCAAGCGCGTTTATTGTAATCGGTGAAGCCCGAAGCGAATAATATAGAATCATCGTTTTCATTTCGATTTTGAATTAACTCGAACATACTATAAAAATCGTCATATATATATATAAATAGTTGTGCATCGTTGTTGTCTCTATGTTTGTCGGGAACGAAATTCAACATACATCCGAATATTTCATGCACAAAGAGTGCGCATTTACACACATAATCTGTACTGTTTTCCGTACTCTAAGTCATAACACACATTGTCAACCCTTAATGAAAAATGCGTCGGCAAAAACGGTAAAATACAATAGTTAAAGAGCCGTATAATATAATATGAGCTGTCCCGTTCCTATACATGCATATATACTAATTTTAAAAACAATGTAAAGAACGGTTTGTTGGTGGGACGTATATACATACTATATGCTATAAACACGTTAACTAATAAATTATTCACTACTAACAGACTTTCAATGGAATTCTATAATGAAGGGATAAACATTTCAAACGAGTTCAAAAGTACCCCTGAATGCATATTTAGAATAAATACTTTATGAGTGAATTTACGCGAATAGATACTAAAATATTAGTTTAGGGAATTATAGAAGTCCTATAGAAGAAAAAATCGTTTTGTTAAAATTGTCTCAATCACAAATAGTATAGAAATAGTATAACAGAGAATAATATTATCACTATCGTACGATAGTTTTAAAAAATGATAGTCCTAATTTCTGCTCAAATTTTCCCTATTTTAAAAGTATTTGGAATACTTTGATAATAATATTCAAAAATAATAAAGTTGGAATAATATTTTTATGAAGTATTCGAGTATACATTCGGAATACTATTCCAGGGGCAATATTCAAAATATTTTTTCAACTAAAAACTAAGTAATATAGGCTATACATTTTCGATAAGAATTATCTCTTAAAATTTGTTTTTGAAATACAAAAATATTAAATGTTTTTACTAATTTAAGATTGTTACAATACACGGGGGTAACGCCGGGTCAGGACAGCTAGGCTGACTAGGCATACAAATTGCATTGTCACCCTAAATTCTAAAAAAACTAACTTCAGCTAGTCATACATAAATTTTTATAATAATAATAAAAAATATTTAAATTGTACTCATGTAGTTATGTTGTTAGTAATTGTTCGAGTAATAGTGTTTAATTTAAGAGTACTGTTGTATTTACAATAAGGGTAGGCAAAGTAAATCTTGTTATTTACTAATAAAAATACAAATAATTGACTTTTGAGAATAAATTATAAAATAGAAGGGAAGAGTTATGCTAATGAGAAACAAAATTCCTAGGAACTTGAACCGATCTAAGTGGCCAGTCCGGTAAGTAATTTCATCCCAACCCGGCGCTGTGTACTTCTAATAATTATAAATACATTTAAAATATAATTTTTAATTTCATAAAATTCTATAGAAACGAAATTATCCCTTTATTTGCACTTATAATATCGCAAATAAAGTAGGTATAAATATTTTTAAAATGTAAATAAGTTAACTAAAATATTAAACAAATTAAATATTACATAATTAAGTCTCAAAAAAAGTATGAAAATAACAAACTAACATTATTAATTATCCGCGTTTTCAATCAATACAAATAAATAGGTACAGAAACAATAAAATAAAGTAGATGATATAAATCTACTTGATTTAAGTATTAAACATTAAGTTTGGGTTCAAATAAATATCTTCGAAAATAAAACACTTCAATAAAATAATTGAAAACTAACTGATGTTAAATAATGTTTTTTTTAATCGCTATATTGTTTATTTGAACTAATAATCAATCATTGGCTTTACATGTTTCCTCAATACATTTTAGTTCCCATCAAATATTATATTTATATTATAATTCCACTTGTATCGATGAACAAAAATATTTATTTCGAACATAAATTAAAATCAGTTATCTAAAATAAATTTCAATTTTTTTTAATTTAGTATAACTATAAACAACTATAAACTTGACGTATATAATATCTATACTTGTATTATACAAATAATAATCATATTATATGTATTCACTATGGTATATATTTTTGTCTCCAATTCCAATCAATTACCTTCACTAATACATACGTAGAATTTATACATTTTTAGTACTATTTAGTACTACTACTCACTAAAAATAAAATGACAATATAACTGATAGAGGTTGTACTACAAATAATACTAAGAAATATAATGTAAAATAATGTAATTATATACGCATAATTTACTTTGTACAATTGTACATAGTATTATAAAATACGTATGAAATTAAATTAGGAATAAAATTAGTTAAATGTAACGTATATAATATAAATTATACAGCAATTTATTAGAAAATAATTATTTTTTTAAATCAAGGCACCTGAAATGTAAAGACGTATGTTCATATAATTTATAAAAAAAACGTCATGTCCGTAAATTATTTTAATGGAGCAAACTCGAGAGAATACCACCTCATAGCCAAAATAATTTTATTTAAAAAACCATGAACGCTAACAACTAGTTTTGGCAATAGTGGTCAGTCTCGTTGTAGTACCGTGTTTTATTAATGCCACTCGACAGTTACGTATGTATTTATATTCAAAAGGGTAATGCTACAGAATTTTAGGACCACAACATTTTTATGTATTTCACTTGAGGCCTACTATACTTATTTCTGAATCAAATACTAAATGCCATAAATATTTTCAATTGGCATACGAATAACCGAATAGGTACTCGATTTTATCATGATACTTTTTTTAATTTTTTAAAATAATAAATAATCAGATTTTTAAAGTTTTTAATTATGTAAAAGAATGAATATTTGACTTTGGTAACTTTAAAAAAAAATATACTCAATATCAGTTTTAAAACCAAAAAATAAAACATCTTTTAATTTTGATGAGAAAAAAACAATGCAATAAAAATATCGATAAAAAATAAAGTTACATAGCGAATAAACAATTCCAATGAAGATAAACACTCGATTTTAAACGAATATAATTAATCTAAAAATAAATGCTGCAATGAATTTCTAATAACTTTATTCGTTCATTACGATAAATCGAAAATTGTTTTAACAAAATACACATGACTCTTAAAATATTAATCATATGTTCAAAACAATTAGTTAGGTATACATACGTTTATAACGTGTACTTTTAACATTTCACTTATTTTTTGGTTAAAACGTTCAAAATAAAAACTTCAAATAACTTAAATCTATTTTAACTAAAAGCAACAATGTATAAATTAATAAATAGGAATTCAAAGAGAAATACATAAAAAATGAAGTAAATATGTCAGTGATTTTAAATGTTTTAAATACAGTAGTGTTGTAAATGTCATCGTAAATGTAGAATTTAAAGCCTTGCAAATAACAACAACAAAAAAAGGGCAATTAAGAGTTTTATATTTTATGTTAAGCGCGGGAATTTTTTTTCATAGTCAATGATATTGTGTACTTCTCGAATCAATAGTAGAGAACAAAAGGACAGAGTATAATAGTACCATTGGCTAGGCGGTAATAGCCAAAGCGAACCCCGAACGAAGACAATACGAACGGGAACGCGCAAAAGTGGCCTAATTGTTTTTCTTCTTTTAAATAGGTTCGCTATCACAAATTTAGAAACTTCTCTAATCCATTTCCGTAAGAATTCCAAATCGTTTTTGTAGTGGCCTTCGAAATCGATATCTTATACCCCCGACATCCGTATTTTAATATGCTATGTTACATCAAGAAGAACGCCCACATATTGCATAGTTAGGCAAGTACCCAAGAAGGACCATGAGGCCTTGACCCCCTCCAAAACTTTAAAGTACCTATAGAATCTACCTAAAGTACCTACCTATAAAATATTATAATATTTAAAAATAGAAATGAAAACAAGCACTCTGTAATTAAATAAATGTTTAGGTAGAAAAATAAATCATCAAATAATCGTTAGCCCTTCTCCTACATAAATACATAAATATAAAGTATAATTATTTTTAAATATTATAGATAGATATATACTACTTAAACTGTTCGGCGATATTTCGAAATAACTACTTTTTGTATAAAACTTAAATTTAAAAAAATAATAAAATAACCATTAATACGCCTATTTTCGTTGTGATTTTATTACATCTTTGTGTTCAATAATTCTTGAAACAGAATAAATCTGTTTAAAACGCGTATGAAAAATGATTTTGACTTATTTTTGAGTGATTAACAGTCATGACACATTATCTATGGACTGCAATTTATTTAAGTCTGCGAGATGTAAGTTGTGGTTATTATTTTTTGTTTAATTCAAATTTCAATTAAAGCGGGAATTATAAGATATTCCAGATGCTTACAACATCAATTAATACTATACTTTTTCGTCTCATACACTTTCGAAATAATAACGAAATATTTGAAAATACTATAATGAGATAATATTTTTCGAATCATTTAAAATGTTTTTAGTAAAAGTAATTATTTTCTTACATAATATTAACTTATTCCGTAGAAATGCTACCACATCACACGATTTAGTGATATATCCGTTAAACCACCGGTAACTATATTTCTATTTACGTTGACGTCACGATAATGTACACACACCCTCAATATCACTTCTATACGATGATTATAGTTGATTGAATATCCCAAATCTACAATAATATTGTATTGCGGGCTGTTGTATTATTTGATATACGCGATGGAAACATGATAAATAATTTATGTCCGAATTAAAGCCGGCGAGGGAGGAAGTCAACAACAGGATGTGCAAGAGGTATTTTAATAGGTATAAGGGAACGCCTACGAGTTTCACGCAATAAAATACACTGTAAAACTTTGTCTTGTGTAAACCACTCTCTTCCACTAACCAATGTCACACACACACACACACACACGAACACGCGTAATATTATTACCTGCTGGGAGTCAACCGGAATTATAGAACATAACATTAAACGAAAACTTCTGCAAATATCGTGTACGGAATGTAGAATGTACCGATGAATAAAACAACTCGGCGTTTATCCTATACAGTTACAACATCGAACGCAACAGGGTTACACTTCTATTTGAACCCAAAGCATTACAATATTAAACGACAATTATAATAATTAAATACATTATCGTGTGATATAACATATAATAAATTTAAAAAACAGCTTGAATTGAACTATGAAATTATAATTCCAAAGTAAATACCAAATTAATACCAAATTATCGGTACATTATTCTAAACGATTCTATTCTGAAAGATAAATTATATTGCTCTTCTAAAATGTAAATTTTAAATATTTTGTCATAATTATACTAAAAGTTTTCACCTCAACGATTACAAACTGGTTAATATAAAACCTCCGAAATATTGTGTTTCAGGTAATTTTTTTTTAATACATCTATCAACCGACAAATTGCAATTATATTCTTTGGAAACTTTCTACTGTACTCTAAAATAATCTAAATAAAGTACTAACACTAAAATAAAGTATCTATTTAATAAAAACTATTATGCCATTACATATAACACACAAACTAACAATTTTAAAGAATACAACTATAATATATACAAAAAAAAGTACAAACTTGTTAGTATTACGTTTAAGATAAATAATGATTTTATGTGATATGTAACAAAAACATGAATCACACAGCTAAAAGATAAATCTATATACCTCAACGATAACAAAATTACAATGAAAACGTATTGAAAATAACAAAGAATAGATTTACGATGGCTTTAATTATACTGGTTGTTTATTATAATATGCATAGTTCAATAAATATATTTTAACGCCATCTTCATATTTGGGAAAGAAAACGAAGTAGAAAAAATATATTATTTAAACAAAAATGTACGTCCAAAAATGTTCAAATGCAGAAAAAAGAATACTAAAGAAACAAAATTATTAACAGCTAGCCATTATTCAGCTGATTATTCATAAAAGTTATTAAGTATTATAATTTTTTTTAAAGGAAATGCTTTGCAATGAGCAAGGCGCGCATAGGTACATTTGAATGGAAATTGGTTGAGAAGTAAGCCAGAAAATTTAAGACGTCGATGAGACAAAGAAGCACAATATTCAAGTACCATAAATTATGTATTATATATTTATATATTTATACCCGTAGATGTATTAATACATCATAAATAATATGAAGAATATTGTCAATAATATCCATGAAATAATATCGAAAATTAATTTTGATCATACGAACCTAACCTAAACAAACAGGCTAATTAATTTATTGTAGAAAGCTTTTGTGTAAAAAATGTTCTTTAAATATTAAACGCTGTTGCATTTATTAACTCCAAGCAGCCCAGAATCAAGTAGTTTATTTCATGTTAATAATTAGTTTTCCAATCGATTTTAATATAATTCCTACAATATTATTTAAAGATAGATATCGTAAATAATTCACAATATCATTGTGTAAAAATCAAAACTTTTCAAATGTTGAAAATCAGATATTTCTTTTGAATTAATTCAAATACACAATGTACATATTTTGTTGAAGATTTCAAACAAATATAAAATATTTATAATACATCATAACGACCACAAATCAATACAAAATTATGAAAAAATTATAATAATACGCCAACGAACAAAATTAATTTATAAATGTTTTTAAAGTTATATAGGTTATCGAATCGTCCAGTAAGAAACACGTGTAAACTAGGTAATTTAATAATATCACAATTTACCACATGTCCAGTAGTATATATATAAAGTTAGGAGTATGTAAATAAATAAATAAATAAATACTAATCTCAGGGAATGCGTGCAAACCACATGTATGGTTTTTTGGTGTATAACAATCGATACAATATGTCCCCATTGTATGTACGCCAAATTACATTTAAATTTAAACTCAGCCGATCCATAATCGAGTGCCAAAATAGTGTCCAATATGCGACTTATTTATAAAATTTACTTCAATTCAAATTTATTAATATACGAAATTTGTACTTGCTTTTTTTTGAAAAAATAATAGAATACTAACACCAGCTTAAAATATAAAGATAAATAAAAATCGCACAAAGATTATGAGCACTTGCGTATGCATTATAATATAGGTACATAAAATTTATCTAAATAGTATGTAATACACGTATATTTTCATATAACTATGTTATACTACTCACAGTGTAATTATTCAATTCATATAATACTGAAATGTCCATTATAATCCATGAGTGGTTAATTACACGACTGAATGATTCCCATAAGAATATTATTCAAATACAATAGCATTTCAAAGAATATGTAGAGTTCGCTTTTAAGGGACGAGACAATACATAGGCGTAATTTTAACTTGAACAACCTGGAGGGAGACTGTGAGCACTTGGCTTGGGACCACTTAATTTCATGACGTCTATGCGTCAGTCCCTCAGAGTTCTACAAGCCACCTTAATATTTGGCTGCTCTTTACGACTTAGTTTACTCGACAGAACAACAGCTCTATTGTCTATACACTGCTTTGTATAAAAAAAAATTAAAAATGGTGACTAAGGTAAGGGTTATTAAATATTTAAGTAATTGGGTCATTTTATACATATTTTTTCTTTTTGATGCAATGAGAAAAAAATTAATTTCTTTTACTATTTTAGGACGATCTAGATAAAGATCAAATACTTCGTAAGTATAATATTGGTTTTCCAAGAAATAATACAATATATTTGAAAATTCTAATCATTAAACTTTTTGTCAAAGTGTTAAAACGAGCTTTTGATGCTTTCGCTCAAGACAAGGGGTTCATAGAAGCCAACATGGTTGGTACAATTCTCCAAATGTTGGGTCACGATGTTTCTGAAGATCGGTTACAAGAAATCATTGCAGAAGTCGATGCGGACGGTGAGTTAAGATTAATTCTACATATCTATTCTAATTAATATTCGAGCACCTACTCATTCAATAACTAACAATTTAATAAAAATTACAACCAAAATAAAATACTTCGAGTTGATTTAAGTTTACATGAATTTACAACAGTGTTTTAACAAGTAAAAGTAAATAAATATGTAAATAAAAGTTGACCTAAATATTTTTACACGAGTACATACAACTAAAAAATAGGTAGATTTAAATGCATCGTGACAAAGACTCCACGTTAGTAAATTAAATATTTATGTAAAATCTACATCAATCGTTCTAAATAATAAATAATAATTACCAAAGTAGAAACAGTAGTCATTTTTCGTTAAGACATTTCAAAACACTTACCTGTAAAAAAAAAAATTGTTTTTATTAATAAATAGTAAAAAAGTTACAAATGAGTATTGTATTCAAAATATACATATTTTTTAAATGCTTGGAAATAAATTAGGAAAATCGTTCTCGCTATGTTTATATCATTTAAAATTTCACTAAGACACATTGCAAATTTCCCAAATATTATTATTAAATACATCTTCAAACATTTTTATGAACTGGATATTAGGTAATACAAGTGACTAATGTGTATAATTAATATGCACCATATTGATATTCTAGTAATTTAAACTACAATTCAGAATAATTATGGTAGGTAAATCCAATGTAATACCCGTATTTTAAAAATATTATTTACACAGAAACTACACAGAAACTTTTTTAAAAATAAATTACTGCCAACACATTATTGAAGGTGTGAAACTTAATCAGACATACAAATAATATTGGTAGACAAGTGAAATATTATTTTTGGCCATGTTTCAAAAATCTAAAGATTTTTTTATGTTTTCACATTCTTTTGACAGAACTTTAAGAGACTCTTTAGACATTGAGCGACATAAATACATAACAACTAAGTTATACGATATTTGATCAAAGTAAAAAAAAAAATCAATAATATATTATGACAGGCAAATATTGCGTAATTCTTTTATTTCTAAAGATGTACTAAAGGTAAATACAGTTTCCAGTACATTAGTAAAAAATAAATACACTTTAAACCCGTAGTAAAAAGAAACTATGATCGGTTTCTCGAAATAAATAGTATAATCTTTCACTTCGTGTACAGGACAAGAGTTATTTTGAAAATCGAATGATATTTTGTATTGAATACAAATGAACGAAAATATTAAAAAAAATAAAAATCATTTATAATAATAAATATTTTGCAAACATTGCCCGGATAAAAATTACAATTATATTGTCTTATTTCGACTGTTGTTCGAAAATGATTCCAAACGAATTTACTTGCCGGGAATTTCCACCATTTTTTTTCTCTCCACCACGCATCGCACCGTTTAATCTCCTCCTCTGTTGCCCGTAAAAACGCAAACGCTAATTATCACGTCAATATAGAATTTAAAATTTAATTTCCGTACCGACGGCAATGCCGGAATCAATAAAATCGAAAATGCCAACTAATCGCACGGACAAACGATCGAATGAACGGTAAAACGTTTCGAAAAACATTGCATCGCACAAAGGCTACGCGACCACGACGACGACGACGACGCGAACAATAGATTTACCGCCAACCGAATGTTTACTCATCGCGGCCGTTAAAATGATGGCCGGGATTCCAGCCATTCCGGCTGATAACGTCGTCTCTATCCTATACCACGGTAACAAACTGTACCGAGTGGCACCGCGGCGTTTATTCAATCGCGTTGGGGTTTTTCCTCCGGTTTTTCTCTCTGTTTTCTCGCGCGTATTTGAAACGTCGCGATCGGGAACAAAGAAATCGTTTCGTCACTACAGAGGGGCACGCCCTTTCAACACCACGATAATAAACACGAAAAAATAGAATAAAGATATATCACACGTCACGTTGAAATCACTAGATCCTCGTTCACTCGAAATCTAAAATGTGGGCCAACAATGTCTTTTTAGCAAGGACCAAATAATTAGTTGTCACTAAGTTATTTTTATTGCTGTTCAGGGTCGGGAGAACTAGAATTCGAAGAATTCGTAACATTAGCAGCTGGATTCCTCACTGAAGATGAACCGGAAGACGTGGAGGCTATGCAAGCGGAATTAAAAGAAGCGTTTAGATTATACGATAAAGAAGGTAAAATAGATTTGATTTTTATATTTTATTTCATAAATTGAAAACCATATCTAATATTAGGAAATGGTTACATCACTACCGATGTACTAAGAGAAATACTCAAAGAATTAGATGACAAAATAACAAATGAAGATCTAGATATGATGATAGAGGAAATTGATTCTGATGGTTCCGGAACTGTTGACTTTGACGGTGCGTACAATTTTCATATTTATTTTTTTTTACAAATTTAATTTAATTCGATAATCCTTAACTCAATATAAAATTAATATTTATTTAATTAATCGTTACAAATGTGTTTGAAAATAAAAACCATTTAAAACTATAGAAGTTGAACAATATTGTATACTTTATAAAAAGTTGTAATCTGATTATTTAAAAGGTAAAATGTAACCATAAACTATACATTATTATAGATTTCAATGGTTCTATATTCAACACATACACCACCAAAAATGTGTTAACACGTAGCTATTTAAATAACCAAAAGAAAAATTGATTAACTGATAATATTTTACGTGACTTGAAAATACAAGTCGATACTTCGAAACGAGTTTTACCACAAATGTATCTTCTACAAAAACTCATTGTCTTTAAAAATATAAATCCTAAATACAAGTAAAATAAATATTTCAAGCCTTAAATTCTTAATATTTTTAAAAATAATATAGAAATGATTTTCAATACAATATATAATTTATTATTTTTGAGGTTTGATATATATTTGCATATACACCATGATTAATAATAGAACAAATATGTATAAAAATAAATTACTTATGTAAGATTTATTTTTATTCATTTTTATAATACAAATTATAAATTATTACGAAGAGATTTTTGAATTGTTATTCAAATCAAATATAATAATATTTAAGAATGCGATAAAATTAATAATTTAAGTATTATTGGAAACTACCTAGTTATTAATATTTAAAAACAACAGTTTATGAATATTTTAAACCAATAATACTATGAAAATAAAAAAATAAATAATTTAATTTCTTAAGAAATAAAAAATGCAAAAATAACAATACATAAAAAACAGAATCAATTTTCATGGATAATATGCCTCGGATATTTTTCATTATTCTATTATTTTTATCCCCTATACCATAAAACGACAAAACCCTGTAATAATAATTTTATGAAAATCGCAAAAGAAAGTAATAAATCTATGGAACAAATTCGAAAATATTCTAGCCTTTTTCATAAGAACTCGTATTTTTACTCGAGATAAGAGAAGCATTAAAAATATATTGAGTGAAACGATATGTTTAACTGGAAAAATGCCAGCAATCTTTTCTTGGCGTTTGGGTCCACCTCGTCAATACGGTCACAAATAATTGTGTGTACAAAAAATACTTGAAATATAAATACTACACAGGTAAAAATAATTTATGGAATAAATTTTATAATCATTATTACTGTTTTAAACATTTATGAAAATTAAATTGATACGCAAACAAATCAACAAGGCAAAATGCATAAATAATATTATTTCTCTTTAACACAAACTTTTAAATTTTTGTTCAGCTTAAAAAATATTTAGCCATTCTCGTTTACTTTCATAATATAGCAATTAATAGTGTACATTTTATATAATACGTTTTTAAGCTATAATAATTCCAGTGTGAAATAAAATTTGAGACGTACATTATTATCTCCTAAATGATGCTTTAATTTTATTAACACTAAAAACGATTTTCATTACAATAATAAAATATTAATAACCTAATCTCTAATACTGTCAATGAAACAACGTAAAAATTATATTAGATTCAATTATTAATGATTTGCTTTGAAATGAGTACTCTCTGTTATAAAGAAAACAGTATTTGACGTTATTAACCTTATCATCAAATTATATATAAGTACCTATCCACTTAGTTCCATCTTATCTGCAACCAAAATAAAATCATTTTTACACTTGCATACTTAACCAAAAAATATAAGATCTACTTTTTAAATAATTAATCACTATGTTGGCTTAAACATCTTAATCTACCTTAACTATTTGGCTACACTTACAACTTTGGCAAACATAAGATATGTTTGCTAGTTACTATATGACATATTTAGACAAACAATGTACAATAAGTTTAATTTTAAATTTTAATTTTTATAATAGAAGCCAAAAAAATATCTAGTCTAGACACGTTATAATTTTAAAACTATTTCTTCTTTGATTCATTTTTTTGAACAATTTATTTCAAATATGTTGATGATCAACTTTAAAATAAATTTTTAAACAAAAAATTAAAGTAAAAATACATAGGTAACTAAAAAAAAAAGAAAATAAAACATTAAGTTTTAACAATACAAAGACTCACGAATAAGTCATAAACATAAAACATGAATTGTTTTTATTAACAACTTACAATATGTGCTTAATCTGTAAGATGTACATTCACACACACACACACACACACACACACACACACACACACACACACATACTGACAATTCGTCATGTTCTTTAGAAGGATTACCTCGTTGAGTTATTTAAAAGAAACAATAATTATTCCATTTAAAGAAAAAAAACATTACTTCATAGAGCACTAGAAAATCGTTTTCAGATATTTTTTTTTTTAAATGAAACATTAACAAGTTCACAAATCATCAGGGATATACTCTGGAAAGCATATAAAAAATAATGCTCCTCTTCATCTAACAATTATATATTAAAGTTTTATACATGTCTATGGCAAATTTGTTATTTCTTAACCTATCGTTAAATAGATTTAATGTCTCTTTAAATATGAATTGTAGTATTTATTATAATTTTGTTGTATTTGAATTTAATTAAAAACATAATAACAGATTGCATGAGCCTAATAACATAGTTAAAAGTACATCAAACCATTAAGTGGATTATAGATATTTACATGATAGAATTTGAAAAAGAGACAATTCATTGCTATTGCCAATTTTATTACAATTAATCCAAATATCTTCCTAATAGGTAAGAACCACGGAGAAGAAGAATTTCTCTGTGGTCCGTAATAAGATAACAATAGGATAGAACATAATACATCTAAGAAATCAATTTATACCTATCTAAAGACCAACAATCAGAATTTAAACTTATACATGCGATTTTCTAAAGAATAATCTATAGTAATAATTGTTGATCAACCATTACAATTAAATATCGACTATTATAATTAACACCACTATTTTTACTTATCAAATAATAAATGTAAAAATGTTACAACCATATTTTAGCCATACTCCCTTTCAAAAATACTGTGTGCGCCATTTTAATCAAAAAACCTCATTATTTGTTTAATTAGATAATAAAATAACATGTCATTAGTAACACGGTATGAATTTCGCGAATAAATGATGTTTAAATTTATTTTATTTTTTATAGAGTTCATGGAAGTCATGACTGGCGGAGATGATTGATCTTCATCAAAGTACATTATTTATTTATGTTTTAGATATAAATTTATTTAAAACCCAGTTTTATTTTACTCTATCATTTATTTAAAATAAAATTATAAGACCTAAAAGGCTTTGTAAAGTACTTATATACTTAAATATATAGTTTTTGTAAACTCATTGTGTACTTATTCATTCAAAGTGAATTTCCTAGTAGATTTGCTTAATAATGAATAATAATTAATAAAGTACCTAGTAATTTTGTTGCAAACTAATAATTTTGTATTTGCATAAAGTTTAAAAATATATTAATCGATTCGATCAAACAATTAAAATAAATTAAATGCATTGTTTTTAAACCCTCTTAAAATACTATCTACAAAATAATAATTCTCACCATATGTAAATGGAATAGTTTAAAATGTGTGTAGGTATATACTATTTTCTTGTACTTAATTTTATTAAAAAATCTAGTTCAAAAAATAATTTGCAATAATATAGACAATGTTTTAAATATTTTCGTAGCAATATTGAGATTGAAAATTATTCATTAATACTAATTTTAGATTCTGAATATATTTCTTATAAGAACTAAAAAATTTTATAAATGAGGATATTTTGATAAAAATGTTGGTATATGATATATGTTAGAGAATTTCTATGACTTAAATATTACCTAATGGATAGATTTGCGTATTTTATTTTAGCAAATCAATTCACAATTATAACTGATACTTGAAGTTCGTTGTGCAAATAAATATGTATTATACACATCATAAGTCACTGATTGTTATAGGTTTTAATTTTAATTTAAAGTCATATTTGACTTAAACTAATAGATTATTTTTTAGAAGACTTGTAGTAGTGAATTTTTTAAGGTTTGGCAGGTCCTCGTTTTTGGAACTCGTACAACCAGACAGGCCTGGATACGGAATTATACATTAGCACTATATTCATAGGTCTAATTTTAGATTTCAGGATGAGTAGGAATTAGGTGAAGGTAAGTGTTGACTTGCTTTAGTTTTAATTTAGTAACCAAGTTTTTGTCAATTATTGAACATATGTAGTAAATTTAAAAGCCAGTACAACCATTTATTACGAACGATACCCAATAGAAAAAATAATTTGGAGTGATTTTTTGAACAATTGATTTTGAGAAAATGCTATTGTAATGAGTAAGATAAATGTAATATGAGTAAGAATATAAGTGACACGATCGAGTGTTTAAATTTGAGCTATAAATTCTGATGCAATATTACAAATAGCAATCAAGAAACACATCAACGCGGAGTCGTATTATGTAGTAAAATTTCAAGCTATAAAATATAATATGTTAATTTACAAGTAAAAGAAAAATAGCTGTAATTTAAATAGGTATGGTATTCAAAGAAAAGAAAATACAGAACGATTCTTCTCAGAACTTGTGAAAAACATCAATGATTAAAAAATAACGAATAATATTTATTTTCTAATAACGAAACATATAAGTTTAGAAATAAAACAAAATAATTCAAAAAATGTTTACCACGAGCAAAAGAAGTGTTGAATAATTAATACAATATTTAAAATATAACGTGTCGTTGAAAAAGGAATAAATAATCGTACAATCAGCAGATTAATGTGTTTTTTTTCTTTCAAGACAATAACCAAAAAATATGTATTGTTATACTTTCCTCTGTGATGTTTATTCATAAAATGTATTCCAAATTTCTATCTCTTAGAAATTGTCTTACCGTCCTTAAAACGGTCCACATAATATCAATACTAAAATCTCTACTATGTACAATGGCATATAATATATACATATATCAAACAATAAGCATTTTAAATACCTACCCAACATTTACTTCAAAGTAAGAACGTTGAATAAAAATTGAAAAAATAAAAAAATATAATACAGGTTATAGTGTTATACTATCATATTTCAATAGTCTAGATAAAAATGTAATTAACTTGATGTTCTAAAAGTGAACCAGAACTGTCCGATTATCATTGAATATAACAAAATGAAAAACAAAATTAGATATCGGCTATTTTTAGAGTATAAGTCACAAAAATAGTTGGTAAATTTTCAAATCATAATTATTTTGATAAATTTTAACAATAAATATTTCTCCTAAATTGTATACAATTTTAAAAATTTTTTTTATTTTATCAAAAACATCTCCAACTTCATACTTGGCCATAAAAAAATGATCAGTTTTTATAAGTATAGAATTATTAAAATTAAGGAAAGAATTGTTAATTATTTTATTGTTTCATCTCATTTATGTTTACGCTCAAAATACTTAATAAACATTAACATAACCTAGATGCCTTTCATTATAATATACAAAATTAAAAATCTCTATTGATTAATAAACAACTGCTATATTTTAATTATAGCTTTGGACAAAAAAAAAATAACCATTTAATTTAAACGCAATTATTTGAAATACGTCACGTGAACACGAGATAAATAATAATAATTTCATGTTTTTGACTTGTAGTTAATAATAATGAGAGTGAGTGATAAGAAAAAAATACATTTCCAACGTATAAAATAAACATTTTTTTTACAAGGAAAGACCGAATAACGAACCATTGAAAGTTAAATCAATGTTTGAATTTTATTTTATTATTTTGATAAGTTCAAAATAATACAAACTACAACCTCAATTCAATAAATCGTTACAATGTTTATAATTGATACTGAAACGTAATAAAGAAAACTAAAAAATCAAACATGAAGCCATTGGAATTGGCCAGGAGCGTCATTTCAATATTTGGTAAAATGTGAAGATGAGAATAGTTGTATTTACCGACTATCAAAGTATCCCACAGGTATTTTATTTTATAGTAATCAGGACATTTCATCTTTAATCATAATGAATTTTTGTCAGTTTCATCAATTTTATAAAAATGTATTCAAATATTTGATTTTTTACTTTTTTAGCGAATTTAGTCAATAATAATAACAATAAAATGATACAATTTTTAAAAATAATTTATTAAATAGCATAGATACCAACTTGAATAATGAAAATATCTGGTGATTCAATTTTAAAAAAAAAAACAGGGCTGTCTGTTCAAATTTACATGATGTAATAACTAAATAAGATTATATAATAATAATAAATAAATAAGATTCAGAATTAAATGTTTCAAATGATGGATTAACCCTGATACCTAAACCTGAGATTCAAATTGATAATTTATTTGATATACATAACATTCTACTTCAGATAAATTAAAATTAAACATTTTTCTATGTTATTGATATATAATCATTTAGTAAAATAAATATTAAATACAACTGGCTAATATATACACAATTAACAATGTAAAATAAATACATAATAAAACAATAATTATTGAAATTGAAACTGTGTATTACAGTATATTACAAACCAAAACTTATACTTCAGGCCAAGTTTTCATTTAATTACATATATATTTTTCATACATTGTTAATTTTAAATACACTAGATTATTTTTAATTAAATTAAACACTTAATATATTAAATTATTATATTTTTTATTAATTTATGAGTTTCTATTTACTTATGACAATTTTTTTGTTTTTTTTTTTACTAAATATTAATTTATAGTGGATAATATGTTTATATTACCATAGATTAAGTATACAATAGTATATTTAATCTATAATATTACCAACCATCAATTTTTACCAAAGTGTAAATTGCAAGTCTGGATTAAATAAATATAGGCTGGATTAGATGGTATTATTTATAAACTGTAAAAAGTATAATGTAATTACTAATTATATATTTGGTTATATTGAATAGTAAATTAATAGGTATCTATTTTAATATATAAGTACCTATTATATTGATGATTGATTATTTTTACTTCTTATTATTAGGTTTTAATATGCATAGTAAGTATCCAACTGACAGAATACATATCAAGTAAAATATTAAGAGCAACCATATTTAAAGATGTATTTTATCATATGGACACTATTCCAAATTGAATTTCATTATTATATGTATACTATTGTAAAAAACATAAATTATAGGGTCCTTCCTTCAAAATGACACTATAGTACTATATGTACTTATAATTTCAATAATCATGTACTTAAATAATAATAATAATATGTTGCTCGTTGGCACAACCGAAACATAAATAAGTTGACTGTTTGAATATATACAAATGAATCATATTATTATTATATTATAAACTTTACCTCAAATATTGGCTAGTTTGTGACGCCATCGCAATACAATAATGAACGAATGTGATGCACCTATTGTGGCTGGCCAGTTTAAGTAATCACGAATTCTTTACACGCACAAATCGAAACGAAACGAAAAAAAGTGTTATATTTTTACCATCCGAGCCGTGGCCGTGACTCGCTAGACACCAAAAACAAAATGGCGGACGGTCAAATTTACAAAACGTTTTGGCGAACGGCGCGACGCGAACGCGACCGAGACGAAAAATATTCTAAACACCGAATATCGATAGTGCAAACGGCGGCGATCGCACCGACCACGGCGAATACGATACGAAACGGCGACGACGTCAAAAAACGCACACTCGAAGCCTTTACCGGCTTGGATTAGACGTCGTCCGCGAGCCTCGACGGAATCGTGGGAAATCCGAAGGCGACGGCCATTACACTCGCGTAATGGATCACGCGCACCGGACGCGACGGCGACGATACGATAGGAAAAATACGATAAACACCGAATATCGATGGTAGTATTTTAGCGACGAAATAATTTGGTTGCGCCCACGCGACCGCCGTGAGACGTGCGATTATTCGTCGATAAATACTATTACCATCGCCGCGAAAGGAATTGTAGAAACCGTGAAACGAGACTATGGCGGTCGGCATAAAATCTCGAAACACGGACCCGTTCGGAGAAGCCCACAACATACACGCGAACCGACGAAGACAGAAGGGACAACGGAAAGAAAATCCTCGCGTCGCCGGCCGTTAAAATGGTTGAAACGAACTAGCCAATGAGAATAAATCACGAATCTTGGAAAGTAATTGTTTTCGTAACGGCTTTTTCTTAACCGAGAATCGTTACCGCGGTATCCGGAGTTCCGTCCACTGCGCGCGACCGCGTCGTCGTCATCCCGTCACAGCGGCCACGCGGCCACGCTAATATAGACCTAACGCCGCTTCCTCATTCGTTCGACCGAGTGGCCGTCGAATTCACTACTACTATACTCGCAATCTATCAGTTCTAACGCGCGTTGTGTAACGATGGTTTAATAATAATATATAATAATAATAAGTTTTGCATAACGCGTCGGTGGTCGTACTTATATTTCACATCGATATAATATTATAAAATATTATCTATCACTAACCTCGGGCCGTCGTCGACTCCATTGACGACCGTTTTCATTCGGCGGGTCCGAAACATTTCACAACATATTTCGTGCTTGTACACTCGAATAAAAACACCACGGAACGGTTATTCACTACTCGCGCGAACCACGGTATTTTGGCGAACGGCGCGCCGCGAACGCGACCGAGACGAAAAATATTCTAAACACCGAATATCGATAGTACAAACGGCGGCGATCGCACCGACCACGGCAAATACGATACGAAACGGCGACGACGTCAAAAAACGCACACTCGAAGCCATTACCGGCTTGGATTAGACGTCGTCCGAGCCTCGACGGAATCGTGGGAAATCCGAAGGCGACGGCCATTACACTCGCGTAATGGATCGCGCGCCGGACGCGACGGCGGCGATACGATAGGAAAAATACGTTAAAAACCGAATATCGATGGTACGGTAGTATTTTAGCGACGAAATAATTTGGTTGCGCCCACGCGACCGCCGTGAGACGTGCGATTATTCGTCGATAAATACTATTACCATCGCCGCGAAAGGAATTGTAGAAACCGTGAAACGAGACTATGGCGGTCGGCATAAAAATCTCGAAACACGGACCCATTCGGAGAAGCCCACCACACAAACGCGAACCGACGAAGACTGAAAAAACGGCGGAAGGGTAATCCCAGCGTCCCCCGCGTCGGCCGAAACGGTTAAAAAAACGAACGGCCAATGAGAATTATTCACGAATCATGGAAAGTGATTTTTTTTAACGGCCATTTTACGAAAATCTGTCCCAACCGCGGTATGAAGTAGCGTTTATGTACCAAAGTTCTATCAGCGGCGCAGTGACGGTCAATGACCTCGTCGTCATGACGTCACTGCGGCCACGCGACCACGCGGCCACCCGGCGACAGCGGCGGAACGTTCACACTGCAACGCGTGCCGCGCGTCGAATTTTATTATATTATTATTATACTCGCGCCTCCGAGTATACGCGCGTATTAAGATTTAAAAAATAAAATAAATTGTTACTATTTTTTCGTCTACGATGTATACGTTACACACAGATAATACAGTATGGTAAATATCGTGGTACTAATGTTTCAATAATCGGTAAAAAAAATTGTAATTATCCAGTGTATACTTATGTATACTGTATACTGTATATACTTATAATTTCAATAATCATGTACTTAAATAATAATAATAATATGTTGCCTCGATGGCACGACCGAAACATAAATAAGTTGGCTGATTGAATATATACAAATGAATCATATTATTATTGTAATAATAAACTTAACCTATCCTACCTCCAATATTGGCTTGTTTGTGGCGCCATCGCAATACAATAATGAACGAATGTGATGCACCCATTGTGTCTGGCCCGCTTAAAGTGATCGCGAATTCTTTACACGCACAAATCGAAACGAAACGAAAAAAAGTGTTATATTTTTACCATCCGAGCCGTGGCCGTGACTCGCTAGACACCAAAAACAAAATGGCGGACGGTCAAATTTACAAAACGTTTTGGCGAACGGCGCGCCGCGAACGCGACCGAGACGAAAAATATTCTAAACACCGAATATCGATGGTACAAAAGACGGCGATCGCACCGACCACGGCAAATACGATACGAAACGACGACGACGTCAAAAAACGCACACTCGAAGCCTTTATCGGCTTGGATTAGACGTCGTCCGCGAGCCTCGACGGAATCGTGGGAAATCCGAAGGCGACGGCCATTACACTCGCGTAATGGATCGCGCGCACCGGACGCGACGGCGACGATACGATAGGAAAAATACGATAAACACCGAATATCGATGGTACGGTAGTATTTTAGCGACGAAATAATTTGGTTGCGCCCACGCGACCGCCGTGAGACGTGCGATTATTCGTCGATAAATACTATTACCATTGATTATATAATAGACAGATAGCCCACGGTATAGGGGTTTTTGGTGACTAAAATTATGTTTCTATTGACTGCCAACAGGTAGCGTTGTATCATTCGACAAATAATATTTAATATAATTTATATAATACAGTTTTTGTTCTTATCTTAATGCGAGTTTCCTTGGCGGTGGTCGGTGTATTATTAAGAATTGTATCAAACAACCGACCGTCGTTATCGGTGTTTATACCGAAATAAAATTCCGAATAAAACAAGCTCGTCCGTTAAAATGATTAATATACCACTCAATCACCAAATATATATTATTGATCTATGACGATAATAATTATATATATTAAAAATTAATTTTGAACAAAACAGGTAAAGACGAATAATAATTAAAAGCCACGATTTTCTTTCTCTATCTGTCACACGAGAAACTTATGGATTTAGACATTTTCTATTTTCAACTTACCGATAGATCTATAAGATTCTATAAAATGTAATTATACTAGCTGAATAACCCGGCTTTGCCAGTGTGCAACTTTTTATTTTTCCATTTTTACCCCTTTTACCCCCGTAGGAGTCGAATTTTGAAAATAGGGCGAAGTGACGACACTCAAAAAGGTATTTGGAAAAACTCTGTGAAAAAAAATTGGAAGAAAGTTAAATAGTGTCGTCAAAAATGGGAACATAAAAAAGGACTGTTCCTTTTATATATATAATAGATAATAGCATTGATACTAGTATTTATAATCAATGATAATAGATAGATTATAATATTATTATATTATTGGAACAAATTCTATTTATAGAACGGCAGCGACCGTCCGCCAAGAGGCGATAAGCTACCACCTCCACCAACATTGCATCCGAGCTACACTAGCGCTCCCTAGTTAAGTTAATCGTAACCCCGGACAGCCGATCGATTACAGTGCTCAATAACGGCGGCCAGTCTGTGATCGGCTGCCAATTTTTCCTACAGCGTGGCTTATCTGTCTATTATATAATCAATGCTATTACCATCGCCGCGAAACGAAATGCTGAAACCGAGAAACGAGATTATGGCGGTCGGCATAAAATTCTCGAAACACGGACCCGTTCTGAGAACCTGCAGACATTAGCGCGAACCGACGAAGACTGAAACGGAAGGGAAAACCAGACAAACCAGACGCCCCGCGTCGGCCGTAACGGTTGGAAAAACCAACAGCCAATGATAATTATTTACGAATTCATGGAAAGTGATTTGTTTTTTTAACGATCGTTTTTTTAAACGACCTCCGGACGGACGACCGCGACCGCGACCACGTCGTTCCATCACGGCGGCCACGCGACCACACGGCCACGGCGGCGGACCATTCACACTGCACGTCGCGTTTTATATTTTAAACGGACAATTCAAGTGCTGCGCGGTACGCCGTTCGCGTGATTCGTGCCGCCCAGTGCTGTGATAACTCGTCGTTAACGGCGTTTTTACCGAAATAGTATAATAATATTCTGTCATTAGTAGATATAATTCGAACATAGCCGAACGCTCGGCCGTACGTGGCAATGAGTCATGCTTTTTCGTGCATGCAGCCGACGACGTTAATCGATTTATAATTAAGCCGTTATCACGTCAAAAACTCATATTCCTGTCAATTACAATAAGAAGTACTCAGATATTCATAGATGTATTGTTTGAATTTAAAGTTCTATTTGCCAATTATTGTTGCAGTAAAAAAAAAAAATTTCGAAATTGTGTCAGAAAAATGTTGCTTTTATTTTAGAATGTGTTTTGCAGATTCCATTTAGGTAGATTCTATTTTGTACAGCTTTAATGGTCATATTTTTAAGATCCAACCAATTCATAAAGTTATTTATGAATAATAATTATTATTTATTTTTTGTTTTGTTTTAATTAAATAAATAGTTACTTTAAACACATTTTTTAGAGCCAAAAGCCTACGTAAAAATCCTCCAGAACTGCACAGTTTCCTCAGTTTATCGCTCAGACATGGCGTCATACGTGATAAACTGCACAGTTAAACTGATCGTGTGTGGGCCCCTTTAACATGATATTTTGATAACGTTTTTAAAATAAAAAATTATTTAAATTCAATAGATAATCTAATTTTGAAGTTTTAAAAACTATTCTCATTTTTATGAATATTTTAACCTTAGTTATTTTCGATGTTATTGTAATCAACTTAATTACAAAATAAATACTAGTTAGAAACAATAAAGCTTAAAATAGCAAACGCATTAAATATAGGTAATATTAACTTAAGATCGTTCATCATCTGTTGAATATTTGAGTGACTTAACGCCATCTATCAAACGAGGTACGCAAGTAAAACCAAAGTAATAAAATATTAATTCTATAGAACACTCAATCAATCATTCCATCCACGACATTTAGGTAACTACCGGCTACTACAATGGGTAATATGTAATATGCTGTAGTACGTGTTGTAGAAAATAAAGCAAATTAATATAAGAATAATATTAAAATAATCTTTATATTACATAATACAAATAATTTCTATGCTTTTAAAATATTTAGAAATTAACAAAAAATTAAGGATGAAAACAATTATGAAATATTAATCAACAATTCTTTTAAAATGTTATAATAGGTACATGTTATCTAAGTTTTAGCAGTGAAATATATAGGTATTATTTTAATTTCAATAATTTAAATAAATTTAAAATAAAAAACCAATACTTAACAATTTTTAATATACCTACTCAACATAATATCATGTCTTTTTTAACATTGATTTAATATCATTATGGTAAGATTTAAATTACTGAAATATCTAATAAAGTATATGTTCAATACAATTTCAATACAAACATTAATAATAATCATTATTTTAATATACATATCAATAATAAAACATTTCAGCTGTTAGATATGAAAGATCAAGCTAAATTATTAAATAAAAATTAATGAAAATTAGAGCATCTTAATCATTATAAAATAGATAACAAAAGAAGAATAAATAGATGATAAAAGATTTCAATATTTTAGCCATTAAAAACTTAAGTCTTTAAAAATACAAACATATTTATTTTAATTGTACCCTGAAAACATTTCAATAGAAATATATATTTTTAAACTATTACACTTCTACATTACTTCTGTTACCTGTAGCAAACTAATCTTAATTCTTAATTGACAAGGTAACTTAAATCTTTCAAAATTTTACTTTATAATAGCAAGATTGGCACCAAAGGATCAATAATTGAACTGATATAATACATTAAACAAGAGTATAAAGCATCTTTTAGAATTAAAAATAGGTATTCGGACAAGTATAAAAATATACAATATGAAGTAAAAAATTCAAAATTTAATTATACTCATAACAAAACAAGTAAATATAATCAATACAAAATTGAGTAAAATAAAAATAAAAATGTAGGCAATTGATAGGTATACCTAATATTAACACCGCAATTAACACTAAAAATTAAAAATTAAAATAATAAAATCAATATCTACCAACTTCCATATTTTAAATTCAGTCATATTAAAAATGACTAAAATTAGTTATTCTCACACAAGTAGTCAGTAAATAAGTGAATAAAATATCAAAATAGTATTATTAAGTAGTAAACACAAAATAATGTTTTTATTTTATATGGCACATAGGAACAATAAAATGTCAGAGATTGTAAAATATATCATATGATGATGTAGGTACACTCCCTGGGCGTTTAGAAACAATTTAAATACAACATGAAAAACTAGTTAGTTTTATGAATTTCTACTGCTACATCCATTGTAAGTATTTAATGGAGAAGTTCAAAAACATTATCGATAACAATGATAATATGTTGAACAAATATTGTTAAAGTAAAGACTGTCTATCGAGTAAGCAATAAGATGAAAACTTCCAACCGACAACAGTCAGTTAAAGTAAAAAACCAAACATGTATCTCAAACAATGTATGTTTGTTTGGCAATCCATAGCTACAAGACAAGGCGGTTCATTACAGTTTCAATGGTAAGAGACAATAGGGTCTAATTAAATATAATTGACTTACCAGATGCAGAACGGTGTTCACTACCTCCTTGTTGGTGACCTGGCCCACCTCGACCAGCCCGATGAGCACACCAAATTTCAAATTGTCCGCGGTAGCCATTGTCACGACTTGATCGGGCCTCTGGACGTCGCCGAATGCCGTTGGATCTATCGGATCCTCCATCGGTAAAGCGGTCTGTACGGCCAGTATACGCAGACAACACACCTACCACATCTACAACGGACACTGCGCACGTTCACAACCGGAGATTAGCGATTTCCCGACGACGACGGCGAGTTTACATAATAGTAACACAATTAAAAAAAAAACGTATTTAATTCATCGGTGTAAAAGCGCAAAGCATTATAAAAAAAAAAAAAACTGTATGTATCACTCAAATATTGTTTACACCGAAGATAAGTGTATTGACAAGTCGGCAGTCGATTGGGCTGCGGTGCTTGTGATAACAATGGAGTGACATGATAACGAACTAACAGTGTTGCCCGTTGCTTGTTTACGGTATATTATTTTAATTAAAAAAAACAAATAATTTTTTTTTCACGTTTTACTTCGATTAGTGCAGTTGTAGTTTTTATTTTATTTTTCACTACAATCTCGAGGACTTTTAAAACCGTTTTCGAACAAACGATGCACCGTTTTTAACGAATGTGTCTGAAGGAAAAAGATTTTGACAGTTCGAAACACGAACACTATAGACATGTCTTCTTAAACAGCGTCGGGTTTACCCTACAAGCAGGTGATTGGAGCGACAAATTTGCCATACTTGGAAAAAAATATATATTTATATATTATTATATTAGATGATCATTTATAGGTATTAGTTCATTATTAACACACTGAAATGGTTTCGGTGAACGCGATCCACTCGAATTATTATTATTAGTGAAACTATGTTTTTCCCCGAAACGGCTCGTTTATTTTATAATCATAGCCGTATATTATGGCGATAACCGATAAGACGTTGTTATTTTCAGTTATATTTTATTTTCGTGATTCTATATTACTTACCAAGAATGTTATAAACGTTTTCATAAAATTATTCCGCTTATTATAGTACTTGGCTAAATAATGGCCTGGAAAATAGACGGTGTGTGCCGACGTGACCAGAATTTAGAACAACTATTTCCGAATGTGAGCACCGCTTTGAGAATATTCTCCCGTCAGAACGATCGTTTTCGTGTCTCAAAAAAACTATAAAACGTGATCTACTATTGGCGAAAATCGGTTGAATAATATTTGACTCTCCTGTGCATTGAATCGGAATTGGTGTCGAAAATTGACTTTCAAGACATAATTTTCTAACATAACAATATTCGAAAGAAAATTATTTTAATCTTTGTTATCGTAATGACAATGGTCATTACATTTTAAAATAATGAAGAATATTATAATTAACAATAATACATTTCCTAATGTGATTTGACGAGTTGGACGAGTCAGTTGTATGATTATGTAATATACGGCGGGAGCTGAAGACGCCCGATAAGAACGAAAATTGTATTATAAATGTAATTTCGGAAAAAATTATTTTTTCATTATTACAACGCCACCTATCGGCAGTTTTTATAAACATGATTTGAGTTGCCGAAAACCCCGTGGGCCATCCGTCTATTCTATAGCTATCAATGGCTATACCTAATGACAAAACCGTGCCGATCAATTATTTAAGCAAAAATCTGTGCCCCCCACTCCTATGTAAATTAATCGAGTCTTCACCATAGTATTTATGCACGTTTTCATTTTTTTTTTTTGTCATCAACGTGAATAAAAAACAAGGAAAAAAAAATTTTCTCGAAATTTAAAAATAATATTTAACGAATCGAGTTATTGGTGTTATAAATAACACCAAATGACTATACCTATCGACATTGTTATTACTTGACTTTTTCGCATTTTCAGTCGGAACTTTACGAATATTGTACGCGATGATGTTTTTTTTATATCTGTAGTGTTTCGCGAGAAATCCGCAATGCCGATTGAATCGCTTAAAAACAGAAATAAAAAATTAACCCTACCGAATAAATTAATAATTATTTTTGAAAGATTATTACATCACGCTTATGATGATTAAAATATACGTCACGTTGTAAGACCTTTGGTCGTAATCGCGTAATTAGCCATTATTATTTATTATAGTACTGCGGGGTAGAAGAACCGTTCATTTTTTTTTTTTTTTACTGTTGCGAAGGACGTCATTTAATAAAAAATCCTTCGGCGCGTTTCTTTTAAATGAATTTTTTTCCCCTTTTTTTTCCTTTAGTAATTGAATTATTTTTCGGACGCGTCTCTCGGAAATAGTCTGAAAATACGCCCATGCCCAGTTTGGGTACTGCAACTCAAGTTATATTTTACGCGACGTCCTGCACATTGTGCTTTTGATTTTCGGGGCGAAACATAAAACGAAAAATTCCCATCGTCGAAAAATAACCGACAAAAGTTTGCTCGGACGTGGTTATTCGCGAAGAATGACGACAATACGCGCGACTATTATAACAATACAGTACGAGCCGATCGCCGCGCCGAAGTTCATAACAAACACACACAATATCTACTGTCCCACTCACGCGTGAGTCGTTCAAAAGTAACTCGCAAGGTTTTCATTTTCATCTCTCTCCCTTCGAGAAGATTTTCGTCCAGAAAAAAATAAATAAATAAATAAAAACACATTGTCACGCCATTTAATAGCTAAAGAACGCGTGCGAGTATCAAATATTTTTTTGTAAATTACAATCGACCCGTGCGATGTGGCGTGAGAATTATTGCGGTCCGCCGGATCAACGGCAGAGCACACCCGGGATTCATGGTTTATCGCGGTTTGCGGGTTCACGCTGTTGTTTATCGTAATCTTTTATTTATTCTACACAAATCGATATTGCAGAAAAAAAAAAAAAACAGTATTAATAAAATCGTCGTCGTATAAATTAAACAATAGAATACTCCGGACCGGGTATTACAGCATGACCCGCCCAAGTGTATACACTAAACTGTTAAGGCATGAGAATACGAAATACATTTATTTCATACGTTCGATTACATGAATTATAATATATTTCGACGTGGTCCCAATGCACGAAACGGACACACACAACGTGCACGTTGAACAGCGATATGACGTGGGTATGAAATAACACCTATGCAATACGACCAAGACACGTGTACATTATAATATATTATTATTATTATTATTGTGAATTAATTAACGCTCGTCCTGCACATGGGTATATTATTATACGCACCAAAGTGCGTTATGCTTATGTGTTTGGACTTCCTGTACAATAGTGGCCACCGTATACGGTATTATGTATAGTGAGAATTACAATTGAAAATGAAGACGACGACGCGGGCCATTTAATATTAAGACACGCGACTATATACAACTCTCTATATATTTATAAACTTACAATGCCAACGAGGAGAAGCGAATGAATCGCCACGTCCCGTTATATGATACTGTATACTGTTCGATGGGTACGTAAATACTTACACTTTGGACAACTTTAGAAGTTTTACATTAAAATACTAAAAGTACTGCAGACCGTACACGCGTATCTTTTATATACATTTGGTGTGTGTTATACGTTCGGTATTTTCGAATGTCTATCCCCCTGTGCCCTTGTAAGGGAACATACAATAAACGTAATAAACGAAATCATTTTGTTCGATGAATTATTTTTTATGATGGCAATGTAAATGTATTGTACTGTATTTATTGTCTGTGAGAAAATCGATTTTCGATCTCTGTAATAATATTCGAGTATAATTCGAGTACAATAATTCTGTATTATTCGAGTGATTCAATTCGAAAAATTCCGAATGGGATTTGTTCGTCTTGTACGCGAGATTTTTCAAACGTGTCGAAATTCACTTACTCCGTCCATGTGATATTTTCACAACGTCAAATGTGTCAAGCTCCAGGAGGTACTCTCATTGAAAGTAACTAAATTTTTCTACTTTTCGCCCCTCGTCTTCTGAGATCGTGTTATCCCCGGGTATTCGGTTTTCTGGTAAACAAGTTGTTGCGATTCGAAGAAACACATCGGTGTCACAATATATAACAGTACATGTTTGTTTTCAATATTAAATAAATGTATTACATACGACTGCCACTACCATACTGTATTCACTTCGTCTGCAACGCGAACAACGCGAGTTTCGTATAATATTATTGTACCCGATATTACAATATACACACGTAATATATATATAAATATATTATATAATATAGATAATGGATTCAGGATAAACTTTGTTTCTGGGAAATCGTGATTTCACAAGCCACATAATAATGTACTTAAGCCAATATTATTTTCTATATCATACAGGGAGACCCACGGAGATTTGATAAATGTAATAACTTTTGTACTTACTGTTCGATATTTTCAAGTTAATATACATATTATTATATATAAATTTAAATATTTACCAGAACCTTGCGCCCACCTCAGTTATTATGTTTTGTATCACATTATGTGTTTTAAAAATTAATACATTTTCTTCAATAAGCTTATTTATAAGGTCTTGCGTAAACGCGTGATAATATTATCATCATATTAATCGACATTTCACATCCACGTCGTCTATTTTTTAAATCAATGTTTCCTTGTTCAACCGTCGAGTTGAATGTAAATGTATATTAATTAAATATTCGATTCTGGTAATATTTCGTATCAGATTTCGTATGTAATTACTAAAACTGTTCCCGCTTCTATAGTAATTAAGTATGAGCCATATAAGAAGGGCGCGATGGAAAGTGTGAATTTGCATTTTGCACGTATAAAGAGAGACACTGGATTCGGTAAATTGGTAAAATAATGAAAAAAAAAACAAAAAATGAACTCTCGTATCCCATTAATAATATTGTTAATCTAAAATAATTTAATCGCGTATTTAAAGTTGTAGGATATAAATTATCTAAAAAGTTCAACATAATATTAAAAAAAGTCATTCTACAACGTATCGTCAATTTAATATGTAATCATTTAAAATTCGCGAAACGTTGATAATTATTAAGAGGTGTGTTTGGAGCGATGAAAATATTTTTTATCGTTAAAATATTTTAAAAGGCGCGTGTACTCCTCATAAATGTATTTATACCGACACACCACTGCGCAAGACACTCGCCCCGTATATACATAGATATTATGTAAATACACTGCGAGCATTGATTGAATATAAATTTAATCAACGAACGTATTATTCCGAGTGTCCTATACTTAAATACATTAAATCGTAGACGCACTAAACGAATCGACGTACACGAGATCGGTCGATCTGTGGATCGTCGTGACGTACCTATCTTTATATACGTACCTACGATTTAAAAAAAAGTCGCGCGCATTCGTTTCGCCCGTTTTTTTTTTTTAATAGCCACTACACGTAATTATTAATTAAAACAAACTGACGTTACACTACAGTTGTGTGTACCTTAAACTCGAATAATATACGTCATGAGTTTATGACCGTTTTACAACCCGCGTACCACATACGTACATACTGTACGTACGCACGCGCATAATGTATTTATGAAATTTAACGTAACTATAATATACGAACGGTGTTCGTACAATATTGATATTTTCACTGGAACACTACAAACGTTCGTTTTAACGTGATTTATATCATACGATTGCCGATAGGCGTACTGTACCGAAACATTATACTCATCGATTTACATAATAATAACAACATGTCCTCGAATATCAGTTTTAATTATTCCGGAGCCATACGCAAATTTAGGGTTCTTTATATTTACATAATACGTATGCGATATTTATTATTATTCGATGAATAAACATTTTCTTCTTTTTTTTGTTCATCCCATACGTTTTGAATATCATCCACACGTAATAATAGTAACACTTGATGAGTATACGACTCGGACGAAAATAAAATAAAATAAATATAATTTTTGTACCTACGTATAGTTATGTTTAATTTGGTTAATTTTAACCATATACCAATAATACTAATTGGTACGTTTAGAGTGTGGGGAAAAGGAGCAAAAATTACCTATATTTACACTTACATATACGTTATGTCACTGTTTGGTGACGCGTAAGTTTAAAATATTCCGACAAAAACGTTTCGCCACATTACGCGTCTTCTTCGCTTAAAATTAAATTAAATTTTTCAAATTGAAAAAACAGTGATAAGTATATAGAATATAATAAAATATATTTCCATAATAATACGTGTTATGAAATGACTTGGCCCCAAATTGATAATTTTATCATTTCGATTATCTTTTTCGTATTTATACTTTTACATATTTCTTAGATTGTAAGCCGATCTGACCATTTTCAAAATGTATAAATGTAACATCTGCATAACACAATCCTTAATGTTATAAACATTTCATATTTAGGCTACAAAATTACCGGACGGCGTTTCATAAGATTATACGGAATGAATACAGTTTGATTGGTTCCCATGTATATCTACACCCCGTCGTTGCACCCGTTCTTTTTCTTTACTTAGCTCTGCGCCCCTATTGTAGCACTGAGTTAATTTTTTTTTTTTAGTTACTGTGTAAAGGGAGAAATGTATTGATTTTTCTAGAAAGTTTTTTTTTTATGTCTACAATTACGTTTCGACTTGAATAATTGATCATTTATTCAACTTCAGGGGTGGTTTTGGAGCAAATATTATCAAATTGGTATACTTTGGGAGGTCGATTTCAAAATCCCCATACAATTTTTCAGAAAATTAAGACTGACCGAAAAATTGCGAAAAACCAGCATTACTAATTTTCGATAAAATGTTAAATAATTATGGATGGAGAAAAAATGTTGAAAATTTAATACAAAGTTATTTTTATGTTATTTAAGTTATTTTTATGCTCTTACACGTATTGAAAATGTTCACATTTTTTTTTTGTTTCGTTTTCACGGGCGAAATTTTATCAACGAAATCGGTCGTTTCAATATTATTTAGAAATCCTTTATATATATATAAAAGAACAAGCCTTTTTTATGTTCCCATTTTGTGACGACGCTATTTAATTTTTTTCCAATTTTTTTTTCACAGAGTTGTTCCAAATACCTTCCTGAGTGTCACCACGTCACCCGATTTTTAAAATTTTGTTTTTAAAGGGTTGAAATCGGTAAAAATAATATATATAAAATGAATCCCTATTTACCGGGTATCCTCATCACGCGTGAACGGTCGGACCGATTTAGCCAATTTTTTTTTTTTTGTCGTGTTTGTTATTGTCAGGATCTTACGGAAAAAATAATTAAGAAAATCTACCTTAAGGGGTAAAAAATGGAAAAAATCCTGAGCCACTGGAGCTTTGTGGTATTAAATTTGTTCAATAGTTTCGTTTTGTATAGCAGAGGTGGCTGCATGAATCAGTATTCAGACCTGGCAATTCGGGAAGGCATTAGGAGCGATGATTTCGGGGTGAGTTTGTTTTATTCGTAACGACGAGTTATCACAGTACTGCAGGCGGCGCGAATCACGCGAACGGCGCACCGCGCAGCACTTGAATTTTCCGTTTTCGATTAAAATATAAAACGCGACGCGCGACACGCGTTGCAGTGTGTCGTTCCTTCGCCGTGGCCGTGTGGTCGCGTGGCCGCCGTGATGGAACGACGTGGTCGCGGTCGCGGTCGTCCGTCCGGAGGAGGTTTAAAAAAACGACCGTTAAAAAAACAAATTACTTTCCATGAATTCGTAAACAATTATCATTATCAAAGGGTAAAATGTGTTAAAAATGGAAAACGTTATTTCTCGATCGGATTTTTATGAAATTTAGCATACAATCTACTAACTTATTTTTTTCAAAATTCAACCCCTAAGGGGGTTAATGGGGTTGAAAATGAAGAACGTTATTTCTCCCTCATACCGGGAAAAACTTTTCACGGGCTAGATTTTGAGATGCAACGATCAGCGAGTGCGTGGTAATTGGCAATTTTGTATGAATACGTTATTATGTCATCGAAAATCCCGACGATCTTTACCAAAAGGTATTGATTTTGCAATATCATATTATTATTACATAATTTTTAGCAAAATCGCGTGCGTGCGATGAACAATAGAACGAATACAATAGAACTTTTTTCATTGGACGGTCGAATACGATCGCAGGCAAATCTATCGTCATTGGTCGATATGCTCGACCGATTGGCCGTGACTCATACAATTAAAGCGAAAACCCGACGATGTTTACGCAAAAGGTATGGATTTTGCAACGTCATACATTATTACATAACTTTTATCGAAATTGCGTGCGTGCGCGCTCCATTCGTCTTTCAATCGTAGACGCCGCCGTCCGCACATACTTACAATAAGTGTTAGTTATTTTTTATACTACAAAATTCACTAGAAATATATATGGCAAAACAACGTTCGCCGGATCAGGCTGGTATTGTATAAGATGATCCATCCGGCCTATCTAGTTCAGAACCGTTTTTCTAAAGCAACGGCATATTGGTTTAAATCATGAAAGACCAAAATTTACCAGTATTAGCTCTGGTCTCATTTATCTCAACCTACTCCGGTCCTATGGTTCATTTTTTGAAATTTAACTCAATACAAGTAACAATTTTACCGGAAAAATAATATCAACTATACACTGTGCAATCAATCGACCAAGTGTGTTGTTACGTAAGAGTTTATACATTCGAGGTGCGTATCTTGTAATTATATCATTATTATTCTCACTATACAGTAAGGAACGTGCAATATAGTGTCCCTCATCTCGAGGCCCCTATGTTAGGCGTCGTTATCCTTCTCCGCTGTTACGATCTGTTTATCTTTAAATCAAATGATAGATGCTTTCAATATTGCCTCGAATCACATTTTATTTCCCCTCTGATTCGCAACAGTCTTTAAAGTGTTTCATAAATTTATGCCGTTTAAAAATAACCATTTGTATTTTAATTATTTATTATGATTAAATTTTGTTTTCAAATATAAAAATGTATATAACAATTAACAATTAAGTAGTAGGTACCAAAGGTACTCGAACGTTGAAAAATATTTTTATCTCAAACAAAAGTCCCGTATCTGTTGTAATTAAAAAGTTTGAAAAAATAAATAAATTTAGTTGATAAACAAAATGTTTGGAATTGATTATAACAAGTTAATTAAAAACTTTAAAAATACAACAAAAAAAAAAAAAAAACACCAACGTTTATTTGTTAATTATATTTTTTTTCTTTTTAATATTAATCCACTTACATCACAACATCAGTTACATCAAATTATCTAAATTAATAATTATGTTCGATAAACACACTCGGATCAATAATTCGAAAAATAGTTTTTATCAAAAATGAGTCGCCTCACCCAAAAAAACGCATATAATATGGTATAATACAGTCTGGTGTGATTTAATTGTAAATTAAATAATCAATACATTTTTTTTACTAAAAAATAATCAACGCGAAACACGCATTGAATCTGTTTTTTTTTGTATAGTTAATGCTTTTGACACACAAGTTATAACAATAAGTAGTTAATTTAAATGTGAATTGAACTCTTTGTAGGAGCCCCAAAACAATGTTTTTCGAGCATTTCAATTTGTTTCATGTAATAATATACTATCATAAAATTGAAGGGAAAAAAAATGGTTCATTTTATTTTGTATTTTTTAATTTTTGTTTTATTTTAAGGCCGTATATTCTTTTATTTTAACTTTTTTTATTGCATTTAAAATCCACGCTCTAGTTATCAAACGATTGTTTTATTATATTTTTATTTTGAAATGAAATTTAATACTTAATTATCAAATATAAATAATTACCTTTTCTTCGTTTTAAAAGTATTATATAAAAAAAAAAAAAAAACCCGAGGGAGAATCTCCTCTTAAATGTCTGTTAGGTTTACCGTCGTACTACCTCGACCTCTCCCTCAGTTTACGTATTTGGACCTTGTAAACCTGCACGGGCCCTCCTTAAATACGCTACTGCAGAGTGTATGATTTAAAACTTCGGTTACACCTCGCATGCAGACCGCGACAGCAAGCTGCGGCACACTCGCGCGTAACAGCTGCTGCGAAACGATTTTGTTTTTTACTTTTGCCGGCCGGAAGTCGGCCAGTTTCCGGAGGTCGCCGAATGTGTACCGCACCGACACAATATCCGCCTGTTGTGTGCGCGGCTGCGACATAATAATATTATTATCGTCGTCGCCCATTTGCGTGCATTTTAACCTACAGAGGAAGTTATATAGTTTACCCCTGCAAGAACGGCTCTCGGGTAGATCTCAACCGGGATATTTGTCCTGTTTAATTAATTAATTAACGTGACCGTTTCGGGCCCCGCGAGATCAAGAACTGCTCCGTGAGAAATCGTATGGAATTAAATGGTAAAAACTATTGCACACTCGAAACTATCTACTGTTATTCCTCCCATTTACACTCCAAACGTTTGTCTCCGTTTTTAACGGTGACAATCCACTATATTATAATATGTATTGTGGTTTATAACATGATGTTCTTTGTACCAGACAAACTGTTTAAAATATGACTACGTCGTGCCTTACAATTATTTGAATTTTTTTTTCAAACAGTATTAAATATCCATATTTTGTACTAACATTTTTCAATTTTTTTTTTTTCAACAGCTCGAAACACCGTCGGACTAGATAAACATTATTATTAACACGACCGACGACGCGTCGACGGGTTCGTTTTAACGAAAGACGTTTCGGTCATCGTTCCGATGTCAAAAGTGTTGAGAAACGATTTCCGTAAATAATGCAGCATCGAACCGAAACTCGGACCACCGCCGCCGCCGCCGCCGCCGCCGCCGCGGTGACGCCGCGACAAACTTTGTCGTGGAAAACATTCATGTACAAAATAAATGATCTAGAGACGTCACGGCGCTTTCGAACGTGAATATTTAGAACGCAATGTCACGTGCGTGAAATACGCAATGCATTAGGTTTGCACAATATATAGACATCCGCGTGTAGCGCAAAAAAAAAGAAGAAGAAAAATAAAAAACGTCACGATATTGAATAAAATATTAAAATCTATCCGTTTTCCATTTCGTAAAAAGTAATCCACATCGCGCATACAATACCAGACGAAAATATATTTCGGTCGACGGAAAGAGGGGGAAAAAAAAAACCACCGTAAGATATTGGAACCGAGAGTTACTATACTAGTTCCGAGAGTGTAAGTACTGTAAGCCCTTTGTCGCGTGTAATCGTATTTATTTTTATACAGTATTCACTACAAACCTACTTATTTTATTTAAAAAGCAGTGATAAATCGTTTTGTTCGAAAAACCACTCTGAGAATTGGTATAACCAGTGGGGCAAGTAGGCGCATACATCATACGCGAGCCCTAAAATAATAATATATAAATTATTATAATTATATACTTCAAACAATAGTAAAATATAATTATTTATCCAAACTTGTAATCTCAACATCGGCTTCTGTAATTCCTTTATTTTAGCGATCGACTTTTTATTAAAACTTTAAAAGCATATAATAAAAATGTCCATAAAAAAATCACTCCCCTCCCCGTTGAGAATTTCTGAACATGTCTTTGTTATTACTAGAAATTACTACTTTTATAAATACGAGCTGACCCGGCAAACGTTTTTTTTTTTTTTTTGTGCTAATAAAGAATTTTTATAAACCATAATATAGCCGTACGGCGTTGCCCGGGGTGCAAAGAATCGCGAGCAAATACCATCAAAATGTAAAGGAATTTTTTTCTCTTAATAATATGATATTATTTCATCGAACGAAAAAAAAAGGTATTGCCAGTGCCAATACTAACATTGATTTTTAAATATTTCACGTACGCGCCGTGTAATTTAATTCTTGAATAATACGTAAAATAATATCTCAAAAATTATTTTTATGCATATTTTTAGATTTTTTTTTTTATGTATTACCGGTTTTTCGTACATATTTTAGCGTTTATTGTTGTTTTTAAGTGCTATACGTCTCGAGTTCCGTTTATTATTATTAATAGTATTATATTATTTATTATATATTTACGTGAAAAACGTCGGTTTTTACCTCTATTAGGACTCGCTTAGGAGTGGATTAAAATCCAGAAATTAATATTTAGTTATTCTTATAGGCGACCTTTGAAAATAAAATTCAAAACTTTCAAAACTCCGAAGATATCGATAAAACGTAAACACATGACGTATACCCCCTTTTCACCGCTTTTGGGAAGGTTTGCGGTGAAATCTTATTTTATCTCACTCCTGCGCCATTTGAGATATAAAGCACCACACGATGTCAAGTCTCTAGGTTCAGTGGTTTGGCCCGAGTATTATAATGAACGAGTGAGCGAGTAAGTGTATTGGAAATTTTCATTATTAAGCGGATAAGTTGTTTTTTTTTTTTTTGCGAACGGTAACTAAGGTTTACAAATTCCTTTATGTACATTTAAAAGTATTAAAATCCATTTCTGTGGATTCGTCTGCGATCACGAGCCCGCTGCGTCCACCCACCCGCCGCCTGCCCACGAGGTTTTTTACATTCGCATAAGGGATAGGATAAAATATTTAAAATTAATATATTCTAATCGGAATGTTATTTTATTTTTTTTATATATATACTCGTATATATGTTTTATAAAAACATAATATATATATTTAATGAAATAAACACACGAATTACTTATAAATACAATTTATATGTGATACAAGGTTTAATATATAATATAATATTATACTCTGCAGTGTGCGAGGCAATAATATTGCGTACGATTTATTTTGTGTTGGAAATTACTAGTCAACCACTCCTCGGCCCCTTAATAAGTAATTAACAGTATATATAGACACGGCCATATTGATTATTCGATTATCGCTAATTAGTATTGAGACGTAATACTATATGGCAATTGATAATTAATTAATTCGGTTATAGTTTTACTAAATAACATCATATTCTAATTAGCCGAATAATCTGCGGAGTGCGCGGACTAGACCAAAAATACTCGATTATAAATTGGTATAATATTATGTTAGCTTAATTTGCATGATAATTTAATAGTAATAATACAATTAAAAAAAATCTATCCGTTTTTAATTTTATAGGTTATTCACATAATTTCATATTTGGTTGGCACTGTTTTCACGACACATTGTAATCACTAATGACCGTTCCATAACGATAAATCGAAACGAATGATTAAAACTAAATTGCATACTCGAAGCAAAACATTATAATATTACAATAAATTCTAATGAACCGTGCCGCAGTTGCGATCATGTATGCGGCGTATTTAATTCTAAATTATCAACACAAAATAACTATCGTATAAATACGTCTTATTGTCTTGTATTTTATACATTTATTACAAGTTTTAGAAAATGTCATCTCGGATTATATGTAGGTGTCATAGTTTTTGATAATTGTATAAATTCGTTATTGAAGATTTTAAGTAGAGATTTGTTTTGAACTGAAGACGCAATTAGTGCCCACGTCGGTTTTGAAAAATATTATCCCTGCACGGCTCCGCTGAAACTTTTGCACCAGAAAATAGAAACTTTAAACTTTAAAACCTAATCGGGTCAATTGATTATTTTCTATTTCTACGGCGTGTTAGGACAAATGTTTTCGACTGCGATGAAACGTCGTGACTTGCCCTCATAAAGAATGAAAGTAACGCCTCAACCCTTCCCAGCTGTACTCCTGCGAATCCAATGAGATGTAATTGCGCTAAACACCTAATGGAATCTAAACCTGTTTTCAGTATGTCCTGATACAAGGCGTACATCCGCAGTTCCTACTTATTAGAGCCGAACCAAAATTTAGACAAATATGTAGCCGGGTGAATTAGATTATTAAATATAACAATAAAGCTGTTTGTTTAGGTTAAAATGGTAATTTAATTTAAATATTTGCGCGTACTTATACAAAGTCATATAATGGTGTGGCGGGATAATGTTTAGCCGGGCGATGCGAGACCATAGCACAGCATCAATTTTGTAATTAGGGATATTCAGGTTGGGTAAACCATAATCTATAGAATTAAAATACAGTTAAATAATTGTAGCATAAAATTATTTTCCAAATACTGACGCTGTACGTTTGGAATCTAAAATGTATTATTCTGCATAACCGTGAGTAATTAAAATCCAGCTAGTTATATTCGTATAGTTCATTATTTGCCGTTTACATATAATATAATATACAATATGTACGTTTGTACATTGTACGTATTATTTATTCACAATTAAATAATACAAACGTATTAGTAACAATAATAATACTGTTAAAACACTGCCACGTCACAATAGTATATAACGTGAGTACGCATAACAATATTATAAATAAACAATTAAACGTACAATAAATAGTCTCTTTTAGAATTGATAATAATAATATCGTTATTATTTTTCCTTAAAAACGTAGAGAACTGTGTGTTTTTAACAATGGCGTTATGTAAAACATCTCATTATACACTATAGATACCCATAACTTGTGTAACTAATCGGTATTTATTAATAAAATGCGTGTAGGTACCTACTGTTACTCAATAATTTTCTTTCTTTTTTTTTTTTTGATTTTTTTGTATAATTACACAATAATAAAAATTAGTCAAAAAATATTCCAATAAATAAACAAACGCACGCTAAAAGTTCCCCTAACGGGTAAGCTTTTTCAAATCTTCAATGTCAACTAACTTTTATAAATAAAATTTTAATATTGTTTTCTTACGTAAACGATTGTTGGCAATTAATGCGAATGGAATTAGGTAATAATAATTAAATTAGCATTTATCATTATATCCTGCGTTGAAGAAGAAATAGGTTTTGAACACGTATGGATTTCGTGTCCGCCTACACTTCTAAGTTGTAAGCGAAATTAGATTAAATTTAAAATACTTGAACAATAAGCTATATATCATCTTCGTCTCCCGAAAAGTTATTATTGAAGTCTCTAAATGTCAATAAATCGTAATCACAATAAATTATCTATTACATCGACGAATTCAATTGTCTCTGGAAGAAATTAATAATTCGCCCATACATGTTAACACGTGATAATATATTCCTCGCAGACTGATCAGTTTAGTACTATAATACGAACGACTTGACTTTTTCTATCTCATACCGGCGCGGCGGCGTGCGTAAAGTTGTGAAAATATTTCATAATTTATAATTTCACAGGAATATAATTTGTTAGCAAAATGACGAAATGTTTAAAATAAAATTTCCAAACGTTATATTTTATACACGAGTGGATAAATAAATTAATAACCTACCTGTTATTCATATTTGACGTTTTCCATTAGACGCTTCTCTCGTTAAAAAGTAGCGGTAGGTACCTACTTACGCCTTATTCGATATTTTCTTTTGTCCAAAGTGTACTCGAATGCAATATTAGTCGTAAGTCAGTTTAGAGGCGCGTTTCAGATTCTGAGAAAAACGAGGAACGTATAATATATTTTAATCATGGCGAGAAAAATCGGTTCAGTCCCATGCGCGCCCGATCGATGCGCTCTCTCCCGTCTCGAAATCATAGATATTAATAATATGCTTCGGCGGTTATAAATGGACATAATATGTATGTATGTAATATAACAATACATTTCGCGCGTTATATTTATATGCATCAATAAAGAGTGATGATTGATGTCTCCTGATACGACGTCTACCTAATATAATAACGGTCAAACTATTCTTCCCGAGTTCTGGACGGTTTTTTTTTATTTATTATTATCATTAAAACAGTCGACGTTCGTATTCGTTTATTAGATTCGTTAGTGACGTTATGAATTTTTCAACGTATACGGTTCGTAATACCTCACGGTGTAACGCGCGTCGTGCGAGCGAGTGGCTTTGACAACTTCGGCTTTAAACAATTTCGTCAGACGAACATTTAAAAAAAACGTAAACAATAATAATTATTATAGGTAGTCGGTGTATGTACGTATGTAATAATTAACGAATAACTTTTATACACTACATCGAGACGGATGATTGGTTTTTGTCGTAACTTTTAAACTCTTTAACTCTGGCACTGCAGTATATTATATTTTCCGTTCGTGTCGACATCAATAAAACCTTAATTACCCTGCAAACACAATTGCGATCGATCTTTTAGCCGAGAGATTTCGAAAAGTGACGTTAAAATTTACAATACACGATGATTGGGAGAGACCGAGTTCGCGACGTTCCGTACGACTGTAGAATTTAAAACGAAAGTATAAAATTAACAATAAAACCATCCGCGATATGTGTAGATGGCGGAAAACAAAAATATTGAAATGTGCCAATAACGAATTAATAACAGTGTTAACGAAGAGGTAATGCATTACGGTCATAAACACGTCGAGAAGAAGAGAATGATAATTACGACGAATTTTATTACAGTTATTAGTAATCTTTTATACGAGCACGTGTCAAACGCAGCCGTACATACGAGAACAAATTTAACACAGTTAATAAACTACGTTTTTACTCGGCTAAACAATAAAAAATTATCGAAATCGTCGTCTTAGTCAGGGCCGAGAATATAATATAGTTTTCTGTTGAAAACGTTTTTCTATTAAACGTTAGACTATATGCGTTTGACACGTTTTAATTAATTAATCGGCTGTATAAGTTTTAAGCAATAACTCACTCCGGCGAACAATGCCGCTTATTTTAAAACTGTGTTTGTCGTTTACGTATTCCTATAACGTAATTACGACTAGCCGCTAGATTATTATCAAGCCGATTTCGTTTGTTTTAATGATTTCTTTCAGCTGAACTAAAATAAAAACACTATGAATTATCGATTACGAATTTTGGCACGAGGCGTTTAGAACGATTCAATAATAATAAGATAATGAAATCACCCATTGTCATCAATCAACGACGTGGTCGAGACTCTTTCTCGTAAGTATACATAATTTTACGATTTTGTTTTTTCTTTTCTTTTACTTAACGAGAATGCAAACACATATAGATTTGAAAGTCCTCTTAAAATCGCCAGTACGTGACAGTACATCTATTTGCGCATAACCGATTTCCCTAATTCCCTTCGCGCAGAACACTATTATCGCGTTAAATCGTTAAACTTCGTTAATTTTATAATTATGTAATATATAATGTCGTTTCAACAAATCCCCCGATTCGATTTTAGCCTGCTCGTTATTACCTACCTATTAGATGTTTTATTTTATTTTAATATTAATTGTGTGTGTATAGTGGTGATGTGTATATTGTAAACATGATAAAAAATTAAACCAAAATAATTTGTAAAATTAGAATTCTGATAAGATTTCAATAATTCAAAAAATGACTTAAATGTCATTCAATCATTTCAGTTTTTAATCACCTAAATGATTTTAATGTAGTAAATTATTTCTAATTATTATCATCTAACTACATTATGTATTTATATTTTCCAATATAAACGTGTTATAATACTATATTATTAATTATGTGTTATCCATACATGTGTTATAAACATTTTTGAATTTTAGATAAAATCAATAATTTTGTTTTACCGTTCTGCCGCTCAAAAACGTTTTCAGGGTAAAATGTTATCATACGTTTTTAGTAATTTTCGCAATAATTATCTCGTCAACTAAAAGAATAACAATTCATTATAACCTTTTTAATCACTCGGCTAATTTATTTATTTGTTTTACACAAATCGATAAATCTTTCACCGTAATTATTAATCAAACTCGATTAACGTTTTTAATCCTAATTTCTCCCTACGTACAATTGTAATACGTTTTTTTGTTGTTTTATCGTCCGCCATTTCCTACGTTTTTAAAAATGTAATGTTACGTTTAATCTAAAATCCCAACACAAATAAATACATAATTCAAATAACAAAACCTATAATATAGGGCTTTTGCGATTCTGGCCAGTATTATGAAGGTATCAACACCTGTGTCCAATTCCCGATCGATAGATGTAATATGTTACGCCGAATCATTTGGACTACCTATCTATTTATATTACCCCGGAAGGACGTGCTTCTACGATGTTGAAAAAATACCCAATTTATAAGTGTAACGTCTTCTTTTCCGCTGTTTTAAAGTATTTTATATTTATTATTAAAATTTTAAAATAAATTTAGTGTTTATATTATGCACAAACTTTGCACACACATTTTATTTTTATTTTACACAGACTGTATACTATGCAGAGTATATTAAAGTTAAAATTACAAGTTAAAAATTTAGATTTTATAATATCCTCATTATTTCAAAGTATTTCAAACTTAAATAGATTAAATAATTTTTATCCGTGTAAAATTAATATGAACGTGACCATTGAAATACGAACCTTTCTTACCATTATTTATAAGTCGAAGACATCTTCTTGACTTTCCAAAATTTTAAATACATTTGAATTGCATTTTCTAACTTTATTTTGAAGAATTTTAAATACGTTTTTTAAGATTTTATAGAGCATTAAATCCACAGTCCTATTGATTACATTTGTTTTGGAAATATTACTGTGCTTGGTACATTTTTAAAATAATTTCTACAATCAGGGTTCTTTAATAATAAAATACTTTAATCTTATAAAAGCCATGAAAAATTTAAACATCTATAACAATTATTTGAAGTAACTAAATATTAAATATTTATTTATAAGTAAAAAAAAAAATTCTATGTAGAAAACGTGATATTTTTCTTTGCCTTGCATTTTGTACAGTTCACTCTTTAAAAGTTAATGAAATCTAAAAACATTCTTTCCGGAAAAAGTCTTTATTCCGTATTAATAACAGTTGAAAGCTTTGTTACATCACAAGTAATAATAATAACGATGAACATTAACAAGTAGAACATTTAAAGTTAAGTTAGTTTCAATTAAACTTCATGGCGTTACTTGTTAAAAATAACGTTTAACCTTTAATTTGACAAATTAATTTTCCTTTAATTTTGTTAATTTTTTTCTCGAGAGTTAATTTTGAAAAAGATTTTCTTTGTACATCATGATCATTCTTACTATTAATACTATTATTATTATTATTTCAGTTTTTATTATTTTTTAATATTTACATTTTATTTATTTCAAAAGTGTTCGAGATAATTGTTTAATCATCTATTGGAATGCAGTATTCAAAGTTTTTTCTTTTTTAATTGTTTGAACGATTCTCCCTTTGCACCGTGACTGCTCGACTATCTGAAACATTCTTCACATTTTCTTTGACTGTCCCTATTTGACCAGTACTTAAGCTTCGGGCAAAGTCTCATTTAATGTTCCTTTTAATTTCAAACATATTTTGTCCTTTATCAAAGTCTCGATAACAAAGAAATTTGTTATTATTCCACTCCACTTTTTTACTAGCATTTTTCATTTAGACACTACTTATAGTTTAACATTTTTTGTTGTACCTACTGACGATAGAGGATAATGCATAATATATGTGATTATTGAGATTGATTTCTTTCACCCCAAAAAAGTCTAGATAATAATAATAATAAAAATAAAGATTAATATTGATGAATAGTATGCGAATCAATGTATTATTGGTCTCGAAATATGATTCTGGCTATTTGTCAATATTTGGAAAAACTATCGGGGGAATTTCGAAATTGACCCATAAATTGTATTACAACCTGAACACTTGGTCCGTCGAGTTGAAAATTGGACCAATTTCAAAAACATTTTTGTTGTCGAGTAGGTGTATCAACAGCAAGTAAAATTGTTCCGTTCTACGGAAGTCGCCCAATTCGACACGCGGCCCGAGCCAATCGTTCGTCGAGTTTTATTTTATTATTTCTCGTTTTGTTTTGTCCCGTAAGGATTCTTAAGAGAGACGGTTTATATTGTACCTTGGGATATTGTACCACCACCTCTATACCGAACGCGAGTGTGTGCATTCGTTCTTTTTGCCCGACCGAATTTAATGGGGTCTCTCGTTTGAGAACGAATCCATCCGCCGCCGGGGCAACATATTATTATAATGTTGTACACTTTGCGTGATTCTTTTCACAGACCGTGTGGCGCGCAAAATACCTGCCCGCGAGTATACGTATATATTATGTTATCGGCTTTCCTTAATGACGCTTCGTCGACGGAACTACCGACGCGCGTTTTCGCCATCGTGTAGGTACACACTCGAGCACACCAGATTTTAGCAGAAATAATCCGTCGCACAAAGACGATTGAATGTGTCTGTGTCCGTGCTGATATTATACCCTATACGGCTATACAATACATTATAAAATATATTCTTTGCTCGCACAGCACGATTATGGTTTTCCGGACAGAGTTTTTCTGCAGTTCCCGGCCTCGTTTAAAGGTTTACCTCGATGGGTATATAATATATATATATATATGACATCGTAAATATCGTGTGCAGCGGTCAAAGTGGAAAAAAAACCTGCGACGGCTGAGGAATGACACCGAATCCGGTTAATAGACGATACGTTTTGCCTTTTCGTCAGATGAAATAAACGTCCAATGTTTGCCGATCGAACCTATTACGTATTATATAATATGCCCGATCGTTATTTCGAATAATTATCCAGACAAGAGAGCATTTGCAGATTTTTATAGTTCATTTAGTGAATTCTGTTATTGATATTGAAATGTTTACAATTTTATTGTTATGTTAAATATTTTTTCGAACAAGATGCAAAGAACCAATGACAGTTGTCATTGTATGTTTTTTAACAACGGAAAATAGAACAATATAGAAATCAAGCAATTTTTGTCATTGAAAAATTAAATAAAAAAAAACCAATATTGTTTCAAAGGAAAAATAAATAAAATACGACTTTATACCAGATATAGGCTGCACCTGTTATACAAGGCAAGATGGTTTTTTAAATTATTGACTTTTTTTTCAGAGAGGGTACAAAAAGTGTTTTAAGTTTGGATATTATTCGCAGTACTAAATATGTATTTTAACGTTTATCTGAAAAATTGTACGACATAATATAATTCTTCAAAATGCTTTTATATATAGCATAAATAAGTTTATATATATAATATACATAATTTTCGCATAATTCTTCGTATTTTATATTCAAATATACTTAGCAGCAAGACATTTCTAATTAAAATAAACATTTTCTAAAATAAGAATTTGCTTTAAAAATGCAAAAGACGTTGACAATTTTCTGGGAAGGATTGGAATCTGTGGTCGCCCCTGGCCACTCTTAGATATAAATGATACATAATAAAGAAATACTATCTTGCAGCTATAAATTAAACGTTTATAATTAAAAAAAAAATGAGACATTAGAGTCGAACGAGACGAACAGGGGATGGGTGGCCGATATTGTCGAGTCGTTCTTTTTAATTCAAATGCAATATTCCTACCATTCTGCATTCGAAAAACCATTCTGAGCGAAAGAAGAAAAAAAAACCTTTATTTCTAAAGATACGAGTTCACATAGGTAATTATTATTAATTTAAATTGATTATAATTACTAATTTTGCTAGGAATATATATAAAGCCGATACACATACACACACGTAAAAATATATATATATATATATTTATATATAATTACGTTACCATAGCGACCAAGTTACCACTATATAGTAACCGAAACATACGTATATAACACTAACGCATCGAGATATATTAACTATAGTTTATACATCTCGATGCACTTACGTTAACCGTAGTTGTAATCTCTTTGCTAAACTTATTTAATAAAACTTTCAGAAGTTGTCATTTTTCAACGGGGGTTTGGCCTCAATTAGGCACTGAGAAAAATATTGGAAATTTCGAAAAACGATCTCTCAGAAGTACCAAGTATGTACCGAGTATATAAAACTTGTAACTGAAAAACGGATACACTTGTATCATGATCAAAACACGTTTTCTGGTCGAAAAGTTTTACACCAAAAAAAAACACTTTCTTCATATTATACACATTATACTCCCTCGTATATCGCCGCGAGAGTCTTAAACGACATTTCACACTCTGGCCGACACAAACCGAACTGGTAAATATTTTAATATTGAAAACGACACGATTTCAACGCAAATAATTTCGCAGTACGAAAGCTTTGTCGAACCATATTAAAGTGTACAAAATATGCGTTATGAGTATATAGACTACGCGGTATTCGTTCGTGTAAATTCTGGCAATGCGGGTATGAATGAGTGCGTTTTTTTTATTTAAACACGACGACATGTTTCACTGTTTTATAATATTATAACACCCTTGGATTATGGATTTTAATTTTAATTTTTTTTATTTATTTCCATTACGATTTTTTCTAATTAAAAATGCGTTTTGTTCGGTTATATTACTCGAGGTTCACGTGTCACATTCACCCACCCACAACGGTTGTTCGAAAACGTCGTTCATAGAATATAATAATAATATATTAATGGCACGAATTCAAAAGCTTCATTTTCAAACATCCAGAGGAGAAATCGATTTCCGCGCGCGCGAAAACATGTCGGCGTTTATAATATTATGTACGTATTTCGCCGTATTGTTTTCGATTTTTAATTGAAATTTACTTACAAACAATTTGAACTTTTAAGTGCAGTTAAAAACTCGGAAGTTCGACCGCGATCTATCGCAATGTCCCGGCGTCAGCTTCACGTCGACGCCACCTGCACACACACACACACATCTGCCGGATAATGTGTCAAACTATTTATACCGCGTAATAGGTAACGCGTTGTCTGCTGCGGCGGCATGGGAAATGATCGGTCTAAACGCTTTGAAGAAATTTTTATCAAAAGTTCGTGTCCAGCAACCCGCGGTCGGCAAGTTCGGTCGTCCTGACAACGTTTCGTACACACTTTTACACTGGCGCCAAGTATATAGCAACGCGCGATGCCAAATGAAAAATTATTAGACTCGTCCCCGCCGTGGTGTTTTTTCTTCTTTCATTTTATCGCGCGATTTTCCCGGCGTGTCTGTTGAGATACTCGAAACGCTACCACACGTCTCCGCAGTGCACAACGCCGCCGCCGTTCGTTCTATTGACATTAATAATTATCACACGTTCACGCCCAGAAAACGATGTAATAAAATTTAATGACTACATTAAAAAAATGCAGGCAAGTGTGTACCTCTACCAGCTACAGTGCAAATACTGTTCGTTAGACGTGCACACACACGGTGGCAGCTATCAAATTGTTTGGAACAATCTAATCGCGTGTGCCGCTTGTTATTTACATAGAATATGACACACACACAAGTCCTACTTCTCGGCTTATTTAACATTTCACATAATATCGTCCGTATCTCCCCACTTCTTAAATTATAATGCAATAATATTATTGAACCGACTCCGAGAGACCACCCGGAGTGAAACGTATAACATTACGGTTTTGTGATTCACAGTGATTGAAAACTACTAAATATTATAATAATTATTGTATTGTTTATGATAATAACTAAAGACCGGATTCCCGTGCAATTGCATCTTTTTATGGCGTGTTCTAAATTCAATAGGAAAAAAGAGATAAAAATCCAAATCAAGAGATGTAGATTAATTTAAAGAAAGTTTTATGTTGCACAAAATTGCACGTTTCGGGGTTTTTTTTTTATAAAAATGTACTTTTGTACAAATATTTTTGTTAATAAACCATTAAAACTGTACAACAATTCAATAAATGGAAATGATGTAGATTTAAAAGAAGATCCTGCTATTATGAGCTGCTACAAACAATGCCCGATAACAAGTGTTGACGTAGAACGTGTGTTTTCGCAGTTAAAACACATATTAAGTGACAGAAGACATAATTTTAAAGAAAAAAACTTAGAAATGTACACGATTATAAATTTTAATCAAATATTGTAAAGTCAGTTATTAGTTATTACTTATTAGAATTAAAATTAGAACTATACTGAAAATTTTGTTTTTGCACATTTTAGCATTTTAATTGCACATTTTTTAGATTTTAGCTGCACAAAAATCAGATCTTTCAATGATAACAATAGTAAAATTATTATTATTGCTTTAAAAATTAATTTCAAGTTCTCGTAGAACAATATTATAATGAATATATAATGTATCGGAAAAAAAACAAAACAACTCCGGGTAAAATTATCAATAATATTCTCCTCTCTCCCAAGAAGTACAATACCACTTTATTAGGCATGAAATTAATTATTTAGTAATTTACAAGGTTGAGTACAAGATTTTTCCATAACACAAGTAAATAAGTATCAATCCGAGTCAAAACTAATATTGCAAATATATTTATTGATATAACTAACAATAATTATTTATAAACACAACGAATGTCACCAACCTTTTATAACCAAAATGAAAAATGATGAAACGAACCTTATACGACTACTCTAATTTTGATAACAGAACAATGAAATGCATTAGGTTCAACGTAATATAGTTTATTGGTGTTTTTAATATAAAATATATTTCTATACAACAAATAAAAACGCATTTGTATATTTTATAATAAAACATAAAATGTTTGAAAAATTTCAATTTTGTTGTTACATTTAATTCTTATATAAATAATACAATAATTTCCAAGAATTTTTGATTACAGATAATCAACTTTGCTAAGATACACGACATACATAATATTATACAGTGTTGCAATAATAAGACAGAGGAACGACGTTCATTAGACGATTAACATTTTATAAATCGATCGATTTCAATAGGCAAATTACTCATGTTTTAATTGTTGAGGAAAAGAGATTTTAAAAATATATATACTTTTTGGTTAAAATCGCCGAATGTTATACGGAAGTTTTGAAATCAATTCTGGCACATAGATTCCGTGACTTTTATAGTTGCAACACTGCACGTTTTGTATAGAATTATCTAATTATTCTTAAACGATATAACTTTCTCTCTTTTTTTTTTTTTACGATCAGTTAAAATAACATACATTCTTGACAAAAACAATGGTAATGATTTAATACTTATAAATTTGTTAAAGAGTATAATAATATAATAATGTTCTTAACAATAATTAATAGGTAATAATAATGATGGAAAAATTATAATTTAAAATATTGGTACTTAAAACAGCTTAGACGAGGCCAATAATAATAACTGCATATTGTATGATTAGTTTTATGTTATATTTACAAAATTATTAAAATATAGGATATTGTTTTTACAACAATTAATTAACACCAGTCATTTGTCATTCAGTGTTGTTTATAAAATATTGTACTAAAAAATTAAAATACAATGCACAGGACGGATAAAGAAAATAATTTTTAATAATTAAAAAAAAACAAAAATTCAAGATTTTGTAGGCTAGTTAGAATGTTAATTCTCAAGTCCTTTCAGATAAAGGTTAAGAGTATAATAAATATAAAATTTGACTTTTAAAAAACTTGAAAGATTTTAGTTGGTCCTTAACTGATAATCTCCATTTTGGGTAATATATCGCACCCAAGGTAATGCTTGATAACCACTCTTTTCAATAATTTTCAAGTACCTGACCTGAATGCCAGACGTTGTGAAATATGGAATTTCAAATCTCACTTGGATGGGAGGCCGCCCTTCGGATTCTTCATTTTCAACACTAGGCAAACCAAAATGTGCCCTCATCAAATATTCCTTACCTCCGGGGAACGATTTGATTGACCAAATTAAAGAATTTTGCTCTGGCATATATTTAACAGAGCCAACAGTAGTTTTGAATTTAGGAGAATCAGCATCCATTGGAACTTGTATGACTACTTCAACATTGTTTGCAGTAGACCGACGCTTAAATTGTGACTTTGCCTTGACTATGTATTCAACACGACTGTGAGCATGTCGTTCAATAACACTTTCAATCCAAATCAGAGGCTTAATGTGTGTACTCAGCCTGTAAAATTACATGATAATTAATTCCAACTATAAGTTTACACAAAATAATTGAACTGTTTAATGATAAACATTACTTACCTATAGGTCATCAAATCGAATTCTCCATCTGGAGGTATAAACGATATAGTTCTATCATTTTCGAATCTTGACAGACGCACACACTGATGGAACTTGACATCTTCAAGTTCAACAGATTTGGATTTCCCACGGCCAGTGCTTTCAAACAACACCTTGTCATTGAGACCTAACCGTAATTCTGGCATTCCGGACAGGTAGACTCTCATCTTGATCGAGCCCACTATTTCACTCCTCAGAACGTTTCCGTTAGCACTAGCCAATAGATTTACCGACTCAATAACATCTAAGAACACTTCGTTCTTTCTGTACTTGAGCCCTTCGGAACGCCAAGACACGGCATTGGTCACGGCCATTGGGATCCTGGGCTGTATTTCCAGTTTGTGGCCGTCCTGGGTGATGTACTCCTGCAGGATTTTACTGTCGGTCGTCTGTGGGTACCCAAAGTCGAGCAGCTCGTCTAGCAGTTCATATATGACGACAAAGTTGTCACGTATGCTCTCCTCTTCGATCTCTTTGAAATACTCATTCATGACCCGCACGATTTTGTGCAGGAACACGAACACCAGCATGATGTTGGCGTTCTTCTTTGTCGTGGACACCACGTACAGGTTGTTGCACTTGATGTACGTGAACGTGCACTCCTCGGTCTGCAGCAGAGGCGTGAGCGAGCCCTCCTCTTCCTTCTCCATCAGCAGAGGCATGAACTTCTCGATGACATTGGGCGCGATGTCGCCCCGATAATTTCGGGATATCAGCACCTTGCCCTTGACGTCCAATATGTAAATCGCCGAAGCCGACATTGTCGTCTGTTAACTGTCACTGCCGCGCTCACTCACTTCATCAGACTTTCCCAACGAGTCGGCCGTAACTCCGCGATCTCTTTCCGTTTCTTTATCCGTTCCCGGGCGAATCCGTACGAAACTCGACGCGCGATCGCTAATCCGAGTCCGCCAACGGTTACGTCACGGCAGGCTGGCACTGTAGTCCGACGGTCGCCCAAACAGCGACACTCGACGGTGGTTTTCGTCGGCGCGTAGAACGTAGAGGAAGAGGAGTGTGAAAAAAAGAACGATTCTATCTGGCCCGTAGTGTACAGTGTTATAATAATTGACGAACCGACGTCGACGCGATAACGCGTGATAAGCGTGGAATCACGTAGGGCAGTGTGACCGCTCCCTCGCGGCGTAAAAAACCCAATACGGCGGTCACACTGCGGGCCCGGGCGCTCGCTCGATATCTAGAACAGTTGTTGCGGTTATCATCGGGTTTTCAGAACACCAATTTTCACCATTTATGTCATTATATTGTATTTTACCTTCTTTTTTTTTTCCATTTTTCTTTTTTTTTTTTTTTTTGTCTTCAACAACATAATGTATTATAGGTGATTATAGGTCGTCGTAGTCCGTTTTGTTCCTACGGGTTATAGCGCGTTAGATTATTAGTTTAACATTTACATTACATAACGAACCGTTTATTGTACTATAGTGTTTTGTAGCTGTTTTTTTTTTTTCCACTCTTTATTTTCATTCTCCGTCGATTAATATTATTTAAACTCGTCACACGATGGCCGTACGTAGAGCTAGTCACGCCGGGAGCTGGTACGCGGAATCGGGTAAGCGTTTTTTTCTTTTTCTTTTCGACCGAATCATCGACGAACCACATCTCAGTAGAACTGTAAAAAAATAATCGCGGTTTTTCCTCTGTAGCGAAGGAGCTCAACAATCAACTGGAGAATTGGCTGGGGGCCGCCGAACTGACGCACGGGCCCGCCAGAGCGATCATAGCCCCGTACGTATTTCGGTTCATCGTTAGCTGTCGACGACGACGTTAAAACTTGTGTAATTCTATTTTTACAGCCATGCCGGCTACCAATATTGCGGCGCTTGTGCGGCGTTCGCCTATCGCCAGATAAGTCCATTTGTAGTGTGAGTGTCGTCGATATTTCCAATTGTTTATCACTCTTAACCTCTCTTGTTTTTAGGCAACGCATTTTCATACTGGGACCATCGCACAATGTCCGTCTGTCCGGCTGCGCTCTGTCCACTGCCGTCAAGTATAAAACTCCATTATACGATTTACAAATCGACAACGAGGGTAAGCATTTATGACCCACATAAAAAGAAATTAAGTTCTTATTATACCTGATTGTATATTATGTATTTAGTGTATGAAGAGCTCGAGTCTACAGGTAGATTCGAACGAATGAGCATGAAAGTGGACGAAGATGAACACAGTATAGAAATGCAACTGCCATACATCGCCAAAGTGATGGAAGAGTAATTAAAAAAAAAAAAACAACTTTTTTAAATAGTTATTAATTTTTAACTATTTATGTATTTCAGTTATAAAGACAAATTTACCATCGTGCCTGTCATGGTTGGATCTCTGAGCACAGAAAAAGAATCTCAATATGGAGAAATTTTTGCTCGGTATTTGGCAGATCCAAAAAATCTTTTCATTATATCTTCAGACTTTTGTCATTGGGGACAAAGGTTTCGTTATACATTTTATGAAAGGTCTTGGGGTCAAATTTATCAGTCAATTAAAACTTTGGATCATAAGGTAAAATATACTCTATACGTACTATATTCAATTTATTTGTGTATATTTTTCTGATGATTTAAATTCAAGTGTAAGGTGCACACATATTTGTATCTTGATTAAACATGAATAAGTGCTCGCCTAACCCAATGATTTTTACTTTTAGAAATGGTACCTTTGTCAAACTATAATTTTTATTATTTTTTTTTATGAGTTAATTCTACAAACATTTAATACATTTATATCATCTATATTAATATAATTTATAAGAATTACTTTAGTATTAACTATAATTTATAATAAAGTTATAATCTCTAGAAAAAGTGACTGCCCATTTTAAGACAATTTTAAAAGATTTATAAGTATATTTTTATAACAAAAAATTAATGTTTTAAAAAAACTTTTTGTAATTGATCTAACAATAAATAGTTGTCGTTGAAAATAGACTATAAATAATTTAGAGATTGTTTAAAAAAAGTTTATTAAATACTACTCTCTGAGATTAATATTAAAAGATTACCTTGTGTGTTATCTTATTATAATGAATAATGATTATCGTTATGTATGAAAGACAATTGTTTGGTTTAAATCTTTGGCGATATATATTTACTATACATTGGGTTAAACAGAATCTCTAATTTAATTTAACTGAGACAATTATGTAACTAATAAAAGCAATATAATTTTAAAGTATTTTACTGTTTTTCCAGGGCATGGATGCTATTGAAACTTTAGAGCCATCAGCATTTGTGGAATACTTAAAAGCTTTTTCAAACACAATATGTGGAAGACATCCCATAAGTGTATTGCTGAATGTAAGTAAATTTAAACGCTAAATCAGTAAACCGTTATCATTAATTTAACATTTAAGAAGGACATAGATAGTAGTGGATAATATTTTATTTTTTTAATAGGCAGCAGAACATTTGCGTTCTCAAAAGTTGTCGCTCAAGTTTTTAAAGTATGCCCAGTCTAGCCAATGTTACAATTTGGACGACTCATCGGTTAGCTATGCGTCCGCATCTCTCATTGTTGAATAGCAAACACAGTACTTTAAAAAGTGAATCTTTTTTAATTCACACTTTTCTGAAAATAAGTTTATGATATGTTTAAAAACAATATACTTAATATTTTAAGATTGAAAAACCGTTATGGTTAATAAGTTTTGAAAAAAAAACATTGTTTATATTATAAAACTTTTAATGTGTGAATGTTTTTTTTTTTTTTTTTTTTTTTTTAATGAGAAAAAATCATTATTTTTATATAAATAAATTATATTGTAAAATCAATAAAAATCATGAAAAAAAAACAAAACATCATGACTGATCATTGAAAACAATGAAATATACAGATAACTTATGTTAAATCAACGAAAGCATTTTAGTTTACGGATTCAATTCCTCGTTCGGTAACTGCAAAAGGTACACTCGTTGGAGCAGTGTGTGGGCTGAATATCACTTCCACATATCTGGAACACGGTGTTTTGGACATCATAAGTCTAGTAGTCACCAGATTAGCCCACGACAGACCCAAAGATGGCACTAGTTTCTTTCCACCAACATCGGACATTGATGAAGTAACCTATACATAAGAATATAAAAAAAATTAACGGTGGCGACTATAGTTGAGTAGTAAGCAGGGAATCAAAAATATCAAGACGGAACACAAAACCTGGTTTTCAGTCCATAAACGGATAAAATTAAATTTCACTCAATTACATAGGATCTGAGTAAAACTAACCAGTTTTTATTCTTTGAAAGTAATTATTTGGAATTTTGTAATCACCTGATTAACGCAAATCACCCACAGCCCATATTCCACGGATAATTTATGCAGACAAGTAGCCACATCTCTGAGATCTCTTGACCGGCGAGGCGCCTCGCTCAGCGTGTACTCGCCTCGGAACACAGCTGTAATGCTGTCAATGACTATTAGTTTTATAGATCTATGCTGGAGTGCTTTTGGAAGCATCTCGTGTACACATTTTTTCAAGTCTTCCTGAAAACAAATGATACAACTGAAATCAAATTATGTTTATGTCTAACTACAATAATTTACCACAGTTGCTACATGACTGATTAAAATATTATCTCCATAATCTGTTTCACACAATTCAGTCATATTAATTCTATTATCACATTGGTACTTGAAACGAAGATTGGATATCATCTGTTGCATTCTACTCGAAGGAAATCGGTCTTCGGTGCAAATATATGCGGCTCCTAAATTTAACAAATCATTCGTGTTACAATTATTAGAAACCAACGATGGACTGTTGTACAAACATTTCATACCGGATTTAGCTCCTTTAAGCGGCAACGGTAATTGAACTGTAAGCGCAATCTGCAAACAAAACTGTGTTTTTCCACAGCCACTTTCACCTGAGATCTCTGTGATACCACATCTGAATAGGCCTCCACCCAAAGCTTCATCGATGCATTCACAGCCTGTAGTAAGAACTTGATTGTTAAGTTCTTGGTGACAACTAATGTAATTTTAATAACTCGTTTAACTGTTTTGTACAATATTAGCAATGGTATGATTTATTTGCAAAAATATACTTGACGTTTGCTGCACTTATTTTGGCCGCTTCAATGAAAACATGACGAGCGGCTGATGCTGTCAAATTTATTATTTTTCTAAATTCATTCTCAGTGTAGTTGAAAATTTCCTTGGGTGATAAAAAGCCTCCTGAAACAATGCAAAACAAATTGTTCATCATAAAAGTTTACACACGCATCCATTGTCCCACAAATATTTGTATATTATCACATTCGATTAATTATTTATATCGTTTGTTTAGGCACGTAAAAATGTTGTTGAAAAGAATATTGTACAGAATTTAGTACAACATAAACTGTCAGTTTTGATGGACACAGATTTTCCTTGGATAAAATGTTACATTGAAATGTTGATGAGAAAAAAATGTGAGTTTCCAATTGTTCTTTTTCCAAAGGTGGTATTGGTGTAAGCATAAAGTATTTATAATAATTTCTTTCTTTCTTGAATGTTGTCGATTTATAACAAAGACACAAAAGTTACTATTTATTTACAACACTCTATTATGGTAAGTGTAACAAAGAAATTGAGTTCATGAGAAACTAATACAGACCAAGGTCGTGTCATAATCAATAAAATAAAAAAGGTTTTAAAAAATATCCTTCATTTATTTATACATAATATAGAACATCATACGTAATCGGGGTCTGATATTATTTACTTTATAAACATCTAAAATATGCATACACAAACTCTGTAATTCTGATTTTTTTTCTTCGGTTTAATGTTATTTCTCGGGTTAGTCAAACTGTTGAATAGATATAATATAATGGATAGATGTTTAAATTAAGATAGATTAACTCAAATTAACAAAAAACTAAGAGTAATATTTTTATCGCTAAAATAAACACAAAACTTTTATTTAATATTGAAAAGAAAGATAATGTTTTAGCTCAAACAAATTAATAAAACTGTGCATGATTGTAAATATAAATATAAATATTTTAGAATTTTTATAGATAAATCTCTATAGATGGGTAGTAAAAGTTTTTTCAAAAATAGTGAAAATATAAAAGAATACATTTTATCTACCTCTGTTACCTATACACATCATTCTGTAATTTTAAGTATACAATAGAGCTGTGTTTCATAAACTGTGTTCCACGGAACCTCAGGATTCTGTGGAATTTACTGAAGAGTTCTACAAAACTTAACAGTTTTTTGTCAAAACATTCAAGTAAATTACCTTAAAAGTCTAACTAAAGATATATGCACATATTGACTACTTTTTACTTATGTCCACTCACTTATCTCTCAGTAATATTGAAATTATAAATTATATAAATATTATTATGATTCGAAATAATTGTCATTTTAGTTGCAAATAATCCTTATATTTTTATAAAGAATGTTGTATTAAAATTCAAAACTATCGAAACAAGACATAGCGATTCCACAATAAAATTGGACATTAAAAAAAAAATTTCACTGATAAAAAACATTAAGCAACATTGCAATAGAGTATCCAATTCACATTCAGGAAAAATATAATATGTTGCTGATTATGTTTCAAAGGGTCTGAATGTATAACAATTATTATGTAATTCAAACGTTTAAAAAAATTATGACGTCATAAATTATAATCTCCAATCAAGCATTGAATCTATTACGTTTTAAATTCGAAAATGTATGCACGGACAATTATTATAATATTATTTTAACATCATTAAAAGGATTACTATCGAGATTCCGAGAAACGGACTAAAGTCAAAAGTCTGGCGGAATCGAGCTCGTACAATCTCTATAGTCTATGAGAAATTCAAACCTCTCGGACACGACTGTCCACAATCTGTAATTATACTTTCGAGGCCAAAGTGCAATGAGAAATTTCGTGCGTTTTGAGCGACTCGACCGGAGCGATCCAAACGTTTCCGATTTCCGAGGACACACACACACCTGTCGTCTTCCTCTATCTTTCGCATGGTCGTCTCGTCGAATATCGATGTCGGGTCGCGGATGGGAAAAAACTCGATGATTACCTGCACGAAATGAAAAGAATTAAAAAAATTAATATATATCGTTCGTTCACCTTTGATCAGAGCTGCCTGCGTGTACGGGTCGAAGACGGTCAGGTCCAGGTCTTCGCGGTCCGTCGACGAATTCATTTGGCGTCCACTGTTTGTTTTCGAAAATATAGAACGGCGCAAACAAAACAAACCGGGGGACCCACAGCTGGCCCGAACGGACGCGGCGCAGCACGTGCGAGGCGGCCCGGGACGACCGATAAGAGACTTGATAATAATATATTGCGGGGGGGGGACGGACTACCTCGTCCGTGGACCGGGGTGGTCGCGTCGATAACGTAGTCGACGACGTTTGATAACCGCGTCTACCCCGGGGGATCCGGTCGTTTTTGGGGATTTTTTTTTTCAGGTACGGACATAGGGGAGCTCCGACGGCGGTGTTTCTGGTGGATGAAATCCTCTGCGTGACGTAATACACGCGACGAATTTATTAGAAAGACAAAAACGAACACGTACGAAACTATCGACTCGCCGCCTCGAGGCCGAATTTCTCGATCGAGAAGGTTTTTTTCGATTTGAATAAAAGATCCCTCCCCCCCCCCCCGGTAGGTAAACCGCGCGCGATTTTTAACCGCGACCGAACGTCGTGCCTCGCCGCACGATCGGCGATTGGCCAAAAGCGCGTCAAATCAGAGAGAGAGAGAGAGAGTTAGCCCGCGGCGCGGTGGAAAAATGGAAACGACGAAATCGACACGGTAAAACGGCCGCGTATTTCTCATCGCGATATATTATTATTTTCCGAACCGAATTCTCGGAACAGTGTTTTTTTTTTTAAATTTTTTTCATAATTCGTGGATATCGTTTTGTTCGGAATTTGCAGTGTCAAAAGTTCGGTTCTACGGAGTGCCCGCGCACCCCGCCGTCGTAACCGATACAATATTATTGTTACTGCGCCGTCGTCGTCGTCGTGTCGTCACTAAAATACTATCGTTATCGTCTTATTATAATATTTATTTTTTTTTACTATTCGTGATTATTGTTATTATAGTCATTAATCTCCATCTCCTCCCCCCCCCCCCGCGCGTAGCACATAGTCGCCTCCTAGCGCGCGCAGGACGTTTGGCCGGCGGCGGCGGCGGCGACGACGACGACGACGTCGAAGTTTTCGACCGCGTACGAGTCACGGTGGTGCAATCGTGTGTGCACGTCGTAGGTAGGTCCGGTGAATAGTTATGCCACAGTGAACGGCCTAGTCCAATTATTGCGTCCTATATTTAAGAAAAAAAATAATCCGATCTAGATAAATACATATACATAATATTATTATAGTATACCATCGCGTGTACGCCTCTACCTACGCATGAAATCCCCCGTTTTCTACATCGCGTCGACTTTCTAACCGCCGGCTCACGTTCGATTTCATCCACATCGTCGACTGTTGGAGGGGTTACCAGTCTACTGCGAGCTGTCAAATGGGCTCGATAGCGTCCAAGAGCACCGAAGGTAAGTCCTATTTGGGTATTTTATTGGAATATTCATTTTTTGTTCGCCTAGAGACCGATGATTACTCCGCCGCTGCCGCTGCCGCCGTCGTTTTACCCCGATCGTGCTTGAGCTTTCCGCCTCTGGTGGGGAGGGGGTGCGAATAATAAATATTCTCGGTTTTTTTTTTTTTTTTTTGTAACCGACGACGGTCTTATGATTTGTCTTTTTATGAACGCTCTACTCCCTCCTGAAACGTGCAGTTCCTTTTGGCGCTGTGATCCGTTGCGACTCGTTTGTATACCCGCAGAGTAATTGAGTTTTATTTCTCATTCGGACTTCTTGCTTCATAATATCAAATTATTAACATCGGTGGGTTGAACCCAATGCGCAAACCTTGAAATATTTTACATTTTATTTGCAACTTAAAAGAGTAGGTATAGGGAAATAATTGAGTTTAAAATTTAAATCTCTGTTCAGGACTCAAGGTATCTTTGATAGTGTTGAAAAAGTTATTGAAAGAATTTGAAAATTTATTACTTTAGAAAGTTAAAATGAAACACCTAGTGACTTTTGACCAATTCTGTTTTTTTATTTCATACACTTCATAAAAGTTTAACATTGTTAGTTTTGTATAAATTAACGATACCTTTTGTTGTTTTAAACATAGGTCAAACTACAATAACTATCCACTAGTATGATTGTAATTCTATAATATATTCATAATGTTTTTTGTGTTATTGCATAAATATTTACAAATTTATGTAATGATTCATGTAGAAACTTTCAGCTAAATATTATCAAATAATTATACAATTAAATTTTGAATGCAACAAACGATTATTTAAATTTGTTAAATAGTATGGTTATTAACCTTTAAATTGAACATCATATCGTAGGTTATTTCTGTTTATGTAGTACCTGGTATATGCAACTGCTTATATTCACTCAATAGTTCATTAATATATTTGTTTCACCTAATTATTGAATTGAAAAAAAAAAATGTTAAAATTGTAATGATAAAGTACCATGCTACTATAATTATTTATAATAAATATATGACTTGGTATTAACATGTTAGTGAATATTCAATTTAAACTTTGCTCTTTCAATTAGCATTCAAGTTATTATATTTTTTTCTGTGTTAGATAAATTTAACATGATTATAACTATAGATTATATCAAACCTCGTATAAAACTAAGATATTTTACAATAACTTACAGAACAAAATATATTTATTTTACTCTATTTCATTTGTTATGGTGATTTTCTTATAGGTCTACATATATTGAATGTGTTAAATACACCTTGTTACTTATTTTATACCATTAAATAATGATTAAATAATAATAAAACTTAATGTGTCTTTCACAAATGGAATTTTAAATTAAAAATTGTTAACAATTATTTAATATGGGTAAACATTAATTAGGTACCTAAATAATTGTATTTGTATGAATCCGTTAATGTACTTATGTCTATAGTTAGGTTCTCAAATTATTTTATGCTACATACCTAATGACTGAGACTATTAATTTGTTTATTTATTTTTTTTTACTTTTTATATTTTTAATTAAAATCAATTAGGTAGGTGCCTACTTTAATTTTAATTTTAAAAATGTTTATCGTAGGTAAGTATCTATAATGAGTGAATGCTATTTTTATTATTAGTCATTTCTTTTAAGTACTTACCTTGGGTATTTCAAAATATTTGTTTCATTAAACTATGATTTTTCCTTTTATGACTAAAATAATTATTAGTATACATTCCTTATCTTAATTTACGACACAAAAATTAAACATATCTTTTTATGTTGATAATTGATATTTTACACATTCCTAAGTTAACTTTCACCAAGCCTAGTTATATTTTAAAAAGTTTAAGTACTTTTTATAAAGGTATGTGTATTATATTACACTATACAAATACTTTGTTCACACGTATATACTGAAATGCAGCACTAGAATAATAAACGTATGAGCTCAGACTCTATACAAAAGATAATGTACCATATTACTCATGCATATCATAATTAACATTTAACAATTATCTGTATTAATCATTTCTTAGAAATATGTTGACACTTACCTTTATTTGGCCTAAAATAATCTGTATACAACTATAATCTCCATTACATCACTATTGAGTTTACCATATTATTAAAAAGTAAAAGATGAAACAAAAGAAAAAAGTAGTTTTAAATTACCACCATTACTTTTGTTTTATCTTTACCTTGGAAAAGAATAGGTTTAATTCTAGGGAAATAACAAAAGTTTTAATTTATGAAGCTTAAATTTTAAATTTAATTACTTTATGGATATTTCATTTCTTGTGTTTGGTTTTACACTTGTTTACCATTTTAAATTTAATTACTAGAACTACCTAATTAATATTAATTTATTAAGTTTGAATTAATTTATGCCAGTAACTTACTTAAAACAATACTGTAATATTTGAAGTAATTAAAAAATAGGTAGGAACAACACAAATTGTAATCCTAGTTTTTCTTTAATTATTTTTAGTATGCATAATATTTTATAACATTAAAATTCACCAAAAATATTTGTAAGAAATTATGTTCATTGATTTATTTTAACTTGAAAATATTTCATTACAGTAGATATAGAGTATATATTTTTCTATATAAGAATTTTTATTATTTGATATTACAAAATTGCTAGTATAGGTGGTTACCATATTATTATCATCCTAATTAACATCCTAATCATATTTTAATTTTTATAAATTTCTCTAAAATATATTGCAAATTACAACATTCTTTAATTTTTTTATATAAAACTATCAAATATTACATATATTCTTATATTTAAGATTACATAATATATGATATTGCTTTGTAAAGGTCATTAGGTACCACCTAAACTATTCATTTTTTTTTTAAATTTCAAATGATGTAATACTATTTAATATAGGTGCTCATATATGTCAATCAAATTAAATATTTATTTATATGTTAGGATAAACTAAGTTTGTGCTTATTTTTTTTATCCATGTTTTACTTTCTCAAATTAAAAAATCATTAAATGGTTTAATACATTTTTATTTTTTAACGGTTAGATTGTTTATTATACCTTTAATACGCATCTTTCTGACCTAGGTGTATGTGAAATGCCCATAGAATTATATACATATATGTAGAATAGAATTTTCAAGTTACAAATATTTTTTTAGTTGGAAAAGCTTCCAAAAGAATAGTTCACGAATAAGGATTTGTTGAAACATTAATAACAAAAGCCTTATCATTTTGTATACTTTTACAGGTATACCATATGCTGAACTACTAATAATATAATAATACCTAACTATAGTATTACTTGCTAAATTATATTTTCAATGTTAGGTATTTTTAAGCAATAAATCTGTATGTAAAAAAAACATGCATGAATCAATCGTAAAAGTTATTATAATAATATCATCAGCTTTTTTCATTGTTTATATGTGATAAAAATCAATGTCTTTGTATTATATCACTCGTGCAATTCATTAGTTATCTACTTATATATTATCATAAAATAATTTTTTCATGCTTAATCATATTCACAATCATTAACATTTAAAATGGATATTATGTTTAGTATTCAAAGTCGTCTGGTTTACAGTATATACCTATATGAATAATATATCATTATGAATCACCTATGTGTAATAAATGATTGAGTAAATAGATAAATGCTATTTACTCATCTATAACTTAAAAAATGCTTTTCCGTCATAATAAACTTGTTCATTTTTAGGTTTATTCATTTTTTTTTTTTATGTGTGCATGGTTTCAGGCTATTAATCCGGTAAATCATACAGGGACTGAATGTTATTTAGTCGGAGACTAGTATTTAGAAGTAGTATACATTCCCAATTACGTGTGTTTGGCAGAACAATGTCGGGTGTGTGTTTGTTTAAATATATTCTATTTTTATAATTTGCTTTTTGGTATTCTACTTAAATTTTATTAAAATGCACATGGTTGACTAATGCTTTAAGATTTTACTTATTTTTCTACGTTTATATTCATGTATTTATTTTGTGATAACTATTTTATGTTTACAGGTCCCAATGATGATGTTGTGGAACAGATTGTGTGTAAAGAAAATGATATTCCTGATAATGGGTAAATTCATTTTTATAGTCTAGGAAAATATAAGAACATGCAAATTAATATTTATTTTTAACGACTAAAATACTAGAATGCAAGAATTTGAAGTTGGGAACAATGGCAATAAAGTTTTAGTAGTCAAGCAAAACAATAAGTTTTTTGCTGTGGGAGCAAAATGTTCGCATTACGGAGCACCTCTAGTCAAAGGTGCTTTAGGAGATGGTACCGTAAGATGTCCGTGGCATGGAGCTTGTTTTAATTTAAAAACTGGTAAATTAAATTTTTATTTTAATTAGTTGCAATATTAATTAAAAGGTATTTAAAATGTGTATTTATACATAGGTGACATTGAGGACTATCCTGGCTTAGATAGTATTCCAAGTTTCAAAGTATCTGTTGCCAATGGCAATGTTAAAGTTACGGCTAAGAAGTGTAACCTTGAAAATTCAAAATTAGTGAAACCATTAACGAGACGTAATCCAGAAAATAAACAAACATTTATTGTTGTTGGAAGTGGTAATTTTCTTATATTTATAAATAATTTCAATCATATTATTTTTATTAAATATTATTAAATATATGTTTTAGGCCCTGCTGGTGCTTGTTGTGTAGAGACATTGAGACAAGAAGGATTTGATGGTCGTTTGCTATTGATCACAAAAGAAAATTATTTACCATACGATCGTACAAAACTTAGCAAAGCTTTGAGTTCTGATGTCAATAGCATATTGTTACGTTCCCAGCAATTTTATGACGTAAAACATTTTATATTCACAAATAGAAATTTTTTTAGAATTCTTTTATGACTTCACTATTCTTTTGAAATCATGTTTAGCATTTTTTGTATTTAAAACTATTATAGTATTAATATTTTTCTAAAATAATTTCAAATTAATGCTATGCTATATATATAAAAATGTTTGTTCACTAAATTAATTTTTTTTTTTGTTTAATAACAAAGTATTATTAAATATTTAAACTAATTTATTTAAAACTATTGTTGTTATATATTATAATAATAATATAAATAAAAAATAAAAAGCTCTTGCCAGTAGTATTATAGTAAAAACGTATACATTTTACGACCGGTTTCAATTAAAAATCATCAACGGGTATATTATTTTTTATATCTGGTGATGGTTTTTAATTGAAACTGGTCGTAAAATTTATAAATTTTTTACTATAATACTTTGGGCGGCAAGACCTTTTTATTTTTCATTCACATTATTATTATTATTAGAGGCATTTAATAGTTTTTAATAAATTATTTTATATATTTAATAATACTTTGTTATGTTATTATTATATTATGAGTATTAAACTCTAGACATTATTTATTTTATTCTATATTTTTTATGCACTATATTTACTAATAATTATTGTATGTCTATATTTTTCAGTCTGGAGATGTTGAAGTTTTGTTGAAAACTAACATAGAATCTATTGATAGTGATAAAAAAATTATAAATCTATCCAACAGTGAGCCAATATCATTCGATGCAATATTTATTGCCAGTGGAATGACGTAAATATCCTATTAAATACTCATTATATTTAAACATTTTAAAAATGTAATTCAATTAAATTTAATTACAATTTAATAAGGCCTCGTTCAACACCAGAAGTTTCCAAGTATGATAATGTATTTACGTTGCGCACAGTAGATGATGCTAATAAAATCTCCCAGAGTTTGTCTTCTGATTGTCATCTAGTCGTCATTGGATCCTCATTTATTGGTACAGATTTAAATTCAAATGTGTATTATATAAAATAGTATGTACAATTAATTTTGGTTTGACATTTTATAGGCATGGAAGTGGCTGCAGCCGCCGTTTCTAAAGTGAAAACTGTGCATATTATCGGCCGCAGTGATGTGCCTTTCAAAGAGAGTTTAGGAAAAGAAATGGGCGAACGAGTACAGGAATTATTTGAATCTAAAGGTGTACAGTTTCACATGAAAGCAAGTGTAAAAAATTACATTGGTTACAATAATCGTCTTTCTGAAATTGAACTGTCCGATGGACAAAAGATAAAGGCAGACGTTTGCATCATGGCAACTGGGTCAAAGACTAATGTCGAGTTTTTGGCAGGATCTGGTATTACTTTAAACTCTGCTAACGGAGCGATTGAAGTCGATGAAGTAAGTTACATTTTCTTTGTATGGTACTCTGCATGGGTAACATTTATGAATTATCTTTTCAATTTAAAGAATTTAGAAACCAACGTAAAAGGAATCTTTGCCGGTGGAGACGTAGCAAACGTTCCAGTGTATCCAGTCAATACCAAAGCATCTTTGGGCCATTGGCAACTGGCTACTTACCATGGAAAGATTGGTGCGTTACAAATGCTTGGCAGGAAAACTCCCGTTAAATCTGTACCATTTTTCTGGACGGCATTATTTGGCACCAGCATACGATTTGCCGGTAAGTTCTATTCATCTATTGTATTATTTTATGTTGTTGACAATCATGAACACATTGTTATTCATTTACTTTTATGTAGGATATAATCGCGGCTATACTGATGTTTTGATCAACGGGGATCTGGAAAACTTTAAAGCAGTTTTGTACTACTGTAAAGGAAATGATGTAGTAGCTGTAGCGACGGTTGGAAGTGATCCGATTGCTGCTCAATTTGCTGATCTTTTAGCAAGCGGCAAGACATTGAACAAAGATCAAGCCATCGACAATAAATGGTTGACCGAGGAAGACGAACCAGTCTTGTGCACCAGGCTATGATCAGCCCCTCACACTGAATCAAAATTATTACCTTATTTTTTTTTTATCATTTTGTTAACTAGTAAGTTTAATTGTGTGTTGCATATACATTTAAATTTTTAATCACGTTAATTTAGTTTACATTTTATTTCCCTTCATACATTCATGGATGTTTAAAAGACGTACAAACTATATTATAAACAATCTAATAATTAAATGCTGTTGAATTCCCTAGTAACTCTCCCAGCTGTCGGTCGACCTAAGATGCATTAGGTGGTTTTCCATTGGTCTGTGCTGGGCAAATTTTTCAGCTTGTAACAATTTCCATTTCCTCATCCATTTTTCAAAACGACCTTGCGCCAACGAATGACCGTATGATTCTTCCTGCGAAATAAAAGTAATGTTTATTATCTTAATTTCATCTATGTTCCAAATAGATTAGGCTCTTTACCGGCGTCAAATAAGGGTGTCGAAGGTAGAACATGTTTTGCTCTTCTCGTTTAAAATCTCTAAGTTTATTTTGCAAATCTAGTCCAGTTACTTTTTTGACAAGACGATGTTTTCTGAAATAATAAAATTAGTTGGATTCAATTATAAATTGTCATTACAACCTAGCCTGAGTTTAAAGCGTTTTTAAGTTACCAGTAATCATCTTTATTAATACGAAACACAGAATTCTCCATGTACGTGTTTACATTTATGAATAAGGGAATGTAAAACTCGGTATTATAATTACTGTTATCGATTTATCATAACCAATTGGTAATGAGCAAACATTTAAATAAAATATTTAGAATAGGTAATATCAGTTTTAAATTTTATCAATAGATAATATTTTAATAAAATACAAAAATTTAACACATAATTTATGTAAATAAAATAAACAGTTACATGCCGTTTAAAGTTCTTGAAAACAGATTAGACAATACTGTGTTCTATATTGTATATCGGTTGTTTTATATATATTTTTTGGATAAAATAGTTAAACATTGTTTTGTCGATGATTCTTTTAAACTGATTTAATTGAAAATAATTTGAAAAAAAGGATGTTTGCTTTTATTTTTTATTAAAATAAGTAAGTAGTAAATAATATAACTTTCATTATTTATTTATTGACTAAATTATAAGAGACATAGTATTATAACAAATATTTTTAAATGTATTTAAATGCTGTCGCAAATACATGTTTACAATCAATGGGATTTTATTATTCGTTGCTAATTTAATATTTGTATTTATCATTTTATAGAATCATAACTACTGGCTTGTGTATGAAACTAAACTGAGAATTTAATCTTAAAGTCATCTCTTTCTCTTTACAGATCATACAAATTTGCCCTCGTTAAACCCAGCTATTACTTATGAAGAAGTTTAATTTGAGTGGAAGACAAATATTTAGAGCTTAAAAGAAAAAAAATAATAAACATTAAAAATTGAAGCATCAAAAGTATGAACCTGCTGCCATGATAAAAATACATAACAATATTTCATATGATATTTCAAAATTATCAATATCAACAATTAAACTAAAAAATAATTTATTTCCTAATTTTAAAACTAATTTACAATTATTACTATTTGATTAGGTTTGTATTGGAAAAAAATGTAAATACTTTACAACGCTGATGAAATCAAATGCCAAATCTAGAGTAACGTTTTTGAATTTAATGATTTAACGTACAAAAGAAAAGCAATTCAAAACCAAGCTAAAATAAATATCGTAAATTAATCTAATGCATTTAACACATTAAATTATATATATTTGTAGATTTTCATTGTTTTATAGTAGTACTAGTGAAGAAATAGATATTAAAAAAAAAACCTTTGCTTTTTCAGAAACATAAGAAATCAAGTGAGTAACCATTTTGAAAAGTATAAAATAAAACACGGATCGAATAATATGAGATCAAATCGTTAAATTGTAAACAAAAACCTACCTACTAGCAAATATTTGATATTTTTTAATCATTATATTTGCATTATATTTCACTTAGATAAAATGAAAATGTATAATGAAATTGCAGAGTTGTGTGAAATGGACAATAACCTAATAAACATTCTGTGATTTATACCGTGTGCATGTAAGACAAAACGCTAGGAAGGCACATAATTTAAAAGAAAAACAGTGTTGTTTCCTATGATATTCTTAAGCAATCTTAATCGATCGAGTGAGTAACGGCCTTTAACTAAATAATATAATACTGTAGATCTTCACGTTAATCGATGTTTACAACTTGGGTAATATAATATTGATGCAATATTAACACATTGTTCTGATAACACGTTCAAATTTGACTTTGTTAAATTGTATTCTGCCACGGATAATAGTTTATATCCACAACATACACACGGATCGAATAATATGAGATCAAATCATTAAATTGTAAACAAAAACCTTAGCAAAGATTTGATATTTTCTAATCTTTATAATTGCATAATATTTCAGTTAGATTAAATTTAAATGTATAATGAAATTGCAGAGTTGTGTGCAATGGACAATAACCTAATAAACATTCTGTGATTTATACCGTGTGCGTGTAAGACAAAACACTAGGAAGACGCATAATTTAAAAGAAAAACAGTGTTGTTTCCTATGATATTCTTAAGCAATCTTAATCGATCGAGTGAGTATCGGCCTTAAACTAAATAATATAATACTGTAGATCTTCACGTTAATCGATGTTTATAACTTGGGTAATATAATATTGATGCAATATTAACACATTGTTCTGATAACACGTTCAAATTTGACTTTGTTAAATTGTATTCTGCCACGGATAATAGTTTATATCCACTATTTCAACTGAATAATATTACCAAACCGTGTCTAAAGTAATTGTTTTATAATATATTAACTTTGAAGTTATTTTTTAAAGAAAAATGTATACGTACCCTCTGAAAATATGACCTCTCGGTAATTTCGTCCATAACGCGTCGGTCAACCTCATTTTGAAAGTAATTAGCAACTACTAATGGCGAATTACAATTTTAAATTCCATAAAACTTAAACGCGAGTCGGTTCGACACGGTGATTTTTTAACCCAACAGTCTGCTACAGGGTCCGCTGCCGAACGAAGTTATCAGCTATTATCAAATATTTCGTTCAATTACAGTGCCGACACGTCTTGCTTATAATTGTTATCAATTCAAATAACTTTTGCAAGTTCGGTCTGAACGTTCTGATTACTGTTATTGTTGTTGTCCCATAAAAGTATAATAAAGTGGAAATTTCAAAAGATCTATAGCAACATCATGGATTAAGTTTTCGCGTAACCGTAGACGCAATTCTTGTTTCAAAAGATTCCCTACTCTGATCTATCGGTGACAATAGGTGAGTGAAATTCTGTGTACATTTTTGAAAAACAATAGTTCTTACAAAAAAAATCGCACGTTTTTTTATTTGCATCACATTTGTTTTTGTATTGACCTCTGTGTGTAATAGTTTTTTGACATTATCGTTTGTTGTCAGGCACGTTTGCATCAGAGACGCAATGAAGTGTTTCTACGAAGTGTTGGAAGTGTCTCGTGATGTGTCAGCCGACGATTTGAAAAAATCCTACAAGAAATTAGCGCTGAGATGGCATCCTGACAAAAATCCAGACAATGTGGAAGAATCCAAGGAGCAGTTTCAGTTGATTCAACAAGCGTATGAGGTACTGGGCGATCCCCGCGAACGCCAGTGGTACGACAATCACCGGGAGTACATTATCAACAGTGGCGATACTCCGGTTAACAAGCTTAACCTGTTCAAGTTTTTCTCGCCTTCCTGTTACAAAGGATTTGGTGACGACGAAAAAGGTTTCTATTCAGTGTACCGCGAGGTATTCAACACATTGTTAGTCGAAGAAAGCCCTTATTTTGACATGGATCCCGATGAAATTCCAACATTTGGCCGGTCAGACAGTGATTATACCGATATTGTACGACCGTTCTACAACTTTTGGTGTGGTTTTAATACAAATAAACCATTTGGATGGTTAGATGAGTACGATATACGACAGGCCCCCAATAAACGCGTTGCCAAACTGATGGAGAAGGAAAACAAAAAGATTCGTGATAAAGCTAAGAGAGAATGTAATGACGAGATACAAGCGCTAATAGAGTTTGTGCGCAAACGTGATAAACGTGTGAAAGCTTATGCAGAGACACTCAAGTTGAAATCAGCCGAGAACAGCAAACGAATGGAAGAAGCTAGACGGAAAAGGATCAAAGACAAACAAAAGGCAATGGCCAGTTACAAGGAATCTGACTGGTCAAAGTTTTCCAATGTAGAAGCAGAATTGAAAATCATCGAAGAGAGCCTTATCGCTCAGTATGGAAGTAGCGATGAAATCGAGTCAGATGATGAATCTGCTAACTGTTTGTACTGTGTGGCCTGTAATAAAGTATTTAAAACAGATAAGGCCTTTCAAAACCATGAAAAATCTAAAAAGCACAAAGAAAACATTGAACTAATCAAATTCGAGATGTTGAAAGATGAACAAATGCTTAATAACGAAAAACCCGTTGAAAATGATAGTTGTTCTGATGATGATGTTCAAAGTCATTCTAGTGTTGAAAGTATTATAGATGAAGCTGACTGTGATAGTTCTAATAATAGCAATAAAGAGTCTAGTGATAGTTCAAGTAGTGATGTTGAGGAACCAATGGAAAGTAATAAAAATGGATTAAATGAACCTATTCAAACTGATTCTGATGGTGTATTAGAAGCTGATTTGAGCAGTGAAGAAGAAACAACGAATATACGAAGAAAGCCAAGTAAAAGGAAAAAGAAACAATCTATATCTGTTGATGAAGTAAATGTATTATATTGTCTGACATGCGATCAGTCTTTTAAAACGGAAAAAGCGCTGCACAATCATAATTCATCTAAAAAGCATCGAGACAATGTCGTGTTGATTAGTGCTAAACAAACTGAAGACGACGATCATAATCCTGTTAACAGTGACACTGAACACGTTCCAGTGCCCGAGGTGGTTTCTGAAGATTTACCCGAAGAAAGTCGACCACCGCAGGAAGAACCCACTGCAGAGAAGTCGACGAAAAACAAAAAAAAACCAAAAATTGTTGAAAAAGCCAAAGTGAAAAAGTCAAATCATGTGTGTGGTGTATGTTCGTCAGTATTCTCATCAAAAAACAAACTACATCAACATTTAAAGGATTCTAATCATGCAGTCTTAAAAACTGTAGTCGTTAACGAACGCAAGTGTAAGAAAAAAGGAAAATGATCAATGTATTTCTGTTATTTTGTGTAATTTTTTTTTTTTATCAATTTGTGGATTAATGAAAAACTATGATTTGAATATTTGAGTATTATATATTATACTCAGACACATATTATGTATGTATGTGTATATATACCTATATATATATACACACACACACACACACAATTGTAGATTTGTTGATTTGTATAAAAATATAGTTTTATAACTTTAAAAGGTTTGTGAAATAATTTCTCCTAAAACTAACAGTGTATTGTGATGTAGAATTAGGATTATGGCGGTAAAAAACAAATTGCCAGACACGGTGCACCAAGTTTTTATTTTACGTTTATGATTTATATAAGGGTTTATATAAAGTACTAGGATTTGTATCTACTGTTCTATTATTTTTTGTCACGGTTATCGATATAATATATCTATTATGTTTTAGAGGTCAAATAATGCGCTCTCGATGTACACATCATATTTTGTACGGATTTAACAATGTGAACAGTTGTGTCGTTCTACGAATACAAACGATGGGGAGAAACGAAACGTTATTATTACCAGTATTAGAGAAAAAAAAACTAGTGTAAAAAAAAAAGAAACAAATGTATTTTTCAAACGCGCACAGGTAACTACTACTACTACTACTATTTAATATACATGTGTACCGGTGTGTAATAATTACACAACGAGTTATTGAATATATTATACTGTCGCGGACCACTTTTAAACAACCAAACTGCTTTACGCGCGCATAACTCATAATATTTTGAACTCGAACATCAATTAAATTTAAACCGTTTTCTAATAACAGACGTATTAAGAAGAACGTAGTATCATATTATTAAAGGACGTGACGTTTCGAAAAACACAACACTCTATTAATTAATTTTCGTTATTCGAACGTATATTATGGTAGAGTGTCCATAGTTATTTACTTTTAGTGGGAAATTTTTTTTATCTACAAATAAATGACTATAATTCGATATAATATATAAATATACGTATGCCGGCGAAACGAACGTCGTCGTATTGACCTCGAGCGTCGTCGTCGTCGGGAGGAGTCCTCGAGTCATTGCCCCCGGAGCGCGACACAATATTTTATTCGGTGAGATTTCACGTCGTTTTTCCGGCGCGCGCGGCTTTTCTCCGCCCGAAATATCACTCGCACAACGGCGATTTATTTGCGTTTGAAGGCGTATAAATATACGAGTATGGGTGACGAAACACAAAGTCGAAACAACGTATTCGTTTATTAGTGTGTAAATAATAAATATATTTTAATTTATAATATTACATATTATTATATTATTGTTGTAAAGCAATTCGAACTGGAGCAATATCGCGGGTATCAAATCAAACCGGATACCGAATACCGGATGGTAAAAGATCTTTTTTTTTTCGGATACCTGGTTGGATCATTTTTTTTTCACAACTTGTCGAAATAATGGTTAACAAATTAATAGTTGTAACCGACAATTATTATATCATATGCAATACTAAATAATAAAACAAGTAATAATTTATTTATTAAAAATAACACTACAAGTATGAATTTTATTATTTTTCAACAGGAAATAAAAACCAATTCACAGATCCCCTCGCACGTAGTAATCAACGCGAACTGACGAATCGAAGCACGAAAATAAACGGTGAGTCGATAATCTTACATTTGTAAACTATTTTTAGAATTAATTTTCCAACAGGTACACGCAGTACCCGGTACTGTACTTATCCGCAACCACTTTAAATTCGAACCCGACGATACGCCGTGTTATAATCGGCGCGGTGGGTTTTGGACATCATTAGTCGTTCACAGTGCCGTTTTGCTCACGTTTTGAGCCCGTTCCCCGCGGCTTAATATTATTAATATTTTTTTTTCATTATCGCTGTTAAATAGTATGAAATAAAAATCGTGTAATTTGTAAATTATTATTATTAAACTAGTTTAAAGGTATACGACTTATGATATACTCAAGTCTAAAATACTTAATATTCTATTTAGAATAAAATATGATGTATTTAAATCACAATGTAGAACGTTACACTCGCGTCAATATTTTACGGCATTTTTTCATGCTCATAAACGTATAGGTCATCATCACTTATCACAAAATATAACACGGTAGGTCAATGTTATAATTAAGTAGGTCACACGTTCGACGAACGCTTAATATTTTTATTCCTTTTCGTTTCAACATAATAACGTGCGAATATTACTGAAACGATTTTCAAAGCTTCAAATAATGATCATAAACGAAATCGTATAATTTGCCGTTTATACGGAGGACAATACCGTTTTACTACAATAATATTATAATAATCTATAGACAGGTACCGTTTTACGCTCAAGTATCATTTGATAACGTTCGGTATATTATGTACCTCGGTATGTTTCATTACGATTACCTTGGTAATCAACACACCCTTGTTACCCGGGTATAAGACGAAATTAGGTACCCGGGACGACCGGAATGGCGGTCGTCTACTTTACGGCAACTGTCTGCGTCGCGTCGCGACTCGGACAGTTCGGCGATTGTTTCTCGTCGTCGTGCTTCGTATGTGTATCGAGTTTTTCGTTCGAATCGTTCGTTTTTATTAATTCGTCGGTGCGAATATTTCCAATCGTTTAGTTAACAGTCGGTGCGTGCCGAAGACGTGATGGAAAAAAACCGCGCGCAGTAAATGTCAACGGCCGATGAGACCAAGCGACGAATTCGGCCGAGGAAAAAATGGCGGAAATGTCGTGAGTTTTTATTCTTATCGTTTGTTTATCGTCTGCCGGATACCCGTCGTCCGGTATTATATAGCGAGACGTTAGCGAGACGTCACTAAAATGTCACTCTGGGTACCTAATATTTCTAATACGACTTGATATTTATAAATTTATTATTTCGGGAGGAGTCGTACTGGGCTAGAGTGGCCCCTTGTATACATAACGTGACCATAATTTTATTTCTTCAAAACGGGACACCTGTACATTTTAATGAGAAAACCATATAATTTTGGGTAAAATAACAATTTTTTTATTGAAAAAAAATCAAACTGTATACGTAAACTGTATAAATGTATGATTGTGATATATGTGATCGATAAATACCTACCACAAGTAGACTTTTCTTAAAGCGGGACATTTTTAGGTTCTTTGGGGACAGCGGGACACTTAGCTCGAAAGCGGGACTGTCCCGCCCAAAGCGGGACGTATGGTCACGTTATGTATACACCTCCGGTATAGGTACTTATCACAAACGGTTCGCTTTTTTACCTCCCCTAACCTAAATAACTATGACTGATTTTATTATTTTACACTCAACGATTGATTTAATTTAATATTAAATAATAGTTTACATAAAGCATATTATTTTAAGTTGAATTATAAGCAAATGCTTATATAAATATTGTGTATGACTTTGTGTTCCACGAGCAGTTTGTTGTAAACTTTCATAATTTTTACGTGGCCCTCCACGAGCCCCTCGATCCACCGGCAACGCTTTATAAGTATTCTTCTGGAACAAATTTTTAAATAATTTCCATCTGTTCGTTATCCGAAATATTTTATTTATTTGTTCGTCGCTGCGTGCGCGCGCGCTATAGTTTTCGTTTTTAGCTTTACTGTTTGATTTAATTTGTTTGAAGAACGTTAAATATCTAAATTAAATTTGTATTTTAAATCCGATTGTTATTTTTAACGCATTACACTTTTCTGAATAAAATTAAAACAACTCCAACAGAGGATACAAACAATAATTATTATTGTCATTTCGATAAGATTAAATTGTTTCATTAGAAAAAAGTCAAGACTCTGAAATGTTCATGTCGTCGTTATCTCATTATTGTAAATCACCCGTCTCGCCCCTCCCCTCACTTTATTGTCAAAAACGAAAGCTCGCGCGCTGTAAGCACCGTGAAATAATAAAACCACGCGTCGAACGGCCGGAACAGTATTAATTGAATAGGTATTTATTTATAATATTTTCGTTCTCTTTCGTGTCCCGTAACGCGCGTCGGCGATTCGGCCCAGACAGCGTTAACTGGTAAAGCAGAAAGAGAAGAAAAAAATAATACGATTATTACGGGGGGAACGCGCGAATAAAAAATTCTACGGTCGCGGCGAGGCAGAGAGGAGAGATGTACGGTCCTCGTGCTCGCGCGTGCGCGCAATAGATGAATTTTTCCCCACTCATCTCGGAGCGTACGATGCGCGGGCACGCGGCGGCGGGCAGAACGCCGCAGAGTGGCGCAGTGTGCAAACACTGCAAACCGTACCGTACGACTGTCGTGGAAGGACATCCGCGTAAGACACAGGACACGAACACAGGACGCCGTCGAACACACAGATTTCCCTCGTCAGACTCGTCAGCTCCTGCAAAACACCATGAGGGAGATATTGCATTTACAAGCCGGCCAGTGCGGAAATCAGATCGGAGCCAAAGTAAGTACCTACCGCGATACGATATGATATTATTTCGATTATAATAGTATTTATAGTAAATATTTCGATCGACGACAATAGGCGTAGTATTGTTTTTATATTGTCCATTTATTACTTGTGGCGAATAATAATAACAATATTTGTAAAACGCAAACGAAACGATAAATCGTGCGACGGCGCGCGTTCGCGTCGGAAAACTGTCCGGGGCCGATGTCTCGAACGGGCGTATAGATTATTATAGCTGGCGGCTGCTGGCTGCAGTGGCGCCACAGCGCCAATGATTTTGAGAATTTTCCCCCTCACCCACCCGTAAAGAACAGTGTTTATCACACAATTTTATTACATTTTTTTTTCCCAATAGGTATTCATTAGCGTTTAAAGAAAAAATAAAACATATTATAATTTTTTCATACACACTGGTAATAACATCGTTATTTTGTAATGAGCTCGAAATATATACCTAATTAATGATTTACACGTTTTACAACTCGTTCTTAAACAAAATGAATACAAATAATCTTGTCTATAATAACATAACGAATATTGAAACCCTTTCATGACTCGAAACATTCCAAATGTCTAAACGTGTCCAAACGTGCTCGGCCTGTTGAATTATTAAACGAGGTTTTGTGAGTTGAACCTGAAAAATGTCAATATATATTATCTATTTCGTTTTATATTTACACTGCCCCCACCCGTATTTTTGATGCTCTGTGTCTCGAAAAAATAATGTTCACGCAGTCACGCCACTGTAAAGCATAGGTACGATTTAAGCATTGTGTGTACGTTGTCGTTCTATTCGAGATCGCGGTGCGGCGGCGTCGTCGAATTTTCGATTTTTCTGACCTACGTGTGTTTTATTTTTCCTACGTGACTTCTAATTAGGGGCTGAATTAAATTAATTCCTACCCCCTGCATCCCCACTTGAGGTCTAACCTTCTCGCACACGTGTTTCGAATACATTGATGTGAACATGTCGTGCGTCGTTTTTGGCGGTCTCTCAAAACGTGCGCGCGTCAATAATAATAATATGTATAACCACGCGCGGCGCACACCGTCACCACGAGGTTTGTTCGATCGCCAGCGCTTCTTAGATCGTTGGCTCTCCACCGGCAATGGTCGGGGGCATCTCTGGGGCTAAAGTTCCCTTAAATTATTTTCACATTAAAGTTTATGTATTATTTGTAAAAATAACTAACAAGTATAACAAATAATGATCGGTGCCATTGTATGCACATACACAATATGTTCGTTACTCTTTTAAAATTTCAAATAGATAGATTAAATTGCTAGAGATTTGAGCGAAGTTGAGCAGGAACAATTGTTAGCCATAAAAATCCCGAGGGCACGCCCGTCAAAGGATTTGTTGTATCCTTTTCACTTCGTTTGACACCACCCTTTCCCCCTGAAAAATAAATATTTTATACACATACCTATAATTATTTTATATTTTTTTTTTGTTTTAAATCAATACTGATCGACTCTGTTCGAACCCGTGGTTTTTATACGAAATTCAACACATTCGGCCGTAGTCTGTTGTGTATTATTTAGTAATGCACGTCCGCTGGTCGTTCTATTGAAACTCTCTTACCAACGAACTATGCACTGTATATAAGTATTGCACAACGGACGGCTATAACGCCCCTCTCCCATATTGTAGTCCATCGAACAGATTTTTGACCACGATTTTAGAGATGATTATAATATTATACTGTGCTTTTGTTCTACTCGCGTGCGCAGCTATCATCTCGCAGCAGGTCTCGATTGCGGCCACGGCGGCTATTCTCATGTTTTTGTGGCGCACAACGAATCGAAAGCTAAAACAATAATTATAGTCCGTTAAAATCGCCATATTCCATACCGGTGGTATGTTTGAGAGGGAGACGAAGGTGTCGTATATTACTCACCCCCGCGTGTATTTGTTGTTTTTGAAGAAAATGTCAAAGAAAAATCCTATATTTTTATCACGAATGTTTGTCCGAAATAATACAATTCATAATCGAACTGTACGAACGCAAACGACTTGGCGTATTCGGTAGTTTTTATACTTTGGAATTTAACGACGAGTAGTTCAGTGCAATTTCAAACAATTCCCATTGGTTTTACATTCCGCGAGAACGCCACTATTCCACCATAAATACGAGTTTTATCGTCGAATCTTTTGATCTGAAACACGTACTTTTTTTTCGTATCTGTAACGATGCAGTATAGATACTTAATTATCTAATTTATATACGTGTGTATTATTATAATGTATGGATCTACTCGTTATTCGACGATTCGACATCATTGTTAGCCATTCCGTTTGTCTTTCGCGTCGGCACCCGCAGCTGTCAAACAATAAAACGAAATAAATAACAAAAAATAAAAACGAGAGAGAAAGAGAGACACAACTGTACGGGCGGTGCGTGTGATAATAATGTTGCACGTGTAATGAGTACCTATGTATGTACGTATATTGGTTAACAATTGAGCGTTACTTTCGAGTTCATTATCCCAAACGGAATAGTATTTTATACACCTGTGCCCGCGATGATTATAATAATAATATATTGGGTTATTATCGTTACGGCCGCGAGAGTATCAGCGACGAAAAAAACCGGACGCGGGGCATTGGGTCGATCGACGTGTAATATTATAATAACGAACGTGTATATAAGAAAAAAAAAAAATAGTAGATTAGTTAACTGTACATCCGAGACGCGTGACGTTTAGCCGAGTCGACTCTCCCGTCGCAGTTCGCGAGACTTTCCCTCCTCCCCCGCCACCGCCGTGGCATTACACGTTTAATAATATATATTATAATAACGCGTCGCCGTTGGTACCGATCCAAAAGCTTCCGAGTATATTTTTAGAGACGTCCAGGCACCGCCACATATCGTCTTGCACGACATTCCGAATTTGGTCTTATAACATAAACCGCAGGCTCGTACCACGACACGTCTGTAAGTCCGACTGTTCGTTATTTCCGACCCGTGGCGGCGGCCCTTTGCCATTTCGCCCGCCGCCGTCGTCATAAGTGCATCCTCCTCATTGGCTCTGGGCCACGGACAGATCGACATCCCCTGCAAAAAAGTCTCGTGAATCGATTTTATTTTCGCGCTTCACTTCCACCGTCCCAGCGTGCCAGCAAATATAGACACACCTATTATAATATACTATAGACGACGACTATACTCTATCGCCACCTCCCCTAGTTCACTGTTCCATTTATTTTGTCACAAAATATTTTCCTAGGTTAGTAGACACTAGACATTTTCGTACGCTCAAAATGCACGAGAGAAATGAATTATAATCAAAGCCCATCGAGACACGATCGATTATTATTGAGATCAAAACAGTTCGTGTCACTCCTACCCAACCCTTAAGTCGAACATAGGCATAAATAGAATGGGATTTAGGGGTCCCTTAAACTCCATTCAGCCCCTTGGTAGAAATTAGAAATCCGTCTTCTTATCTATCAATACTGTTCTACTTTTTCAATAATAACTATTCATTTAAAATGATTTCCCTTCATTAAACCGAAGAATTGACTTTTGTTAAAAAAGAAATTTAAAAAAAAATAGGACTCGAGTTGATTCAATTCTTTATTTGCATCTATGAAGTCTGGTCTGGTCGCGAAGGAGGGAAAAATATTATGTTCGAGTCAGCGTGGTTACGCCGAATGTGTAATATATTATACAGATACAGGTAGCCATTTGATACGTAACAATATTCGTCAACGCTGTACATTAATTTGTCGCCGCCGAAACGAAATAATCATAATTTTAATATTTACCAACACACACTTACGACGACAGGCTTATCGCGGTTGTTTTAACACGTGTACACAAAACCAAACGGACGTACAGAGCGTTTCGAACGTTGTACAAATAAATTCGTTGAAAATCGTTTTATCATTAAGTCGGGCGACGGCGGCGTCGGGTTTTCAAACTACACTTCGTTTCCCCGTCGAACCGAGTTCAACAGCCAGTGGAAATGATGTCATGAATAATTGTAATCCTTAAAATATAATCTAATTGATAAAGCCGAGCACCTATACGGATAGACTTCACGGTTTTGTCGTCGACGATGTTTACTTTTTATTTCTTCTCGTTTTCGTTTAGATTCTTCTAAAAAAAATAATGGAAATTCTCAAAGTATTAACGACATCGTATAATGTCATAATATTCGTAAACTTTTGAATGAATTAACGAATTTTTGTTATCGATTACGAGCGCATGTACATGCATATAGACTACATCGGGTTAGAAGTCATATACTTACACGTATTCATGTATAGTTTATAATCAATGACCCCGTTTCAAACACATAGGTATGTCGTATGGGTTCGATTACAATTATTATTCTGCATATAATGTATAAAAAAAAAAAAATTTACCATAATATTATAGTGTGAATGCGTTAACTGCGTTTGATATGAAACAAACGCGTTTCGTTTAAAGTCTCAACAGATAGTTTATATTTGATATTGCGCATAAATTATTCAATTCGCTACGTATTATAATTATAAATTATTATGCCCATTACTATCTATTAACTATTATTTGTAATATTTTTCAATTAAAAATCATGTGTAAGGTTTAAAATTCGAAACGTTATTGATATCGTAATAATATTTATGGACTTTGGGTTTAATTACATAACCGAAATTTATCAGTCAACAGTGACAATAGCTGACAAAGTCTCATTAAAAATTAACCTAAATTATGTTAACTCAGTTAATTGATATCTATACCGAACATATTGTATTATATAAAATGTTTAAATTATTTATAGTATTATCAAAAAAAAAAAAAAACAAAAATGTATTATTTATTAGCCAACGGCGACAGCGTGCCAAATTACATTTTATAATAATATAATTTGACAAAATATAAACCACGTGGTTATCGTTTATCACTCGTTATAGTATAATATGAAGTGAAAAAATATGTTCTTGTTTTTAAAGTGTCTTTTTCACTCATAGTAAGTTATGTATACTGAATAATTATAACAATAATTATAGGATAGGATGACGTTTTGCTACATAATATTGTTTTCAAAGCGTTCATAATTTACAAATATTTATAATTTTACGACTTAACATAAAATAATTACGGTTTAATAGTAGCGGTTATGTTTTTTTCTTTTCAGTGTTGTAAACGTAAAGTGTGCGCGAACATATACTTGAAACTATGCGCGAAATATATGATACATACAACGTTATCGGAAGTATTTTTAATGAAATCGAGTCGGTCTAGTGAGTGTTGTGTAAAAAATACGGAAATCTACTGCATGGTGGGTGGTCTCTGTTGTTTTTTTGTTCTATTTTTTTATTTCACCGACTGTCGATCCAGTCAAACAAAAATAGACGCCTTTCAATTATTACATAACCTGAATATCGGTATCAAAAGTCACCCCGACGAAAACATAGAAATGTATTGTGGGCGGATGTATGGGGCCTAGAAAGTACATCGAACGTTGCGAGTAAAACAGGAAATCGATGGTTTTTTTTAACTATCTATAAAATAGAAACAAAAGAAAAAAATCATTAACGGTTTCCGTACGGTTTTATGTCTTATTATCCACTGGAAAACGAATTAAAATTCTAATCAAGTATATATCCTATAAATACTCGTAGACATTAAACTCGCTAGTCTAACTATTATAATATAATATACTAGCTGAATAACCCGGCTTCGCCCGTGTGCAGTATAACTTTTTATTTATTTTTTTCATTTTCACTCCTTTTTAACTCCGGTAGGGGTCGAATTTCGGAAAATCCTTTCCCAAGGGGTCTCCGCTAAATATAAAACGAAACTGCCGACCAAATTGCATACTCAAAGCTCCGGCGGTTCCGGCCAGGCGAACTTTTTCTAGTTTCACCCTTTTTACCACTTTTAACCCCCTTATAGGGGTAGAATTTTGAAAATCGGGCGACGTGACGACGCTAAGGAAGGTATTTGGAACAACTCTGTGAAAAAAAATTGGAAAAAATTCAAATGGCGTCGTCATACAAAACGGTAGAAGATAGCATAAAGGTATTGTTCTGAAAATGATTAAAATCACGACGTTCTACATAAGTAGTGTATTTTTTTCTCGCAGCGATATACTCCGATCGTTTAAATATAGGTCTCGTAATCTCGAGTACCTATTTACTCTCGGTCGTCTTATGCTAATAATTTTTTTTTATTATTATTAATTTATGTATATCTATGCGATACCAAACCATTACCATATGTTGTCTGTACACGATGTCAGACATGATGTGATCGATAGCATAAATATTTATGATACGACCGCCGCGCCGTAACCACACCGTGTACCTACCATATAAATTCCTATTATAACCGTGTCTCAACGAGAGTGTATATTATTATTTTTATAGTTTTGGGAGATCATATCGGACGAACACGGTATCGACCCATCTGGAACGTATCACGGCGACAACGATTTGCAACTGGAAAGAATCAACGTTTACTACAACGAGGCCGGAACCAGTAAGATATTGTCAGCCGAGTTCCACAATAGCGGTGGCGTGTACATGTCTTACAAATCTATAATAGTATAAACGTCTTGTGCTCCGTTAGACGTTTTCTAGTCGTGTGCGCTTTTCGTACGAACGAATATTCCATAATTAGTTCAATTATTATTAAATTTTTTTCAACGACGAGCATAATATTATCGTCGTCTTATTGTTTTGCGTATGATAGGATAAAGAGAACGTCCGAAATAATACCGAACTCGAAAAAAGAACAATTTTAATTTTAAACAATAAAATATATATAATATATATTCACGAATATAAATAACTACAGTCGATTTCCAGAACCATGTGGTATAATATTTCATAACGAATATTTGTAAAAAAGATAAATATTTTTATTTACGTTGAGGCCGGTAAAAACAAAGTCTGACCGGCAAATAATAACTGTCAGTAAGCCAAAATAACACGCACCGATATTCTTAGTCTCGCCGTGCATTCAAACCTCGTGTTAATATTTATTTTTTATTCATTTTATTATTATCATAACTTTTCGAATAAACAAAACATAATATTATTATAATCGTCATCGGATAACTCGTACAATCTAATTAAATAAATTCGACAGAATGGCGCATATGACTTCCACCGCAGTCTGCCAGTTTAGGGTTTTTTTCGCTAATTAATCAAATCAAATTTAAACCAATAACTCGAATGAGAAAACACTATTGTATAACACCAATACACCGTTCATTGTTCGTTCACACAGGCCCGACCGATTCGCAAATCATTTTTTTTTGGTTTTAACTTTTATTTTCGTTGAAAAATTAACTCAAAGAAACTTTAAAATTAAATCTCTATAAAATATCGAAGTAAAGGCGAGATAGACTATTATACAAGCGCGCAAATAAATGTAATATTGTATGTTTAAAAGAAGTACATTTTTTTTTTTTTACAAATATTTATTCTTTATCCCTATTTGGTTTTTATCATATTTTATTAGAAAAAAATGTTATTCAATTTAATCCCTTCGAAATAAGTTGCGCTATCGTCTTGCTCTTCCGTCGAATTAAAACTGCTTATAATAACGTATAATAAATAAACGTATTATAATACATTCACCGACAATGTTTTTGCCAAGCGTAACGTTTTAAGCCGACGACGTGGTTTCGCATTACTATTGCATCGTATCGGGTTACAGTGTTAATTAGGCAGACGTTTTAAAACATATCGCAGAATAACACGGGCGGTAAAATCCGGAATCTCGTTGAAATTCTCGTAAAACACGCCACCGTAGACTTTGAAAAAACGATTCACGTCTACGTTGGTAACAATACGAATTTTTTGTTCACAGACGGAAAGTATGTTCCCCGAGCGATTCTGGTCGACTTGGAACCCGGAACCATGGACTCGGTGCGTTCCGGACCGTTCGGACAACTGTTCAGACCCGACAACTACGTTTTCGGCCAGAGCGGAGCAGGTACGAATCGTTATATTTAGGGCCAAACTCGATTTTCATCACTGTATTACACACACGACAACGGATGTCTAAACAGTCTGATAGATCGGTCACTTTTTACATCTCATTAGTCATTAACTATTATGTGGTTTTTTTATTTTTTATTTTTGTGACACTGGCCTATCGTTTCTCGTAATTTTTACAGTGTTTGGAAAGTTCACTAAACAATTGAACTCGTTTACGTTAATTTATTCATAGTCTATTTCTTTCTCGATGAAACACGTTTACAAGAAAACTTGTGCGTTCGTCGAATTGTGCATTTTAAATATTGATAAATAAAAAAATACTAACGATTATCAACACGAACGGAACGAGTATTTTTATATTTTTCGAATTAATTGTGCACGTATAATTTACTATACATAAATAAATTCTAAAGTTTGATTTAATTCGAACGGCCTCGAAAACGGTTCTAGTTATCTATATAAACACGAACGTCGCTCTCTACGCGGTCCACGTTCTGTTCTAAGAAAACGACGAGGTTTGTCGAATACAATCGTGAATGACGCACGTTATGATTTTCGAATCGAAAACCTCCGTAAAATCGCACGCGTTTTTTTTTTTTTTTTTACAAAAAAGTGGGGCTGTCGCCCTCTCCGTTCTTCCGACTCGAGTTTAGCGTCCGTGCCGTAAACGGGGGAAAAGGCGTCGCGGACGATTCCGTTTCCGTTACTAAAACGTCGTCGTTTTCTGCGCAGGAAACAACTGGGCCAAAGGACATTACACGGAAGGAGCCGAGCTGGTGGACGCCGTCATGGACGTGGTGCGCCGCGAAGCCGAGAACTGCGATTGCCTGCAAGGATTCCAGCTGGCCCATTCGCTGGGCGGCGGCACGGGATCCGGCATGGGCACGCTGCTGATATCGAAAATCCGCGAGGAGTACCCCGACCGCATAATGAACACGTTCAGCGTGGTGCCGTCGCCCAAGGTGTCGGACACCGTGGTGGAGCCCTACAACGCCACGCTATCCGTCCACCAGCTGGTGGAGAACACGGACGAGACGTTTTGCATCGACAACGAAGCCTTGTACGACATCTGTTTCAGGACACTCAAGTTGACTTCGCCCACGTACGGCGACCTCAACCACTTGGTTTCGGTGAGTCCGGTCCCACCAAAAATGACGCTTAAAGGCCTTAAATATAATATGGGCAGTCGTGTGCGAATAGGGTGTGCGATATGCGTGCGTATATTGAAAACCAAAGGTTTTTTTTTAGTGTTTGAACCCTGTTGATCTACTTATGAACTCCCCCCCCCCGTCGAGCAGTTTTCCCCGAATTTTTTCATGAAAAAAAGACAAAAACGTCCCGTTAAATAGTACTTGAAATAAAAAATATACTTTTCGGCGACATCGATCTCATATTATGTGTCCAGCTAAATACATTATTGTACTACAGTTATTATAAATCGTATACGCTCTTAAATAATAATAATAGGTATTGTGATTCGCCGAATAGCGTTTTGCTTCTTGACTTTTTTTTCTTTTGATGTTTCGATATTTTATGGTTTATAATGTTTATATGATATCTAAAACTTAAAGTTAAAATGTCCCGAAATAAAATATAATGCAATAAAATATAAAACAGTTATATATACTATATTATATACTGAGTTATCTCCGTCAATCAATATAAAACAAACGAAAGACTAATTATTAAATTGGTGACATATTATTTCACATATATTTTACCATGTTCTATATAATACCGATGGAAATATTTAATTTAATTAGTATGGAATAAGCGATTGGAGTTTGCAAACCTCCAAGTAATAACCGTTTAAAACTATGCCACCGTTTTTTTCACTACACGCGAATCGAACACCCTTATGGTGTACACATGCTATAACCGTCTCGGGCTCAACGAAACAGTCTCATTGTTGTCATCGTTTCCAGGTGACTATGTCTGGAGTGACGACGTGTCTTCGGTTCCCCGGTCAACTGAACGCTGACCTGCGGAAATTGGCCGTCAACATGGTGCCTTTCCCGAGATTACATTTCTTCATGCCCGGATTCGCTCCTCTGACGGCCAGGGGTAGTCAGTCTTACAGGGCACTTTCGGTTCCGGAACTCACCCAACAGGTACGTGACTTGACTAAACTGACCAAACTATATTATACGCCATAAACGACATCTGTTATTTACTATCATAAATAAGCTATCCGATACAAAATATTAAGTACCAAGTATTAAATATAATCATATTATTATATATTATTGATCTTGGTTCCTCGCATAATTTTTCGTCAACGTAAAAAGTTTATGACGTTGTATTAGAAAAATAAAGTGTACTACTCGTGCCATGTGCCCCCTTTATAACCGTTTACGTTGTCTTTCGACAGATGTTCGATGCCAAGAACATGATGACCGCTTGTGATCCCAGACACGGACGTTACTTGACCGTGGCCGCCATATTCAGAGGCATAATGTCCATGAAAGAAGTGGACGAGCAAATGTTGAACATTCAAAACAAGAACTCGGGGTACGTGTGCGCGCGCGCCGAAAACCGCCGACGGACGTTCCGAAAGAACGGCCGCCGCCGCCGCGCTCAATAATGATTTAGTGTCTAGTTATTATTCTCCGTCTCTCCCGCGTGTAGATATTTCGTCGAATGGATACCCAGCAACGTGAAAGTCGCCGTGTGCGACATACCACCCAGGGGTCTCAAGATGTCGGCCACGTTCATCGGCAACACCACCGCGATCCAAGAGATATTCAAACGCATTTCCGAACAGTTCACGGCCATGTTCCGGCGCAAGGCCTTTTTGCATTGGTACACGGGCGAGGGCATGGACGAAATGGAGTTCACAGAGGCCGAGTCCAACATGAACGATCTGGTGTCCGAATACCAACAATACCAGGTACGAACACGTAACTATATCCGCTATACCCGAATTGATCGAACTTACCCTTTTCATAAAATCGATTACAATTTAAATTCGTTTTTTTATTTCATTTTTACTATACTCATCACGTTATTAATGAGAATTATTTTTTTTTATATTAGAAAATATATGAAACGTGCACATAAAATAGTACGATAAGCAATCGGGTTGTACAAAAATAATAAATTGGAGGCGAATCACGTGTGGGGAGAACGTGTGCGTTCTTTTTACACCTGATGATGAATTTTATTCGAATTTTCGCTTAATTTTCAATAACTTATTATCTAATTGCCAATTTAAACGGAGTGCTCGGCCGAAAAACGGTACGGTTTTTTCGAATTCAAACTCGTTTTAACTGTTTTGGTATTTACTCTGATATGATAGTGACTCCCCTCGCAAATACCGCAGCGGCAGTGGCGCAACCAAGGGGGGCGTTTTGGGTGTCTGGACACCCCCCTCGAACCGTATAATAGGAAATGTATATTTAATTATATTCAATAACCGTTGAAAAAAAATGTTCAATATTTTTTAAAATCTAAATCTAGTGTTATAATTATTTATAACTGATAAATGTTACTAAGTCTTTTGTCCATAGTTTATCGACAAATTTTATTGTCATAATATTGTTGTCATATGTATAATAATTATTAATTTTGTAAACTTCTTTGACAATTACTAAAATTATATGTAACTTTAATCTAAACATACGTGTCACGTACTCGCGTGATATAAATTGTTTAGTTAATAAAACGTCGGACGTCAGTAGTGTATTCAGAAATAATTATTATGGTGGTGGTTCGATTCAAATCGTTTGAATGAAATAATATAATAGGTAAATATTTAATAGTAGTCGTGACGACTGTCACTTGTACATAGTATACTAACAAATTTGGAAATGAATTGGGGAAATACGCTGTATACGCTACTGGCGGACACCCCCGTTGAAAAAATCCTAGTTGCGCCACTGTGCAGCGGTATTGTGTTTTCGCGCAGCCGAATTCGTTATTTCTCACCATCATCTACTAAACCGTTTGGCTTATGTTTTCGCGTTGCAGGAAGCCACGGCCGAAGAGGTCGAGTTCGACGACGAGGAAGTCGGCCCCGACGAAATCGAAGAAAACAAAGAGTACTGAACGCCGCACGCCGCCGCACCGCGGGACTGAAAATCGTGTACATACGACGACGATTGTGTGTGTAGGCTCGTGAATTATTATCCGTGTAGTTCGCGCTTACTATAATATTATGATATTTTGAATTTTAAAGTTTTTTTTTTTTTTTTCGTCTTCTTCTTAATTCTTACGATATGTTGCATTTATTGAACGTTGATGTGTGTGACTCGTTAGTAATTTAAAACGTTTATTATGAAAAAAAAAATAAAAAAAAATATATATACATAATATATATATAATATATGAACGCTGTTTTTGAATATTACGTTTCGGTGTCGATTTTAAAAACTTAACGATTATTATAATACCCATTATATTATTCTTGCTCGTAGTATATCGTATATCTTTTCATTTCGTATTATTTCTCCGGCGACAAAACAGACGGACAAATATATCTTACACAAAATTATAACATGTCTCTCGGATATCTGATAAATTATGTAATAACTTCCGTTTTGTTCAATATTTTACTCGGATTATTATATAATATATTATAGTTATTATATTTTATACTTAATCATTATTTTATTTATTTTTTTTTTTTTTTGTTGAAAAGTAGCCGTTTGAAAACCAAAACGTTCGTTAATTTTCTAGAAGATTTTGAGGTTTACGAAAATTAGTTCGGCAAATGGGAATTCATCGAGTAACGCGATTCAAGTCGAAAACAGTTAAACAATTTACGACGATCTGATTAATAATTATTCGGGTACAAGATCGTTATTTTTCAAAATTAGAATAACATTTCGAGTTGGCTATAATCAAAACCCGTTTGAATATTATAATACGTATTATGTTTTAGATGGCGCAAAAAAAAAAAAATAAGAAGGACAAATTGATTCGAACTAAAGTTATTACACCGTTTGTGTTAAATGAGACGACTATTATAGTGGTAACAATAATACCTAACGCAGTCACATTGTTCGCGTTCGGGTACGCCGTCGGGCGCGCATTCCTTCGGTCGTCGTCTCGCGCGAAGGACGATTTTCGTTTAGGATTTTTCGCCGTGTCGAGTTTCCGATTTGGTCAAAAATCGGCCGGCGTCGATTCAGTACTGTCAGGCCACGGCGGTAAAGAATGTACGTTCGTTTTCGGGCTTCGGATTCCTGCGGACGCGGTCAGATTTTCGCGTTCAGATTTAAGTGTGAACTATCCGACTGAAATTCCATAATCGGAGACCGTCTGCGGCTAATCGAACACACTTTGTGTTCAAATCGACACAAACATGTATATTGGAAAAACGACGGACGTTTCATCAAATGTCTACAAATCACATGAATAATATCGTTTGAAAATCGTACCACAACTCTAGAAAATGTGTTTCATCTGATTCTCCCAGTTCTTTTGCAGAGTGTTACGACAAAGTGTGAAGATCTAAATAATTCGAAACGTATTGACCGCCCCCGCCCGTCGCACAATGATTTTTCAAACGTTTTTCGCTCTATTTTCACACGCGATTGTCGTCGACTCCTCGCGAACACTCAAAAGCCGACCACCTCTCGACGACATTGCTCGCGTTTCGCATCGATCATAACAAGTGAACACTTCGCGGGAAGTTCTGACTCGGAACGCGCGCTGTGTATTCGACACGGTCGTTGTGATGGATTTTTTTCCCGTCCAATGCGCACGTCATTATGTTTTCGACAGGAACGACGTTATGGTCTCACGACCATAGTCGTCCATAGGTTAGGAGAGCACTTTTGCGCGGTAAGACGAAAACACGTCGAGTTAAGAATTTTTCGAGCAGTTTTCCCGTGCGAGAAATCAACCAAAATAAAATATACAACCGATACGAAACTCGACCACACGCCCGAGTCGAAGATTATTTCGTCGTCGTCGTCGTATTATTATTATAACATCGTAATTATTTAGAAAATCGAGAATTTTCAACTCGCCACGTCTGATAAAACACTACCTGCCGAACGTCACCCGAAGAAGTAAAAAACACGTATGTTTTACAAATTTACAATCAGGGCCGGATTACGGTCATAATTTAAGTGGGGCTATTACTTTTATTGAGTCCTTTTCCCCTAAAACAATTTCCTTTTTTTCTTCTGATTTATTAATTTGTAATAAATATAAATTAAAATAAGTATAGCATTGTTTTTAAATAACATTTTATTCTTATCTTATATCATATTATACATTTATCGGCATGTGCAATAAAAAAAATATACACATTCATTTTTAATCTTATACAAGAAATTTTGCAACAAGCGACGACCACTATACCTATAATTGGGTCTTGTGTGTCGGTAATGAAGTATCCAAGTCCATAGTCCATTTTCATATGACATAAATAAAAAAATTTATAAGTTATAATAATGTTTTGAAAAAAATGAGTAGTTGACACACTGTGGCCCCTTTCAACTTGCGGCCCGGGGCTATAGCCCCACCTAGCCCCCCCCTCCCTTGATCCAGCCCTGTTTACAATAGACAACGGCAGAGGAACTCGCGACAGCCGCCGCGCCGCCGCGCGTAACCGTTTCGTCGGACTTTTTTCCTTTTGTTATTATTTATTTTTCCATTATCGAGACACGATTCGATGTTGAAAAAAAAATACCTAAACGTTTCCGACGCGGTTTTGCGGTCTGCGAGACCGTCCGGTCCGCTCGAACGTTCGTTTCGGGTCGTTACGTCGTCGTCGTCGTCGTCGTGTGTTTTCGTTTTCGACGAATCGACGTCACGACGACGGCGCGCGACGGTCCGAGCGATTGAAATACACGTTTTACGCGATATAAAACGCGTTTTGAAAATTCAAACGTTTTTTTTACAACTCTTGAACGTCGTCGTTCTGACGAGACGTGCGAACAAACTATCTCTCTCTCTATCCGTCTCTGCTAGGAAGACTATTTTAATTCAACCGGTCGTGCAACGTATTAAAATACATAACAGAGCACGGCGGGTCGTAAAATTTTGCGGATTCGTCGGCACACAACGTTTACCAATTAGCTCGTCTGTCCGATAACATTACTGTATATTGTTCGATCGTAAAACACGGCTGTAAAATCAAATTAAATTTCACCGGACGAAATACGATATTCCACACGAGTCGTCGATAATCGTGGCGAAATCCGCAGTGTGGGACGGCGGGAGTCGGTTTGTTTTCAACTGTTTCCGACCGATTCGCGTGAACATTACCAACGTGATCGCGAGTGTAAAAAATAAATAAATACCACGACACTTCTCGATGATTATTCGCAATTCCGTGGGTGAGAAATCGATGTAAATCAGAACGCGTTACGAGCAATGGCGCCGAAAGCCGTAAAACTAGTGGTTTTATTCGGCATGAGATATCTGAAATGACGTGTGCGACAAAATGATCACCGCAAACTCGACGATATCATTGTAATATTATATTGATTTTTTCAAAACGATTTTTTTTTTTTTTACGTAAATCTAAGTTAAAAAAGAGAAAAAAGCGAGCGCGCGTTTGTATGACTTTAGACGCGCGACGTCGAAAAGGTTTTTGAGAATTAAAAAAAAAAAATGCAGAACGTAACAGAATGAAACTGAAATTTAGATCAAACGTTTGGATGGCGCCATAATGATATTGTCAAGAGTGAAAAAATAATATTATGATGAAATACATTTTTAAAATTTGGAATGAAATTGTGTTCACAAGTCAGTTATATAATAATTTGAGCGTGAGCCAAGTCTGAGAGGCAACAAAATTATTTTTAAGATTAAGAAAAAATTATATTATGTATAAACTATTTTATAAACAATTTTAAATTGTAAATCTAAGACCGATAATTTAAAAATTCATACAGTAATATATTATCATTGCAATTGGCCGAAATAATGTAAGTATCTATTGTTACTGGAACAAATATTTTTCTATTGTTAAAGCGCGAGTACCGAATAATACTCTAATAATATACTCTAATAATAATATTATTATAGTTTCAAACGAGTAACAGAGTGGTTCTTTAAGTGAAACGTTTTTTGAATACTCAACGAATAAGTAAAAAAAATCGAAATCCTAGTTGAAAATAAATTTATAATAATCACCGCAATGAATATCATATTTTAAATCAATTTAATTTAATTTCGTGCTGAACAATACCATTCTATTTATGAGATGTAAAAAAAAGGTTTTTTTCACGATTAAAGAAAGCAACTAGTACTTTTTAAAATTATTAGTTTGTGAGTTGAATACGATTTTATTTTCCTTAATTTTCATTTTCAAATTCAAAACGCGTCAGTTTTTATATATACTGGCGTTCCTGTAGATTATACAAATACAATGAAAAATCCGACCGGGAAATAACGTTCTTCGTTTTTAACCCCCTTAGGGGTTGAATCGCGAAAAATAAGTTAGTGGATTTTTGATTATTTGGTTTACTGAGTATGTATACCGAGTTTCAAAAAAATCTGACCAAAAAATGGCGTTTTAAATTTTTTACCCCTTTCAACCCTCTAGGGGTTGAATTTCAGAAAATCCTTTCGCAAAGTGATATTTTCCAAATTTTACTTGTTTCACCCCTTTTGACCCCCTTAGGGGTTGAATTTTGGAAAAATCCTATCTCGAGGGGTGTGTACTATATAAAACGCAATTACCGACCAAATTTCATACTCAAAACTCCAGCGGTTCCCCGGCTAGAAGGGATTTTTCGAGTTTTTCCCTTTTTGACACAACTTCGTATAAATAGAAATAGAAAGTTCCCAGGACCACGCCTACGGCCAATGAGGACCGTGCCGAGCACTCGAACACGCCAATGACGTTTGCGCTGCTCGAGCACTATTATATAATAGCATTGTTAGACGAGTAGCAAGTTCACCGGGAAGCTAGCGGTTCAGTCTTGTGCCAGCGACGAACGAGAAACGTCTCGTCTCGCCGGGGTATTTTTTAATTTTTTTTTTTATTTCGTTACTTTTCCGTCCGTTCGCCAGTGTTCGACGGTCACTGTCGGCGCGTACAGTTATTTCACATTAGCTCGTAATTCGAAAACAAGTGCCGTTTCGTGTTTTATTTAATAATTTCTTCGTGCGAATAAATCTTCGACGCGACATCGACGCCCGTCTCCGAGTTCTACGTCATCCGAAGACCAACGAAAACGTAAGTACCTTTATTTATCAATCATAATAATAAGGATATTCATCGCTGATAATCATTAGAGAAATAAATCGTCTCGTGATTGTATAACCGTTGTTTCCGTTGCCCGATCCGACACCGCCGCGCCGCCGGTATTATTACTCGTATTATTTATTATTATTTAGTCGATTCCATAGTATTCGCCTTGAAATATTTTCAAATACTATCACACATACCGTATTATTCGTAATATTGCCTATTAAAAAGGCTTTACTCGCGACCAACGCGAACATTGTATTCACCAATAATATAAAAACTACGTGACGATTTGATTGTTTAAACAATATTCAAACACTATGGTACGGATTTCTAGAAAGGTCAGATATAACTCATACGTAATATACGCGATAAGGTCTACGACATCACACAATAGTTTCGATTTATAAGCTCGTTTCCCGTCCACGTCGCGTTTCTGATATTTCATCAAACTGATATTTTTTTTAAACGTTTTCGCGTAAACCAAAGGTAATTTTCTCACTCTATGAACTCGGGTTGAAACGATTTATCGAGAAAAAGAAACCCTTCGATCGAGTTTCGATGTCCCGCGCGACGGATTCATAACTCAAAAGCATTTGCGTTCTTTTCACGTTTCCCGGGCGCGGACAGAAGGGTCAAAAAAAAAAAAAACATTTAGGGTTTTTTCAATACGCGTCGGGTCATTGTAGAGTATGTCGAAAGAATCGAACAGTTCTATCTATTCTATTCTATTCTAACACAAAAAATACGTGGTCCATTCGGTAGGAACGGGTTTTATATCGTCGTTTTCCGTCGTAACGATTTAAAATCGACGTCGGACAGTCGTATTGAAATTACCGTTTGAATATTTTCGTCGCGCCGTTTATGCCCGACAATAAAGCGAATACTACGTCGAACCCCGATATGATATTATTTACATAATCGTTGCCGATCGCGCTCGGCGCCCGCAATTATTAAAACGCGACGGCGGCGGTAAAAATACAAACGCGATATCATCGCCGACAGATATTACGAATAATTATTATTGTTTATTATTAGCCGTTCGTTTCGTAAAAATTACGACACGTGATGATATTTTTTACCACGCCGTCCGCCGAGATAAACGTCCGTCTCGTGATGGGTAATTAATTGGATTGTTTTCTTTCGCAACGTTTGATGTGTTTTCTAGAAAAGCGATTGTAAAAAAATAGAGTATAAATATAGTCCGTTACGTTATTCGCATCGGTAAAATTACAATAGGAGTGTTATTGTATATTTTGATAAAACGTTTCGTCGAAAAAACAAAATAAATACACACAACGCCCGGCGACAAACAAACGTAAATATGGTGTCGTACCGCACGTGTAGATAACGAGCGTTCGACGGCTTTTAGACGAAATTAATAATAATTTACGCGCTTTCGGTTTTCGTTTTTTTTTCCCAAACATAAATTAATAAGCCGGTTAATTACGTGTAATTTACACGGTGAAATATATATTATTGTTTTATCAATACGTTTTTATATTATTTACTACTCGTGCGTTTCGTTTTACGTTTATTCTAGTTTGTTTTTTTTTTTTTCGCTCTCCTAAGTCTCGCCTTGTTATTATAATAATGCACACGGCCGACGCGAAACGCGCACGTTTGACATCGTGTACTGGCGCGCACTATAATATTAAAATAATTATCATCGTTCGACCGTTAATGGCCGCGCGGCCGTTTTACGTAACGATAATAACAGTTCGGAACGCGATGTGTTTTTTTTTTTTCGGACGGTATTATCCTTGCAGGCGATTTATACGTAGTTACGGCAGGAGAAAAACGGAACCGCAGTGGTTTTTAACGACGACGGTGCGGTGTTTTCGTCTCTCGGAACCGTTTACGCCTGCGTTTTTCCACTAGAGCGTCGTCCGCCGTTATTGGGCGGATAAAAAACTAAATACTAAAAAAAAGACCCGCCCGCCCGGGGAGGGAGAAATTGATGATTAGTAGGGCTCGGATTTTGTAGCAAAATAAATCCTTAAAAAAGCATTTTAAGTAGCCGAAAAAAGCATTTATTAAATTTAATTCTAAAAAAAAAAACAAATTTTCAATTACACATAAAATTAAATATTAAAAAAGGAATTTACGACCACGTCATATTTGGTCAAGATACTTTCATTAAAACTCGTTCTATTGGGCGCTGCTAATATATTATATTTATACGTGGAAAAAGACCTTTCCACATCAACCGATGTAATCCGTGCACATTTCATATAAACTTAATCATACTGTTATGATTATTCATTACAATTTCGGCACAATAACGATAGTTATTTTATCATTCATACGTTTATTACTGGTTTTAAAATTTCTGGTAATAACGATTTATAGTCCAAGTATAATATACATGAAAATAAGTTAAATTTTCAAGAAAAATATGTAAAAATTAAGAAAAAATAACCAAATAGGGGAAAAAGCAAGTTTTGTGGAAAAAAGCGAAAAAAAGTTTACTTCATTGAAATCAGAACGATTCAAAACGTATTTATCTATGAGAATTATCTTTCTACCACACACCTCTCAAAAGAAGCATTTGCTACAAAATCCGAGCCCTAATGATTAGATTTACGCGCCGACTGGATTTCCACGCGTCGCGTCGTAACGGCGAAAACGCGCTCGTATTTTCGCGAACCAAACGAAACCCGTCGTCGTGGGGATAAATCGGTACGGGAAATCGACGGAGAAGTGATGATTTAAACCGGCCGCGTATTATTTCGTTTGTCTGCGCGGGGAGTGGGGCGACGACGACGCGCGAAACGCTCCGAGTATTACGTAACGCGGAACGAGCGGAATAACAACACACGCCGACCTTTTACTTTATAAGTATATACACGCGTGCTTTTATATAAATGTATTTTATTTATAAAGAGGTCTTTGTCGAGTTGGCCCAAACGATAATAGTACTGACGCGAACGCACGCGAAACGGTCTTTTATAATGATATGATGTGTACGTGTAGCGCGTCATCAGATATCGGGCGAGAACTCGTCTGACGTGGGAGTAGAGAGAGAGGAAAAAATCTCTCCGTAAGAAAACGTGACGTCGTTGTCGATATGGCGTTATCGACGAGGCGTAAGTCGGGGTGATTTTTAGGGGTCGCGACCGCGGGCTTACACTTTTTACACGGTTTTTTTTTTCTGCGGGGGTGAGTAAATTCGGTTTTATATTTACAATATAATATATACGTGTCGTCAACTTGAAACGATCGTAAACATTAATATAAAATAATAAGGCTGTACGAATAACAAATTTATAATATACGACCTGCAGTGTTCGGCTGCGCGGTGACATTTTTCTATAAATAAAGTATATATTGATTATAATATTATATTTTGGTTCATACATAAAATATAATTGTATAATGAAATTTCATAATGATAAAAAAATCCATAACTGCGATATGATTATCATGTACACGTTATCGCGTAACATAAACCGCAATATAGTGTATTGGGGAAAAAAATCATTTCAATAATAATTCGTTATACTTTGTATCTTCGTCTAGAGTGCAGGTTATCGTATGGTCTTTTATCGTTTAGAAAATTTACCTAATAACATACAGTACCATCGCACGATGCGACGAAATCGCTATTTTTTAACCAGTCCTAAGTTTAATCTAACGCTAGTCATATTATCATACGGCGAATGGTCTCGTCGTTTAATCGCTCAATGTCAGGGTCTACTCGTATATCATATTGACATTCACATTTAATAATATTATACTCTCGAGTTTTTTTTTGTGCACGGCCGATGTTTTTAAATTTTCAAACCCAATTTTGTCAACACGTCCTAAAGATACACTTCTAGACATAATTATTTATAAAGTAAAAACTAAAACAAAAATAAAAGCAGGTGTCTGCGGCGCTGGCCGACACCGCACATGACAACAGTACGACGATTGATATTTAATTTTTTACCACGGTAACTCATTCGTTTACCGTAAAACGGTTTGAATCGATATAAATAATAAGACGTGATCTATTACATATTAAATATTTTAATTACATATTTCATAAAAAAAAATGCGCGTTTTTTCGAGGGGATGCGATTCCTTGTTCTCCTCCGCCCCCAGGATTACGCCATGGATTATTATCGTTATTATTGTCGTCGATAACCGCGACCGGGTCGGTAGTATAGTAGACGGAGGTTAAACGAGCGCGATTGATAACGTCACGGCGCGCGTGTTATTATATTATTATAATAATATTATTTTCACACTCGTCGCGCGTTCGACGGCTATCGATAATGAATCGCTTTCGCGAAAATCATACGCGTCTTATTATTATAAACGATAAACTTTTTGTTGTTTTCGTTCTCTGCGTTACAAAATGTTCACACTACTTCCGTTGGTTTGCGCCGAGTAAAAGTGAACAGGCGAATTTCTCCGCGCGCCGTTAAGGATAGGTCACTGCTGCATCGTGCGACCGAGACGATCCGTTTTACGGCGTATTCCCCAGTGCGGCGGCGGCGGCGTGGAACAATCGGTCGTTTCCAATAAACGTCGTAACGACGACGACGTGCCGCCCCGATCGATGGCAATCCACTTCGCACAATTACGTATGGCGAGCGGCGGCAGAATCGTCGCGCGCGTTACTTATTTTTCAATACCAAACGTCCGCGAAGGAATTCGTTAAATATTGCATTTTTCGACGACGCGATAGGGGTCTGGCGAATACTTGTTTTTTACACTTATCGTACCGTATTGGAAGACCGAGTGTACCTTCTTTCGAGAAACAATCGAACGACTCCAATCTCTATACTTTTGTTATTCAAAAACATAACATAACGTAGCTCGTAGTCATAATATTATCACCACCACCAACATCCTTTATTCAATTTTATCAAATTTTCAATTATGTTATATAGCTCATGTTTTAACAACACTATCGAGTACAACTCGATACATCAAAGTAAATATCCGACAGTGTCTTTCTTGCGGTGTCAAAAGTGTTATCGCGGGGGCTATTCACTTATCTAGCTTAATTATTTCCAACAGTTCTACGAGTCATAATCCAACCTTTGACATATACTTCAAATAACAAAACAATAATGTACGAAATAATTTTTTTTTCCTTTTATTTCATTACATCGGTTGGATTATACGTATAGTACGGGCGTGTTTTTAAAACTCGCGGACTTGGGTTTTTTTTTTCAACTCACATGTTTTGAAAAATAAACAGCGGGTCCACTACTTGTGCCACGATAATGTTGGTCCCCTTCGTGAAATCCAAGACACCCCTCCTCCTAGCGACGCCTGCCAAGTGCTACACTATTGCGCGCAGTAAACGACGCGAAATCTGTTCGCAAGTCCCCCCCCCCCACGTGTACGCGAAACCGTCGAAATACGGTAATAAATTAGTATAATATTATTTTGTAGATCGACATTGTGCGTTACGCCGCGCCGCGTCTATCACGCGTCGACAACATTGTTCGTCGTCGCCGTGCCTAATAATAATATAATATTACAATGTAGTTTACCGCAGCGAGCCATATGTCGGAGACGGGAAATGATGAATAGTGCGCGATAAGTGCGGGCTCGGAGGTAGGAAATTTCACACAGGTGATTGGCGGGTAGTATAGGCACGGCACAACAATCGAACGCTAATGCAATAATTATTATTGTAACGATTCCGGCGCCGCGTTATATTACTCGCACAATATTGTGTATGTATACACGTCATGATCCGTAGTCTCGTCGTCGTACGCGGAGAGTACGATCGACGAAAACACGGCATCTGCGTTTTCGTGTTTGAAATAGAAATTATGTAATAATCGTACGCCGGGCGTGCGTGCGTGCGTGTGCGCGCGTCGTCACAGCGGTCAAAATATATTTATTGTGACATAACGTACGGTTTTTTTTTTTTTTTGTACTCATCACACGACGTGTCCCCCCCACGCGCCACGTCGTCGTGGCACCTATATAACGCTCAATTAGAGTGTAAATAATTCAAATGACCTTAAAAATGCCCACGCTCGTTTCGATGTCCGCGTTCGCAAAACAGAGCAATATACGCGTATTGTACGGCCGCAGTCGCACCGAGTTTCAATTATTATTACCGTTGATATTATTATTATTAACTGCGCCGCGCCGTTCGTGTCGGCAGCACTCGATGGAAATTCTAAAAAAAAAAAAAAAACGCAATTCAACGCTTAGGTGTATTATAGTAGAGTATAGACTATATAGAGGTTACCGGCGAGTGTGCTCGACGCCGTCGTCGCATAATATAATATTTTTCTACATCGCGAGCACACCTCGGACGGTTTTAATAGTGCGGGCAATTAAACACGTTCGCGATATTATACTACACGTCGTCCGTACAGGGTGTTGTTTCTATTTTTGCTTAACGAGCCGTACGCGAAAGAATGTAACGCACAACGTCATACGTATCGCTATAATATTATAATAAACGAATAATTCTTACGAATCGTTCCCATCGATTTCTCCGCTCCGCGTAATCATTTATTTAAATGAGAAAATAAAAAAAAAATCAACCGTAAGCAAACAAAATATTCCGCGCGTGTACCTCAAATCGATTTTCGAAATTACAATACGTACGAGATACGTATATACTCGTATTTATAGAGACATGGTGAAACGTAGCCAACGGTTTTTCGTCGACATAATACGTAGGTATTATAGCCATCGGTATTTAAAAAAGCAGAAAATCGGTCGTAAATATAATATGGAGTAAAGAAAGAAAAAAAAAACCAATTCGTTCGGCTCTAAGCCGTTTCTGCGAATGACAACAATGTGCGACTCTGCGGTCGCGGAGAAAGCCCGCCGCCGCCGCCGTGGCGTGAGACTGCGCTGCAGGAAGGGTGTTTTCGGTTGATTCGCAAATACGAATATATTATATACGTTGCGCGGTCGGTAATTGTATTCCGATTAATCGAATAATTTCAATCCGCTCGGTCGTTTTTTCTTTCTAGAGATCGATTTCCCGCGTAACGGCGTCGTATATCTTATAATGATAACGTATTAAATGTATTTATTTATTTTTCTTCTCGTATACTTTTCGTTATATATATATATAATGACGCGCAAAATATCGCGTATTATTATCATACGAGCGATTTCTACAAAAAAAAAAATGATATAAGGTTCGGATCCGTTGTGGTCGCCCGCGGATTTCTATAGGATTTTACCGCGCGCGCGCGCTCGCGCACTCGAATCGCTTCCTCGATATCGTATTCGAATTTGCCGACGACGACGACGACGAACGTACGCGTGCAGTGACGCGTGTACTATAAAATATCGCGTGTGGGGCGGCTGCCGTTAGTATAATGTATTATATATATATATAAATTATGATATAAATATGGGGTCGAGGAGCGCGCGCCGTTCGAGGACGTCGGAAAGAGGCTAGGATACGGCTAGGATACGCGTCGTCGTCGTGTGTACACAAAAGGAGAAAAAAAAAAAAAACGCGAGCCGGAAAGTGCAGTTTTTAAGCGACCCCCTTCCTCCCCCCCCCCCCGAGGATCGGTATACAAGGCGGTCTCGGAAACGAGCTCAACGCGTATTATGTAACGCACATTCGCGCATCGCAGGATTTGCGCGCATTACGACCGGAACTCTGTGCACATTTTTATTCGATCCGTATTTTTTTTTCTTCTTTTAGGCGTCTCGTGTGTCTATTTTTTCTTCTCTCGCGCGTCGTCGTAGTAGTATTCGTCGTACAGGCTCGAACGCGCGGCGTGTTGTGCATTTCGACGACGTCCCCTATAATAGAGGTCTCGCGTCGTTGCCGTTTGTTTCGCACAGGAACCGGCCGGCGAGACCTGCGACGACGTTTATTTACCTTTTTCCGCGAAAAATTCCATCGACAGGACACTTTAAAAACGCACATTTTCCACCGATACGATACTGCAATGACCGCGCGACTACGGTTCGCGCGTTTCGGAATTCCGGTGGAGATTTCCTCTGCGAGATAGGACGCGTATTCTCTCTATGCCGCGGGCGCGCGTAGGCTGTTTATGGCGAATTTAAGTAATCGAAAAAAAATCCATCACTCGGCCCGATGGCGCCACCGCTCGAATGGTAAAGACGCGCGCGCGTTTCGCTAACCGGTCGGGGGCGGCACAATAAACGATAATAATATTATAATCTGACGCGCACAGGACGGTGCACTGTGGTGTATATAATATGTTGTTAAAGTAGTCGAATTTGACGGGAAACCTTCCGTGGCCGGCGCGAGCGCGTGTGTGCGTATATTTATAATGGCGCGCGTATGAAATACGGGCGTGTATCGCGCGTCGTCATCGCCGTTCCGTCGTCGGCGCAAACCGTACGGCAACGTAACGACTGTATTATTATTATACGCACTAACCGGCGGTGGTCGAGCCGTAGCGTTTCACGCGCGTCTAAAACGAAAACTTACCTACTTATTCGGTCGCGAAACCGGCACGTCCTACTTGCGCGCGCGTTTTAATAATAATAATAGTGGTAATAACGATTATAATAATAGTTACAATATAATATAAGAACGCGCCAATGGAGGGTCGGTTTTTTTTTTCAAAACAAATTTTGTTGTTCGTTGTGAATATACGTTTTCTTCTCGTAACCCTACGCCAGACAAATCTGTCCGTTGCGCATTCGTAAGAAACGTCGCGCACCCCACGTCGGCTGCACGTCAAACAATAAACGCGTCGCGTTTTCGCCGAACAATGGGACCCGACGCGAAGGGCTCGAAGGCGCAGCCCCCCCGGCGCGGCGGCGGTAATTCGCGGTTTCGATGGCGAAATTAAAATCTCCGTTCGATGTTATTCGCGTCGTGCGCGTAGTTTTAGTTTTATCAGACCGACCGATCGAACAGAGCGTTTTCGACCGCTCGGCGTTCGCGCGAATAACGAGTTTATTTTTTTTTCATTTCTATTTCTGTCCGGTTGAAAAGTTTGATATTCCGTCGGTTTTATACGTACGTACGTATATATTACACGTCGACGATTAATTTCCAGGCGTACGTCATATTATTGGTAATGAAAAGATGGAAAGTAAATCGCCGACCATGTAGTTATAATCAGCCGCGTATAATATCTTCTACCACTCGTATTTTATTTTATACAGCCTCTCTATATATACGAGTATATATAACCTAGGTGCCTAGTTATAGTATGAGATACGGTAATAACGTGGACGCTGTCGATCGCTGTGGTGCGATTATTGAAACGTTTAAAACGAGACTTTACGACGGTGCTGCGCACGTATACGAACGCGCGAGAAATTACACGCTCGTTTCCCAGACGATTATAAACCGTAAATACGCACGCGTAGCGCGAGGATTATGTCTTTTCCCGAGGCGGTATCGCAATTGGCTGGCCGGGCCAAGCCGAGGCCGACGATTTATACGGGGAGGATCGGCGGTGGCGTAACGAGAATCACTTTGTCTATCCAAATGGTTGCAATTATTACAGGTTCACAAAAAATAAAAAGCGCCCTTTGGTCGGAGCAATACCGGCTAATTTTTAAAACCCCAATAACCTCCTCTAGTCCTCTCTCTCTCTCTCTCTCTCTTAGGTACCCAAGTCGTGTAAAAATCATAAATTATATTATGTGGTTGGCCGAAATCGTTTAGTTTAAATTGTTATAGTTGTTTAATTTCTGATTAAATATTAAAATAAATGTACAACGGCTGTTGTAAATAATAATTGTCATCGGTCTAAACGTAAATGATGATAAAAAATTAATAAATAAACGAATTTAAAATAAACAATGCCACAGAAGCCGAGACCGCGACGGATATGTCAGATTTCATGAATAATAATCATCAACGGCACGAATACTTATAATTGAGCGCTGCCCCCACATCCGACAACAATAATTAATAATTATATTATTGATAATATAACCAGTTATCATCGTAATATATAAATATATTGTATGAATGATGAAATACTCTAAAAAAAAAAAACAAACATTATAATACCAACTTTGACTGCGGTGCGTCGTGCCGCTATCATCTGTTTCATATAATATTTTGCGACGCGTCGCATTATACAGTTTTGATTCGTTCTTTTTGCGGGCTGTTGTTTTCTTTTATGTACCATATTCGAGATAACGATTTTCGCTATTATTTTCGAATAAAAAATCACGAGATTACGATTTCTACATTTTTACGTATTGCCATAAATTTGAAAATATTATTTAATACGAAACAAAAGTAACTGATATCGTACAGAGTTGGCCGGCTGGGGATAGGGAAGATTTTAGGGTGGCCCACCCGTGGCGGCGCCGTCTCCGGACTCTTTTCTCGGTCTGTTTTTTTCGTATCGTTGCGCATAACGATTGGCTACGTTTCAAAGACGCGTTTCACCCGCGGAGATATGACTTTAGCCGCGCCGCGACGTAGGATCGAAAACGTTTTGAAACGAATCGAAAAAGCGAAGGGGAGATAGAGAGAGAGAGAGAGGAGGAAACTATGAAGACGTCTTACCGCGCACGAAAGTCTACACAGTAATTTATCGTTTTATTGATCTAATATATTATTATATAGTCACGCCGCGCCGCCGTACGAGAACGCGTCGATGAAAATAATTCATTTTCAGCGGGTACGCCGCGCACTTTTATATAATACGAGTATATATTATCGTCGGTTTTAGAGCTTATAACGTTTCGCGATGATTAACGACCTGCAGCGCAGGACTTTGCCGTACGTACAGGACGCGCCGCCCGCGCGCGCATAATGTAAAATGCACACTGCACTCTCGCGCGCCGGGTATAAATCGTATTTATAGTTTCTCTCGTTCTCTCCGCTCGTTTCGGTGCATAGTAATAATTATTATACGCGTATTGTCGTTGCGCGTATGGCATTGTGATATCGCGGAGAAAATGCGAATTATTTGTTAGTAAACACATTAACCGCACGACGCCAAACATTGTTTGACGTTGTGTTTGCCGCGTTAGATAATTGATTTATTGTTATGCCTGCAGAGAGGCAACAAGATACATATTAATTAGACGAATTAATGAAAATAAAAAAGACCTGTATGTCGGCGGCGTCTTGGTGCGCGCGGGCCGTTAACCCCGAGAGAATAACGCGCCGTCGTCGTCGTCGCGTATTAGTATATATTATTCTCGTGTGTAAATATTATATTGAAATGACGTATATTATAAAGCGTCGTGCAGACTTGGGCGAGTAGGTATAAGTGTCGAGTCGATAATAATATCGTGTCCGATTTTTTTTTTTTTCTCGTACGCTCGAAAGCGCAGAGTGGGACTTGTTCTACTAATTCTACGTCATTTTATTTGTTTCTTACGGTTTGTTTTTTTGCGCGTAAACAGCTGGCAAGGTCGGTGTGTATAGGTATTTGGTGCGCGCGTTGCATTCCGGTCAAACGAGTTGCCGGTCGACAAATTTCGTTTCGCGCGGAGCGATTCGCCGCCGTGTATTTTATTACGTATTTCAAAATTCGTTGTAAATTAAATAATAATAATATGTAATACGGCAATTCTTTTTTTAGTTTGGAGGTTACGGGCCAAACTGTCTATAGGTACGCGAATCTCGCGAGTCCGCAAACAACTAGAAACAATCGTTCGATTACGACGACGCGCGCGTTGTAAAAATAAACAGAGCCGCAATATTAGAATCGATTAAATCTCCGCGTTCGTACAATACGTACGTAGAACTTACAAAGTTGCGATCCTCGATCGCACGCAGCAATTATAAACAAATATTTATTTAATCAAATGCATATTATTCATTATATTATTGAAAAATATATAAAGTCGAGCTTTTAAACCATAGAATTTATTGACTCAACAGTAAGAAAAGTAAAAAAAAAAGAATCGTAAATATAATTTTAGTGAACTAACGAGAAAAACAATTAAAGATTAACGGCGCGGCGGGTACTGTATTGGCATGAGATACGTCGATCGTTTTATTGGTTCGTTTCTCGTGTGATTGGTATAGTAGTAGTAAATGGTATGTGTGGAATGTTAAAGCAGTAGTGTAAACATGCGACGGGCTAAAATAAATTTAATATATTTTATATTTGTTTTTGAGAATTTTATTTCGTGTCGGACATAATTTTCTATTATTTTACAAGCGTTTGGGTGCGTTTTTTACACCTGACGATTTAATTTTGTTCGAAACCGGTCATAAAATTAAAACGTTTTTTTTTTTTTTATCATAACACTCCGGGGAAGAAAAAATTAATTTAAATTTAAATTTTATTATATTGTTAAGATATTTAATAGTTTTTAATAAATAATTTTATATATTCAATAATACTTTATACATCTCCAAAAACGTATATAATCAGTGTACACTTTGAGGGTAAAGCGAGAGAGGCGAAATTGTATGAGTGAATAAGTATTCATTGGCTCGTCGACAACTCACATTTTTATCCGTTCATCGTTTTTTTTTTAATTTCTACTATTAAATGCCTCACTGAATAAACCGATATGAAATTTAGGAAATGATAATCGCGAAAACTCGGTTTGTCTTCTATGATTATAAAATAAACGTAGTCGTGTTCAAAGTTAATTATAATAATCAAATAAAACGAATCGGTCATTGATATCACACAGCCTAAAACCAGATATAATATATAATAAGACAATGGTGTGCCTGAGGTGAAATCAATACGGACGAAAATGTCGTCGACTTTCTCTAGTCAATTTTTTTCGTTTCAATCTCGTTCAAAGTATTTTTTAAATGTCTTCCGCGTGCGTCGTCGTCGTCGTCGTCGTCGTTGTTTTTTTTTTTTCCATCAAGTCCGACCGGTTGATTCCATTTGTTTGAAGAATGTCAAACATTTGAATTAAACTGTCATCACACGAATATCCAGTTGTAATGGACGCCGTAATTGTTTCATTGTGAACGATGTTGAAAGTCCAGCGATAGAAACGAATAACTTCTCGGAGCAGGTAAATCTATTCATATTTCATCGTTGTGTGTTGTGTTGAAATTGCACAATTATTTCGTCCCGGCTTATCGAGAACAATTTCATCGTAACACCATTGTTGTTTCGACGCGTAACTTTTATGCATGCAGTTGGCCCGATACATAAACAATATACAGTTAGAACGACCACTGAATATGATTTGCAATAATAGCCTGATGTAGTGACATGTTTTAAATTGCAGATTAAATAATTTAGTTTTTTTTTCTATTCATCGTAAAATAATCGACGTAAAAATTATTACAATTATTATTATAAAAGCGTTTAATTATTATTTCGGCTTCAGTATTTAAATAACAAATTTGCAGGCATCTTTAAAACAGTGCTTTTCAAGCCTTTTGGTGGTCAATATATTTCATAGCATTAAAGGTAAATTTTTTTTTCACATATTTCGAATTTAGTCGAGAACATAATATTATATTATATTCTTTTTCAATAAAGTCTTTTAAATACATTAAAATCCACTGCCTAGTTTCGACATAACGAAACGTTGCTAAATAAAACTGAACCATCTCGACAAAATACAAACGATTTCCTTTTCGATAATATTAATCCGGCTCCCTAATTCGTGCTTATATTTTGGGGTGTCGTACTGGCATCGACTGGCTCCTCTAAAGTTGTGCCATATACGTGTCCAGGGGGACTAGTTAATTCCGTTGTTAATTCCGTTAATTCCATTGTTAATCACTGACTTATACGGTCGTTTTCGACGAGAACGTCGTCGTCGAAATTCAATCAGACCGATCGACTGTTTTAATATTTTCGATTACATCCATCGTTTTTCGAGACACAATACGTGTTCCATAACGATTATTCACTGTTTTTATCATAGATTCTTATCTATACGTTGTATTACGATGTTTAATCGTGTTTAAAAACCTATTATGACACAATCGAACGATTTACACGAGTCAAAGTTCGATTTTATTATTACAACGTACATGACGGCGGCGGCGCGGCGATCCGTCACTAACATGTTATTAAATATTATAATCATTAGCCATTCGTTATTACAATAGTTTGTAATTATTTTATCGTCTCTAGATAATATTATAGCGAGCGTGGCTCGGAGACCGAAAGGAAATTTCGATACTGCTTATTTTGCACGGTGAACAATATTATTAATTACTTCGAACACGAATAGGTAATTCATAACAATAACATACGTATAACCTTATCAGTCGTTAGTAATAAATTACACGGATACGTATTGTAATTATACCAAAACTATAAGGTATATTATCGATGGCGGCTCCCACCACTACTAGTAAACAATTGCCAATTTCAATTTTCGTTACGATTACGCACTGACGTACTTGTGGTACGTTCGTTTCGTTTCATCTTACGTATTTCGATCGCGCTGAACCGCGTCGACTAGTAGACGAATATCTGGTGTGACGTGCCGACCGATCGAGGAGACCCGAATGTTTCGATAATACAATCGAATCAATCTTAAAACTCGTCGGTTGGAAATTTTAAAAATAAATGAGTTTATTCATCGGATGACGCTTCATTTTTATAGGCTCTATTTCGATCGGTTTAAATTCGAACATTCCGCGAGAGCGCGTTTGGCCTATTTTAGTCGCTTCGACTAAAATACGATCGTTTTCAATATTTCAGGTTATGGATTTGGAAACATTTGTTCAATATAATTCGTATTTGCTCACGTCTCCTTGGCCCTTTCTCTCGCGAGACGACTATATTGAAATCTGTTTTTTTTAATCGATATTTAAATGTTTTTACCTCAATCGTCTTCGTGAAAAAAATAACCATTACCGGACGGATGACCTACTAACTGAAATGTATGATTTACGCGTCCGTGATCGATCACGCGAGAATAAAAATATAAACACACTACGAATTTATATGGTAGGTTAGATATACTTAGTTAGAGCTAGAAAATGTATTCAAACGGTGTCGAATGCAATATTCTCAAACTCCGAGTCCGTAATCGGCATGAAATGCAATGCCAGAGCTTGTACACGGTAAAAATAAATAAACGGACACAATACCTAACTGATATTATCCTATAAACACTGTAAAACAACAACAAAATGATATAACATCGTAAATAGTAACTCTTATTATTCGACTTATCAACATAATATCATAATTATTGAAAACTAACTATAGCAACACTAAATATAACTCTACTGCTATATCTGTAATAAAACATCCGTCTAAAGTACGTAATATTATAATATTACCTATGAATGATAGGTATGAAATTAGCGTGTGCGCAGTTATATCCATTCGATTTATGAAAAACATAATATATTACATCATCACCACTATTATAGCACGTATCGTGTGTATCGATTCAATAATTACAGTCGAGAGTCTATTCATAGACGAAATATAAAAAAAACGCTCGTTTACAATATAATATAATCGTCGATTAACACCACTAAATATATTAATAATTAAAAACGTTACCGATCAGCAATTTTGAAAACGATTCATTATGTTGTACGTATACAATCGCCGTTTCAATAAAATAAAATATAAACAGTTCAACTTTAACGTACTACTGTATCTGTTTTACGATCAATAATAATACACGGGTTTCAATTTATTCATATGGTTATAAATTATAATCGAGCTTGGCTAATATAATGTATACCACTGTTATTAACATCGACAACGTGCAATATTATCCAAATATCATTCGCATTCTAACTACCCGGTTCAGCGGCATATTCTTGATGTGTCCTGCAGGACCTCGTTTTGCATAATATTGTTTAGTAAAAAATTGAAAAATACACGAAAATCGCTAGTGAAAAAATAAATATTATACTCTCACTACTTTGGGTAGACGGGACTCCGCGTACGTTTTCATACGATACTATTAGTTCATGTTTATTTGTATATTATATTAATATATAAAATATATTATTTTATATGAGTATTAGTTATTTTTACGATTAGCCGTTTGAACGTTATAACGAAATTCGTGGAAACGTTGAGCGTTGCGATGATTCACTTTTTTCTTGTACTCTGATGAGTCGTATATTCACAATTATTGGAACAGATATCAATCTATAGGATCCCTAAGGCTGATAAAATATATTCTTTAATTTTGGTAATTGTTTTTTAAAATTTAAGCGTATTCATATCGAAGTTTTTATGTTAAAATTCAAAAGTTTATGGGCGCCGCACGCGTCATCAAAAGTACATTTAATACAGGGACGAGTCCAACACGAGGTTGTTGTGCGGCTGAGTTCTTCGGTCGTCGTCATGCGTTTTGAGAATTAATGTCTATGGAAATTTCGATATCTATTATAATTCATAATACTCGCATACATAATTATACACACTATAGGATTCGGGTACGCAATTAATAGTATATTATCAAAGAAATAATAACGACATGATTTGGGTAATTTTTTTTCATTTTCTCTTTAGAAAACGTCACCGCCGCCGCGCCGCTGTCTGGCTGTATTATATTTTCACGAAAAAAGAACGACTTATTGTCTGCGAATAACGGAGCGTCGAGAGAACCTCGTTTTCGTACCTATAATAATTCGTATTCGATAAAATTCATAATAAAATCCGATGTGTACAATACGTCGTCGTGTTCAGCAGTCGAATAAATATTTGCGCCAAATTGTATATCATAATATAATGCGGATTATTTTCTAAATCTCGTCGCATAAAAATTTTGACGCGGATCACTTTTTTTTTTTTCCACGTCAATGCGAATACGTTTCGTTTGGATCAAACGAACGCGTTTCCCGGAGATTTCTTCGTAGACGGCCGAGAAAAATAATAGTTATCATTGCCGTTAATGACGTGTTTTCGACGGATCAGAATTCAAATCTATCAAATCTTTTAATCGGATTCGTAGCGACGACGACGCGGTTTACCCCCATTGTATTCAAATCAATAACGATCCGGTTTTACGCCGCGCGCGTATTGTTCTACATTTTCGCTCTTGTTTCACAGTGAGTTTGCAGTTTTACTATAATAATGATTAGTCATAATCATAACCGTGTCTGATAGCGATCGCTAGACACTGCTACGAGGGCCGCCGCGACAGATGATAGGCCGTGACCAGAGCAAACGGCAAACGAACACACACACACACACACACACACACATGTGGCACTGTGGAAATTGGATACACGTGTATTCTCAGCAGTCATTATTTCAGACACACACGTAATGCGTTTTCGCTACTCGAAAAGACTCACTGATATACGTACTCGTATCTTATAGGACGAGGCGCGACGGAGAACCGTCAAATGTCATCGGGATTTCTTTCAGACCAACTGGGATGGCGCGGCGAGTGAAAAGCGATACACTGGTGGATGAACCAGATTTCTGGAAGAGGTCTTTACGTTTAATCATCATCTCACCGCGTTAAAAATTTAACGATCTAACATTTTAAACGTTCGTTAAACATATTTCAAACATTTTCTTAAACACGACGGGATACGGCTTTTCTAAATACTACTGTTATCCTTAACGATTGAGTTTTAATATTTTCAATTTAAATCAAAAATAAAGACTCGACGAATTTCAAATCCTTCGATATGTATATATATATTATTGTAAGTAACACGTTTTTGTATTTTATTGCATTTTTCTAATATTTATTATTAATCGCATAATTTCAGAAGCGAAAAATTGCATTTGTTTCAAAAACGATCTGCGATTATTTCATGTACGAGTATTATACGAAAGAAAATCATCGAAATGTGTGTTGGGTCGGAGAACTCCGAGAAACTACGTTAAGTATAATACAGCGCGTCTTGACAGACGTCGTAAAACGATTATTCCATTTCGTATAGTTAATTCGGTGTTAGATATTCCCACGTGAAGTATACATTATTATTTTCATAACACATTCTCATACGATTTCATTGTTCCATATTATTCCGTACCATTTCTCGTCGATGTTATCTTACGGGTTTGAGGAATATTAAATTATTTGAACATTAAAAAACATTATTTTTAATACCCATAATACTATACCTACAGGTGTACCTACTTTTTTTCCTCTTATTTTTCCTTACTCGTTCGTATTTAATCTGAAACAATTTCTATTAAAAATATTCAACTGAAAAAAAAAAAAAAAAAAAAAACCAACGTATTTATAATAATATGTAAACCATGATTTATATAATAGGCACCTTCTCTTCTCGTTTACCTTGAAACGTTATATCTGTCATCAATACTACATACGCATTTTGCATAATTTTACCATCGACCATAATAATATTACAATATTTATTCAAATGTTTCGATGTTTTCCAACATGCGTAAAAAAAAAAAAAAAAAAATCTAAAAATATTGATTAAACGTATTCTTCGAGAACAATATATTTTAATACTAGCCACTAGGTATTACAAAGTATATAATGTATAGGTTCCGTATTTTATCTGCGTGTACTCGTTATTGCTTTTTAGTTACGAGCCTTGTTATAATATTATTCTAGAGTCGCAATTATTATTACCATAATTATTGTTATGGTAGTTATGGTAGTAGTAACCATATAAATATGAACACTGGTCGAAGAAAACGATTTTAAATTTGTACGACGACGCGAAATTAACAATCCGGGGAAATAAATAAATATATATTTTCATTGGAAAACGTGAATAATATCGAACGCCGCAGTCTAATCCACTCGGTACGAAATCAAAGCGCGTAAAAATAATCGAATTATAATATACACGTGACAACGATGTGTAACTCGAGTCTAGGCCAAGTATTACAATTATTAACGCTCATGAATTGTGTGTGATGATAATTCATTTGAGCTATTAAATATTGTTGTACGGTGTCTCTAGTTTCGTATTTTAAAACAGTAAAAGTAATAATTACGGTTTTGTCTATGACGTCACAGACTTTGTTCGTTACTGCGACAGCGTTCAAATCAACCACCCACTCGTCCGTCGACTTTAGTATACTACTAGAGAATACTTATGTTTGGTTTTAATTTTCACCGGAGGGGAGTAATTTTTATTTATGTACCTTTTCACACGGTCGCGAAATTGAAGAAGAAAAAAATTCTCATCGCATTAATTAAGAAACAAAAGTCCGACAACAACTCAACAGTAAACAATATTAAAGCTATTGTACCCATCGAACATTTAATTATAATTTTCATATTTTCAAACGTAATGTGTCGGAGTTCGAAAACATAAAAACGAACGAGAAAAACGCGTCTAGAGAATAATCTATTATTATCTTTATAATTTTCTCTTAGATCTCCACGGGCCAAATCGAATAAAATAATGAATAATCGAAATTAATGTAACTTATAAATATTATCCTTTAAAATGTTAAAATATTATTGCTGTCGCGGTTACCGTAAATCAAAAGGGTATTTTGGCGTTTTTAGTAAAATTTGATAGAGTTTATATTAAGTGTACATCGCGGTTATTATAATGAGCACTAGCCCACACAAATACGATTATTGGATTAAAATTGGCGTATAAATATAGACCAGATAACTATTTTTTAAATGTCGACTGAACACTAGCCCAATTGCAACAACAAATTAAACGCATATTAATTTTGACTGTTTTAATTGTATAATTAAAATGACATATTTTATTTCCATTGTGTATAGTTATTTCTAATTGGTATCAAACGTGCATCATATTATGTGCAATGAAATTACGTCAATAAATAAACACGTCACAATAGTTAGTCGACAATTTTTGGATAGCTGAAAATTCGACGACAAAAAAAAAATAAAAAAATAGTTTGAGAATTAAAATATTCATAAATTTATCGTCAAACAAACCGTACGACAAATATGCCGTTTTGAAAACGTAAGTTTTTTTTTTGAAATAGAACTATACTTCTTAGGTAACCTAACCTTTATTTTCCGGGGATAATAGCATCACCGAAAAATATATCTGCTCTTTTATCCGTTAAAAAAAAAAAATTGTTTTTATTTTCAGTTTAACGCACCGAGTAAATACTACTCTTTTCTCGCCGTCAGAAACATGCGTGTGAATTTCACATTGCGTCTTGAGTATGTGCAGTGGTTGTAGATTTCCGAGACCAAGTATGTTCGCCAGTCAATAGTAAGCAATTATTATTACACACATATTATAATGATTTAATGATTCGTCACTTATCTCTCTCTCTCTCTCTGGGCGTTTTGTACACGTTTGCAAAACACGGGGACCAAGAGTACGAGAATATGTGCGAAAATCATTGAACGAAAATTACCCCCCCCCCCCCCCGCGACATCACCTGCTAAACGTTTGTTGAAATAAACAATAAATCGCATTTTAACAGCGTACGAGTCCGAGTCCGATACTTTGTACTTTGGACGTAAATAATATTATCGGCGGCAGTTCGCTGACGTAACGTACTCGTACGGTACGATATGACTTATAAATTTAAAGTCCGGATTTGTATGCACTCATAAATGCCAAAATAATATGCGTTTATGCATCAAAAAACTTCAAAATATGCACTTGATATGCTCTTATACCCAAAATATATGCATTTCAATACAATTTTTTTTTTTAATTTCTTCCATAAATATAATGATTCGACATTGTTGAAAAACTTAATTTTTTAATTATAGACATCGACTTTAAACATTTATTAAAGAACTATTAAACATTTAAAAATTGTATATTCAACAAATAAAACAAATACTTTACAAAATATAAATCTAATAATAAAAGCAGTCGTCGGCATTGTTGCCGATGACCGTGTTGCGACTTGTGACAAACGAGATATTATAATTTTAACATAAACTGTCCAAAAATATAACATAATAATATGGAGAATAACATTTATTTCCCAACAATACGTAATGAACTAATGATTTCTACGATGAAATTGAAACAAAATAATCGGCTGGCTTAGTAAACTTTTATACAAAATATGCTTGAATATGCAAACATTTTCAAATATGCAATCATCTCTAAAATATGCATTTATATGCAAAATAAACTTTTTTCTATGCATTATCTGTGACACAAATCGTCCACATTTCTTACTCCCATCGAAATGCATACACTCATTACAAATATGAAAATGCATACAAATCCGGACTTTACTTATAATATATTTAGTAGGTACGCGCGTGTTCCTACTAATATTTATTCTTATAATATCGTCCGACCGCATTAAAAATGCCTTTGAAACAATAACGTTTGTTTTTTTTATATAACTGCACGACGAATAATAAATAAAAATAAATTTCGGTACAACATTAGTATAATATATAATATCATGAAATGCCGGGGATATTATGATCGTGGACATAAAACCAAATAACATTTCGCGTAATATATATGACGTTAGATCGATGATTAAACCAACTTATTTGTCGGTTTAGCTTTTACTGTAAATAATAATACTCGCGGTGTTTACTCGCGGTCTTTGCGGTGTAAACGTACGCACAAAACCTTTGTTTTTTTTCGGGCGAAAGTTTTCGCTCGCAGGTTTGCGATAAGTTTCACGTCGTCGTGGGCGAGGTCGTAACGCTGTTGTCGAGTTGACTTTTTCCACATTTCTCATACAACGGGACAGCGGGGGGAAATACATATATATATATACTTTGTTCCTTATGGAGCATTATACGTTTTTATCCTGTCAATGAAAAGTCATAGAAATCGTTATAAAGGCTGCGACGACGACGTCTCGAGCGGTATTTTTTTTTCACAAAGCGAACCCCTTCGTTGTGAAAAACATCGTTCTCTGAATTTTAATTGAACGCTCGCGATGTATTTTGTCTTTTTAATTGATACAAATTAATTAGATTTGCAGTGTGGTCGGTCAATAAATTCTTCAGTGCAAGATTAATTATTAACTACTCGCGCATATTATATTATATTATATCATAAGAAAAAAACGGGGGGTCGTGCATAATCAACGTGACATTATTATAATAAAGCTGTTTTAATATTTATTATCATTTATTCATTTTTACAGTTGTTAAATTAAATCGCGAACAAATAAATATTATTCACGTAAACATTTTAACGCTATATAATAATGATATTTTTTCGATACAATGACCGTGGTCAACGGTTCGGCTTTTTTTTTCTTCCATCTATTCAGCTGTACACATAATATTAAATGCATTGTTTATCTATTGCCGATGTGTGTTTTATCAATCAGCTTATGACACACTACATGCGATACACTATAAATAATTATTAATAATAATAATAACGAATACTTTTTTTTCTATTATTATTTATTAACGTCGAACAACGTGTTTAATTATTATTCATAGGTAACATATTATTATTTGCTTTTAGCACTACGTAAGTTATCTTCATCTTTTGTTTTAAATAGTACTGTTGTAGAATGGCATCTACGTGACTAATGTGTTTCTTTCTTTTTTTTTTTTTCTGTCGAAAAGCAGTGAACGTAGAATCGGACAAAGAAACGATCACGTGCAACGTAAATGAGTAAGTTACGACAATTTTAACGGTATACGCGCGCGCGCGTTCTAACGACATTATTATGTTTTTAATAAACCGGATAAAATAACCGAGAGTCAAGCGATTTTCCAAACATTTTATTACCCCGAAACATAATAAAAATTTAGGATTAACGTTTTTACAATTCAATAGATACAATAATTGAATTATATCTAACTCTACTTCGTAGATTCTAAGGCAATCTACGCCCCTAAAAATTATCGACTCAGTTTAAAACGTTCCTAATGACTCCGAGAGTTTCGAAAAAGGAAAAATTAATTTTAATTCATAATTTCTGTCATAAACAATATATATATAAATAAACATTGATATTTTTTATATATTTTTTTATAATTTAGTTATTTTTTATAATCTCAATTACTAGTTAGTTTAGTACATTGAGTTTTAGTCAATTTTCGAATTCAGTATAACTTCTCCTCTGCAATAATATTATAATATAATACGTAAACAATACACTACTGTTTGTAAGACAGTGGTTTGTAATATCTGACCGAGTACTTTTATTGGTTGTACATTTGCTCTGATACTCTGTGTCATAATATTATTTTAATCAACTAAAGTATATATTTATACTTCTTTTTTTTTTTATCACAGCATTTTCTTCCATTAATTTGTTTAGTAATTATTACTCGTATTACTATTACAATCCACCATTATGCTTATTTTGTTTATTATTCATGAATTTAATATTATTATTATTATTACTATCGGATATTTTTTTCTCCGTAATTGCACGTAAATATAACAGCGTTATAGCGGTGCCAAACACACTTCGACCAACACAATAATATTGTGTTTTACTAAACAAATGGGTTGCCATTATTTACGAGACCCTAGCACACGGAAATTCTTATAATTTAAAACCTGACTTTGAGACATATTCGTGCGAAATATAAACGAGAAACTTGCATCCTATTATTTACGTGTAAATACGCGGACAGTAATAATGATTGGTTGTTTTTGAAAAAAAAAAACATATTAAAAATCGCGCGCGTCTATATGATACGGCAACGTCGTATTCGTTCATGTACTGGAAGTACATAAATTCGCATTGTTGTTCGATCGACCGGCGACTATCGATCCGACGAAAACACAATCGTAATTCATCATTTCATCCGTTTCGTATTCGCCGACTATTACAACAGACGTTTCTATAATAATTTGCTTTCGATTCGTAGGGGACCGGTTGGTGGTCGTCCGGAAAACAGTCGATCGTCTGCACGCCGCGCGCGCCGCTCGTACTATAAAGGTCGAATACCCGATGTGACGTTTTGTGTGTTGCCGATAATTTATTCGCGTTTTCCAAGGATTTGAGCGATCGAAAACGTTCGCGCAGTCTCTCCAGTCGAAACCGACGACTCTCGGTGTTATTCAGCGCGCGCGCGCGCGCGCGGTAAAACGTTACGTGAACACGATTTTGTTCATTTATCGATTACGCGGCGAATCAAGACGAATATTATTCTTCCGCGCGCTCGTTTAGATATTTTCCGTCCCGAGTTGTCGACGTAACGTGACCCCCGCCCAATCGATTTCAATTGAATTTTACGCTCGAAATACGGTGCGAACACACGAGCCCCGTTTCGGCGGATTCCATTGTCTTACGGCGCGATTTTTACATGGAGATGGGGGGGGGGGGGAAATCGCTTTTCGTTAATCTCCGCGTCTGCGCGCGCGCGCGTAAAAAAACGTAAAAACGTGGAAAATACATCGGATCCCGCCCGATTACATTATTTTCGGTCCCGTTAACAGGTATGCGCTGTACACACAGGTGTACGGCGGAATTTTTCGTTCTCGTCGCCGCCGCCGCCGCCGCGGACCGGATTCGCGCGGAGAGAGAGAGAAAAAACAATTCGTTTCGGTCTTGACCGCGTTTTCCAAGCGCTGCGGCGGCGACGACGACGACGACGACGACGACCGTCCGCGCCGAACGTGTCCGACTGCGACGAGAATTATTATTTGAAAAAAAAAAAACACGTCGAAAACAAAAAAAAATTATTCGAATAATGAAAATAACATACGGCGCGGCCGTACGCGCGCGCATTAACGACTACGTATTTAGTTTTTTTTCTCATTCGTCCGTATGAACAGAGTCCGGCGGCGGCGGCGGCGGCAGGTAAACCGGCCGGCAGATGGCGCTGCGTACCGTTCGCATGGTCCACAGTTTCCCCGACTCTCACCCTCTCGCGCCGTTCTGTCCGCGCGCAACCGACAACGCCGCGCGGTAACCACGCACGGAGCACCAGAGCCCGCACGGCCGCCGACCAGCTTATAACTGGTTATCTCGTTGTTGTTTTTTTTTTTTTTTTCCAACTCCGTTTCATACGCTCGCGATTTTTCTATCCGATTCCGCTTTTTTCTCGTCTTCAGTCGCTCGAAATATTACGATCCGATCGCGACGCGCGTGCGATCTACGAATATCGCGTAACGCCGTCGTCGTAAAACCGCGTCCGCGCCGCGTCGTCCGACAACGCGACTACTTTGTGCGCTCGTCGCGACCACTAACGGTCGTCGGTGGCGGCCCCGCAACGACCGTCTGATCCGCCGCGATCCGGGCAAACACACGACCGAGTTTTTCGTTTCGCGCGACGTTGTTCCGTTTGCGTTCTTTTTTTTTTCGTCGCGCTATGCGTTTCGCGTCGACGTCGGTTGTTGTTGCGACGACGACGACGACGGTTGTGTCGACCGCGGGCCGTCGGTAAACCAACGTGCGCGTTCTCGGCCGGTTCGGTGAATTTCCGGACATTTCTCAATCCGCCCCATTCCGGTCCCTCGTCGCCTCCGGCATGCTGTGCGCCGAAGAATTGATCGGTGCCGACGAAGCAGACGCGTCGGCGTTCAAGTCGCCGATCCGCAGACTCGGCTCCACCCGCAAGATCCTGTACTTCAACAGTGAGTAAAACGTTTTTTTTTTTTGTAATTGTACACTGATAACACGCACCGATCGCACACCATTTTGGTCTGCGGACGAGTCAATCCCTCTCGGAGAGTATAATAATATAAGTGTTGCAAACCACCTGTTGTTTCGCGTTGGTTATCATCTCGTCGCCGGGTGTTTTATTATTTTCTGCCAGCCCGACGCGCACGCCTCGTAGACAAATACGGGGGGGAGGCCCGTCGAACGGACACTTTCGCGACGACGACGTTTCGACTGCAGTTGTCGTTTCGATCGTGAGCCACGCACCGCCGCGCCGGGGCGGGGGGGGGCAGGTAGGACAGCTGCAGAACGAGGAGCCGTTTCGCCTTCGAGTTTTCTTCGAGTTCCTACCTTGGGTCTTATGTTTACCGAAAATAATCCCACGAGCTGCAGTAAATATACGTAGGGGGATCACACCTGATTTTTGTTTAACCGATATTGAGAAAACCGTATTATTATTACTTCTATAGTGTTACGTGTGTGCGCGTCCTCGAATGTCAGCCGCTTGTCCCGTAGACCGGAACGGCGGCGGCGGTCGGTCGAAAACGATATCTTTAGCGACCGTTTACTGTAATCGTGTATACCATCGCAGTATTTGGCGACGTTCGTCTCTCGTCACAGTGCATATCTCGTTTCCCGTTTGTTTTATTTTTTATTTTTTCAAATATAATAACTCACGCGGTGGTTGTACGACGTAGGTGATTTTCTTTTGAAAGTGTATAGGAAAACACGATGTTGGCCTAGTGGCAATGGTTGAGTGCATTTTCGACGATAAACGTCTCTCGAGTATTGGATTTTAAGTGGAGAAAGTAGGGTTTGATCATGATTTAAAAGAAAATGATGATAAGGTTTATGTAGACGGAAATTGAAGAGTTATCGACTTGATTCGCACGATTTGAGGTTGCAGTGAGGGAACACATTTTGAATGTATACAGATGGAAAAACAAAGAACGAGTATATATTATCTCAGTCACTTTATGTTCGACCGCAAATCGATTTATGTTTTTCAAAAGTATTGTTTTCAATTTTAAGTCGGTAGCGAACACTGACGTGGATAAAGTTATTGCGCATTTATTGACCATTATTCATGACAACAGGTTGAAACTGGTAGGAACTGTATTAAGGAAAAAACGTGCATTCGTTTGAATATACATTTGAATAGGCGTGTGTGTGTGTGTGTGTGTGTGCATCAACTAGTGTATAAACAGTTAAGTTGGTTTCAAAGAAAGTGAAAGTACGTTTTTTTGTCAGGGATTGTTAACATGCGTTATTGTCTTGTGGATTAAGGCGAAGTACTTTGGTGATTAGGAATTTTGAAATATAGGTAGTTGATTAATTAGTTAACTTAAAAAACACGTTCTATAGTGCTGGCGTTTATAATAGAGTGTTATATGTCCTATTGTTCTCGTCGTAATTTTAACTTTTATAATATTTCGGTACCTATTGGGCATTTTTTAAACGTAAGACATTATGATATACAATTTGATGTAGGTACTTATATCTAAATAGCTGGTAGTGGTATTCGTATGGTTATGAAAATTGAATGTAATTTTTAGTATTATATATTATTTCGTAGTACGCGTGCCTATTCATATATTTCGAACAAAAGAGAATTCGACTTTCGTGACTCGGAATAAATTTAATTAACTATATTATACCTATCGTTAAAAATGACATTTTTTTCATGATTATAAAAACCATAATGAAATTGAGTTATTCTTTTGAAATGTTAAATATGAAATTAATAAAATTAAAAATACATAATATTTACATACCTAGTATATAAATTTAATTTTCGGGGTAAGAAATTTATATTATTCTAATTACTTTTTTAAGCAACTTTTCGGTTTTAACAATTACATCACCAATTTCAATTTAATTACCTATTATAAATTGTAATAATCATATCATATTATTTATTATAAAAAATTTCAAACCAATGGAATACGCGTTTTCAAACTTATTCTTAAACTTTTAAAACGTATTATATTTGTTTAACTTGTTCTTCTCTTGTTAATTGGGCTCTCAAGACCATCTCGTTTTGCATCCCTATCCTTGGCCAGTATCCTCCAATTAAGACCACCTCCCAGCTGTTCTACATCCTTTTCTATAATATCCTTTTCGACTAACAATTCACTTAAATTATTATTTTATTTCTAAAGTTTATTATACCACTCGATAAAACAAGACATACAAATATTTTACGTGTCAAATTTAGAATGCAATGTATTTGTTTTGTTTTTTTGTCGTTTAACGACGTGTCCATGTCGAATCATAAAATTAACACATAGGATATAACTAATCGTATTTTCGGTACCAATATACCAACCTCATATGGTAACGCAACCTATTGTTGTTTCGAAAGAAATATTTATTTTAACGATAAGATTTTATTTCACTTCTCGTTGTGGAAAACCAACGCAGTCACATAACGTACCCATCGTCTATAAAAATATCCATACACTCACGTTTGTAAAAGAACGTTTATGATAGTCAAACAAACCTAGAGGGTTGCTATTGTCAAGACTATGACAATAGGGTGGGTCGTGGATGATTTTTATCTTAAACTCGACGCTACTTGCATACAGATGCTCCGTGTGTAAAGATAAAACGCAGTTCAAATCATTTCCTACGTTTAGAGGGGGCTTCTCAATTTTTGTATTTTGGTCGACGGCGGCGTAGGTGATACTAGAACGCTGTTGAACAATGGAAATTATAATAATTTTGTTGACGAGTGACATTTCGACTTGTATGCCTTTATTTATAGAACGAAACAGTGAGTTTATTTGTCGGTTCTTAAATTATAGTGAGATTATTTCGAATTTGTCAACAATATGTTAGTGATGATAGTTAATATTAATTTTCATTGCGAGTATAACGAATAAACGTGTGCTCAATCGAAATGTTTTGTAATCCAAGTGATGCCTATATATAGGGCAGGACGATTCAAGTATTTTTCTTACGGTCGTAGAACTGAGATTTACGATATTTAATAGCTACCGGTCGGCGCAAATATCTTTTATCGTTCTTCGGTAGGTATTTGAAAACGCGTAAAGTATATTGTCATTCGGCCGAGTATTTCGCTCGTATATATTGTTACAGTAATGACAATGTGCGAACAAAAAAAAAGTACTAGTCAATGAACATCAATGTAATATTTTCACGTTTGAATAGTGGTAAAAATATTGCGCAAACCACATTTCATATAAAATTCGTTTTGTTGTGGATTTAGTATTGGGAAGTTCAGCTGTCAGCGATAAAAATTAACGTAACCATAAAAGATGAAAATATCTATAGGCCTGTGTGTGTGTGTTTTTTTTTATCATACATCACTCCGCGTTGGTGAGCAGATGTTCATATCCTTTCCCTACGAGACAACTACTACCACCACCACCACCACCACCACCACCGCCATTGGGTTACCATATGGCTGTATAACATATTTGTGACAAAACTAATTAATCATTTAAAACAGTCAAATATTTTTCGTTTCCTGATAGGATTCTCGACCGACTCTAAGTGTGTTTAACACAATTTAAGTAATAGTAGTAATGATAATAAAATATATTTTTTCCTTTATATTGCATTCTAAGATCTTTTTATTATATACCTACATTTACCTAAATGTGATTATGATACATGAGAAATTACTCATTGATTACAAATTTTTCTCATACCCATACGATGCGCCTACTAAATGATAGTTTTGTCAACCCACATATATTAAATTAATATTATTTCGTTTTTGAAAAGTCGAAGTTTAAATCATCAATAATAACTACAATTTAGAATAATTACCTCACGTATATTTTTTGTGCGTTATCTATTTAATTGATTTCGTTAGTCACACGATTAAGATTTCATAATAAAATATCAAATGATATGTTATTAAAACACCATGGTACCATCACCATGGTAACCATAATTGTTTTTACGTTTTAGTATGTTATTTTTGTGTAGGTGTATTTGGACTAATAATAACATAAAGAAGGATGTTTTTACCTTATACGAATTTACTAGTGAAACCTTGTAAGGTTAGTGAGTGTAAGTTCTAACGTTTTAAGTAAGGAGTTAAATAAATAAAACGAAAAAAAATACTATTCGTTTCACATGAACACGTGTTTTATTTTTAAATATAAATTAAATTCGTTAAACGCATATTTAAGAAGTAAAACGTAGTATATTAACTTTTAAAAACATGTTAAATTGTTTAAGTTAATAACATAATACTAACTTAACAACTGGCTTATGTGTACACACACACACACACACACACACACACACATACTTTATTGTTAGTGCAATTATGTTAAAGTTCTTGTCATTCACATTCATTTATTCAAACAGTATTATTTTTATTTTCAGATCACTTAAAATTATAGTAATTCTACTAGTCTGTTTTCAATAATTTAAACATTAGTATTTTTAACATGAAAATTTTTAACAAACGTTGATAAATACAGGTATTTGCATTTAATTTACAGCTTATTTTAACTGTGACTGTTAATGGTTTGAAAGACTACCGTTTTAAGTTTTTTCTAACTTGTATACAACAAGTATATTATACGTATATATATTACATTAAAAATTGACTAGAAAAATCGCGTTTTAGGAAATCTAGAGTAATATTTTGGTATTTAGAATACAATTTTCATAACTTCTAGGTTTTTAGACTATCTATGCTTCGTAATTCACAATTCGATCGAATCACGAACCTCATAATATATTACACAATACAACAATATAGTAAATTTAATTTTTCGTAAAATATTAGATTTCTACGCCCTTATATAATATTATAATAACTTGAATTATGATCAGATCATACGATTATAAATGATTGAGTGTCTCGTAGTACGGGTTAGTCGTTTAATTACTCGTGTTTTTTTAATAAAGTTAAAGATTTATCGTGTGTTGTTTTAAGTAGGCACAGTCTTGTATAATTTGTAGAAAAAAAAATTACGAATTGGCATAATATTATAATAACTTTATACACATAATATTTGTTTTTATACTCTGTATAGTTGAAAAATTAACGATTCTAATAATAAACACTATAAACAATACAAATAAAACGATTCCTGTAATTTTTTCGCACAAAGCTATATAAAATTAAGTTTATAATATTTTAACTGCAACGCTATTATTTCGATTTATTGCTTATCGAAAACCAACAGAACAATACGCTGCGAGTATAATCAGACAAATAATATTTAATTATCGATAGGTACAGTAACAAATCGCGCGAGTAAATAACTACAAAATTACGAATTTCAAAAGCATAGACGAACAATACAATTAATAAACTATCATAATAATATTATGTGATTGTCATCACACCATATTATTATAATGATTATGATAAACGTATCAATTTAAAAAAAAAAAAAAAAAAACAAACATATTTCATAGTGTATGATTGATATTTAATAAATAAAATTTAAATAGAAAATTTAATCAGAAATTGATACTAGTTTCAATTTTTTTCTCGTTTGGCGTGTTCCGTTTTAGTTTGTCATATAATCCAAAATTAATTACGACTCATATTTTTTTACGAACCGTTTTTTTTTTTTTTTCGTCATTAGACAGTGGGCTTACTTTTATTAGAAATGATGCATGTTTTAATAAGTACCTAAAATATTTTTATTTCTGTGTTATTTTTTTATTTGAACCATGACATAGACTTATATTTAAAATGAAACTCTTGAAAACTATTATAGTGACGTGACGTGACTAACAAAACAAAGGAAAATAAAATAAAAATGAAAAAACACAGATGCCGAGGAACGGCTGTTCGGAACGAAAAGGGTTTAAATATTTTAAATATAAAAAATTGACACCGTTTCATACTGGTGTTGTCGTCGTTGTTATTATTATTATTATTAGACCGTGACAATTGCTTTATTAATATTATTGTTCAAAGTAAACTTTGTTCGCGGAGAAATCGACGTCAACAAAATGAAAACGAACATAAGGTCCACCTGTTTCAATTAATAATTATTAAGGATTTGAATTAGTGTTTTTCGGAAGAGTCGGCGATTGAACAAAAAAAAAAAAAGAAAAAAGCAAACACGATGACCAAGGTAAGAGGGCGCAGCCTTAGTGTTTTAGTGAGTTGATAATGAGGATGTAACGGATTAAATCCGAAAATATAAACTGCATAACGAATTTGTCCGTGTAATGCGCATCAGACTCTCCGGTATTAGCCAGCGAGTAAGATAATCGTTCGATAGATATTCCACGGTTTTCGATAAATTTAATATTTAAAGTAAAAAAAAAATAAAAATAAAATAGCGAGACAAATGTTTCACGTCACAATATAAATGTAATACAGTAGGTTTACAATATCCCATTCATAAACATTTTCCCGATTCACTATGAATGGTTAATCCTAAACACGAGTATCCGTGTTCATAATAACATGTGTTTTTAAGTGCAATACTCGTATGTGTGTATCACATTTTTATTTTTCAACAGTTTTTACGACTTGTTCATTATTGAGATATTGTATAACAATATTGACGGGTATACAATATTATTATAGATTGTTTAACGCGAGTTTAATAATAAAACGGAGAGTTTCATGTCTCGACTTAACGTAAATGAAAATCATTTATATATATATAAATAAAATCAAGATTATTGCGTTCGTGCGATTCTTATACAATATACTGGAATCGCTAGGTTTTTGCATATTTTAAATAAATTCTCATCTTAATGTCATAATCACGATTAATAGAATATTTTATAAATATTACGTAATACAACTACTATAATATTACAGTGTTGTGGTAATGAGAAAACAAACAAAATGCATTAATCGAACAAATTAAATTCAAATTAAATAAGGACATCGTTGTTGTTGTTTTCGGGCGTTTTATTTTCACTTTTCTTTTTTTCTCGATTTAACTACTACTACGTGAAAACTGCAGTTTGTTTTATAACATTATTGAAAAACGTATTTAGCGTAATGAATGTGCGCGAGGCAGTTTTTGAAGTATTTCATACGATTTTGACGAGTTAAAAGTATTAAATAATTTATAGTTTCGTGTACATATATAACGTGATTAACTGTCTTCCATTTATTACGTCTATTTTAATACGATTAATGGAATATTGGAAAAAATAACCTAACCTCATGGCAACACTACTTATGTTATGTTATGTATTGTCCTAGTTCAAACGTACACGTTGGCATTTGCCAAGTAAACATGGTACACCCTATGGAGTAAATTGAACGTGTGTGCGGCGGCTTGTGTCTGAGTCAAGGCTCGTCGGCATTATTTTTCAAGGTCGTGTTACATTGGGTAATGTTATTATCTCGTCCCCCATTATTGCAGGAAATTAACGATATTAAACATTATGCGCTTAATTCGTTTGGATTTCAAAAGACGCCCCTATGACTTTTAAAAAAAAAATAAAAAAATTTCGTTTCATACAGATTTACACGAGTAATTCTAAACGTTCCCTTTCCGTATAAACGTGTCTGCAGTAATGATCAAACGTTTATAATAACAAAACTACATAACATTATTTCAATACAAACTATTAAATATAATTTAAACGACGATAAAATAAAACAAAGGTCTTGCCTCGATTATTATAATAATTAAGAGTGCAAAAATGTCACTATACTATACTAAACGGTACTCACTAGATATTTTATATTAAGTGCGATTTGAACTATCGGCTCGATACATTTTCGTTACTGTTATGTAATTTATTTTAAAACTGTTTTTCCTGCTTTCCATTTTTTTTTCTTTCTTTCTATTGTTTAAAACGAACAGTTTTTTTCCTTATTTCGCGTCTCGATATTCGTCACCCTATATTGGTTTTTTTTTTTAAATAGTCGTTGCCAAAAAAAAATCTCACGGCCTACCCACAAAGAACCGGATGAATTATTTCTTAGACCATTTCGTCACGTATAATTAAATTCACAAAAATTAACAGTTAAATAATGTAGAAAAGTCGTTCGCGTTTTCTACGTTTTTATTATTAATATTTTCTCGCCAATACATATTTCATAATAAACGCTTACGCCGGAGAAATATTTTTACTCTCGATCGTCTTGATTCTATTGTTAGGCCAAGCAAGGATAGGATGTAAAGTTTTGAAGTAAAATAATTATGACTAGCTAAACTATACGTATTATTTCTATTACTCGAATACGGTCGCGAGGAGCTTAGTTTCATTTCATAAGGACTTTGGATAATCATATAAAATATCGTTTAAAATTATTCCAAGTTTTCTCGTAACAACGTTTTAACATTATTTAAAACAACTCAATTATTAAGTTTAATATACAATGGCCGTTTCGTAATAATCATTTGCCAAGTTATCTTTATAAGGTAAAACTGACGAGTGTGTATTTATGTATTCGGATGTCTGTTTATTGATCGCAATTATTATATTATGTTGCAAAGAAAAAACAAGCGATTAAATTAAAGGCAATGTTACTTGTTTTGAATTAAAATCTCAAATTGGTTTTATGTATTCTTCATGCGAGTTCGTATCCCTGAACTATATTTATATAGTTACATTACGTCTACCTACGCGAAATAACACAAGCCTACCGTAGTATTTAATTCGTCTGTGTGTGGGTGGGTGTCGTGTTGTAGTCTAAACACTTTTGGATTTTGTACCTTTAAATTGACAACGTACAAGTTGTTTTTCGGTATGTACGTCACTTTCTCTTTTTTGTTCATATTGAATTTCTATCATGTCTCGGCTCCATACGTACGTACGTACACGTTTCTCTAACCGTAAAAAATCGGCAGGTCTATTGTGCATTTGGAAATACAATAGGTGATTTATTTTGGAATATGTTTACGTCAAGTTCACGTATATATATATATATATAGGAGTGTATATATATATATATATTTAAAAAAGTATATAAATCAGAAATTTATACGAAAGTTAATTATTTTCTACTATTGGCATACGATTATAAATGGCATTATAAATTATAGATTTATTTGGACTATTGAAAACGATATTTTGGTAAATGGTTATTTTGGGTGGTCTATATTGTGCTCTGATACGAGACTCTCTTTGTTAGTGGAACCATGTGTTTTGAAATTCTGTTTTCTGTTCATTTTCACCCTTATTATATTATTATACCGATTTCATTTGGACGTGTTTATGTTATCGTCAGATGCTAGACCGATAAATCATGCAGTGTATGTTGGCTGATATTATTAAGTACGTTTTATTTTCGTCGTATTGTGTGAGCTAGTATTTATATTGAGTTCGGTCAGATTTTTTTTTACACTTTCCGGAAAAGGGGAGTTTTAACGTGTCTTTCCGTCTCTATAATATTGTTGTCTAACACGTGATTTAACAGTTTTCAATTTACTTACGTAACTCAACTCTAATAAATCAATGTAATTAATGTTTTAGGTACACTTAAAATGTTTTAATCAATTCAAAGTGTGCATCATAAATTTCCTTTCAGTATAAAATTACCCGATTAAAGTACGTATAATATTCTAACTCGAATATTGTTGTAAATGCAGGCGCACACACACACACATGCACATTATATACTGATGGAAATGAAAAAAAAAAATAATAAAAAAGGCTTTAAGTATTACTTGCATAGTATATTAGCATGTTTGTTTTAATAATTTTAAATAGATTTTAAATTATAATATTAACGTTGTACTTTGAGTAAAATTATTTATTATATTTAAATATAAAGAAAAAAAAACGCGTGTAAATAAACCATCGAGAATTTATAAAACGTTATAATTTATAATATTTTACAGTCGGATCGGCAACATTGTACACGACTACTTTTTATAAGTGTTATTACCTAAATAAAACAGTTGTATAACTTACGTTTAAGAAATCAACGTACCGTGACTTCGTTCGTGATACATTTTACTCTAACGCTTGTTTTTTCATAAATATTATTTAATCCCAACAACTGAATTATTTACAACAGGTTTTTCCATTAAAAATATACATCCCGATTAATTTCGAGTGATAATTTTGAATTTTTAAACGCCTATTAATTCAATAACAATTTAATTCAACAAATTTGAACACACGATCGTTAAAATAAATATTCACATTATCGTGTCGAGTTTTTAAAATTTATTTTTCAATCG
>OX402537.1:5345383-5632642 GCA_948098885.1 Drepanosiphum platanoidis
GAAATAACATGTTCCAGTGTATCGTCCAGCCCAGGAACACTTGGAGCAGAAGCAGTCCTGAACTCCGGGAGCTGAGAGTCGTCTATCCAGGTTTATTATTGTTTTTTTTTTTTCAATCCCGTCTACTTGTTTCGGCGGCAGCGATATATCGCGCGCGCTAGTTTTATTTTTCTTCTCTCGTATCGTCTCGTACGCGCGAAAAAATACGATATTATCGTCGTAATTGTTCCGAAATCGTTGTTTCTCTACGTACGTACGATTCGTCGCAATCGCGTGCAGCACGGTAACGCGTTTTTCGTGTGCACGTGCGTGCGTTGCGTTAACGAAATTTGATTTCGCATAGCTCGTACATGTACCGTACGCGTATTTAGCTGTTATACGCATGGCAGGACGTGCCGCAGAGATCGATGACACCCGTTGTGGCGGCGGCGGCGGCGGTAGTAGTGACGCGGGCGGTGGTAGAGGGCGGCAACGCTCTCTCGCCGGAACCGATTGTCTGCGATTTCCGATATTTTTAATAAAATCTCCAACGAAATAATCCACTGGTAAATATAGTAATCGATCCTTTTTTAATTTTATCAAAAAACAAAAAAAAAAAACCGCTCGCAATATCTAATTAATAATTATCGTCGTCGAACCGTTATTATTGAACGTACGGAATTTTTAACGTATACTTTCACAAATATAATATTACCTATTGTTATTATAATGTTATCAGTTTTCTCTCTCTCTCTCTGCAGAACGAGCGAACAATGATTATAACCTAGAAACCGTCGTGTTTTTTTTTTTTCATTTATAAAACACCTTTTTTCGTCTGTATTCGAGTTTCAGTTCAACTTGTCATTCAGACTGAAATTCATACGATATGAAATAGATTTTTTAATTCTCAACCGTGATTTGTATCGCCTACTTTACATCGTGCTATAGGTGTGTAAAAAATAAATGTAGTCGATAGGTTTTTCGGGCTCTTCGTCGCAGTACGTGTTGCTGCTACGAGTTAGAAAACAGCAATGAATGACGTTTGAAATTAGTATTGATCGAAATTCAATCTACTTCATGACGATCGAGAAAACAAGTGCTAGTTATTCTTAGTTTTTTTCTAAAAAGTTCCAACAAATTCAGAATATCTTTTCTTTATCTAGTTGTTTATAAATAAAACAATACAAAAATCATAAGAAATTTGCTTAAAATATTTTTTATTTCGCTTTAATACAAAACCATAGGAAATACGATTATAATTTGGTTTGAAATTAATTGATTCCGTTTTCTACAGAAACTCTATGGTAATATTTCGTTTGGATATTTATTTTAATTTTTGTCTTAAACCATTGATCGGGTTCATTTTTAATCTAGTAAGTTTTGAGAGTGATGATCAATTATTACTGATTTTCATATTAAAGTTTTGAAAATGTGTTTACTAATTGTTACATTTTCCATCATTTAATCGCCACGCATTTAGACACGCAAGTGAAAATCAAATTTTCCACACTATCAAATTTAGAAAATAATTAACATAGACTATAACGCCTTATGCAGAATGACTACTTTTTTTTTTTTTAGAAGGTAAGATAAAGTAGCACATCTAACAATTACCAGTTGTTTACAATGTGTTTTTTTTTTTTTAATGTTGTCGAACGGGTTGTTTATATCACTCGGAGCAACGTGACGATTGAAAAAATTGCAACTTTTAACTCGAATTTTGCAATATGAAAATTTTAACTCATTTCGCGTGTATTTATCGTTGCTGTGAATTCATAATTTTATTTTTATCGTATTATTTCAATCGCGCATTAAAATATTTTTCGATTTAATTATCATTTTAATATTCTAGTGATAGTAAATAGCGTGTGTTTTGTTTCGCATGATTTTTATGAATATTTTTCTTAATAACGTGATACCAGAAGGTCACGGATAATCTCCAGGAATTTTTTACAAGAACAATACGGTGTTTATGGAAGTCGAGAGTCATTGGGAATATGAGCCTTGGATATATTTTTCAAAAACGGGCTGCATCGATTTTCGCTGTATTAAATTCTAGTCAATTGTTTTTCTCCTAATTTGCAAACTTTGTTGCCTTAATTGATCCGGACTGCTCCTGCGATTTACTCTCGGCAGTGTTCAATCACACCAGTAAATACACGATTTCTATAATTTATTCTCCGATTTCAGACCGGAAGTAAAACGTACGATAAGTCATAGTTTTGATTTCAAACCCGATTTTAAAATTATTTGCTTACGCATTTCTCCGCAAATCACGGCGAACGAAATACATTTCACTCTTATACAAAGTTTATAAACAGAAATTCGCGCAGTTAAATAATAATAATCGGCCAGTAATATTTTACTATTTGTTTATTATTATCAGTATACGTTTCTTTTTCTAAAACTATAACTTTTTTTATTGATTTTAACACAACCGGAGGAATCGCAGTTATTATTGTATCGATCCTTTATTCAAATTGGATTATTTTTTATTTTATTTCAAACAATGCTATTTCTTATTAAAAACAATTGACCATTGTCTCGCGGTAATTGCTTATAAATCTCCTATTTATCCCTAAAATACATCAACGTACTCTCTCCCGTACAAATTACTATTTGAACATGCACAAGTACACATACATTATTGGTGTCTATACCAGGATATTGCAAATGATTGGATGTTGGGCAGCACTCGTCTCGCTTCGTTCAACTCGCCGTGAGTCAGAACCTATTTCGTTGTTATAATTATAGATTCGAAATTGTGTTCGAAAAACGATTCCGATGAGCTGGGTCTCGCTGGAAACGGTCAAGGTTTCGTTCGAAACCGAACGTGTGTCGGATAATTTTCTTTATCTAATGTTTTCAAAGCGTTTTTTGTATTGCGTTATAGATATCGAAACCTTACCGGCGCGGTGCGGCGATTAGAAGTGTACAATATTCATCTGTGATCCGTTCGATTTTCAATCTATACACGTGGGTACATTTCGGTCAGATCTCGGGATCGTTTTTTTTTTTTTTTTGCTCTGATGGATGTTATATTATTCGATTCGTAGGCAAAGAGGGCGGAAAAAGGAGAAAGATCTTTTCAAGCCATTGAACAAACGTTGACGAATCTCCTAAACTTTTGATTGAACGATGAAAATTTTATAAGAAAATCGAATACGTTTGCGTGTTTTCCAAAACGGTGTAAAATTAAGTAAGAAACAAACAATTGATTTAGATAATAATTATTACGGTGTTGTTTTTATACGACGACGACGACGACAAAATAGCATTGAATAAAAAATAATTCCGACGCTGATATTTGAATATCTTTGTATTATTTAACGAGGTATTACGATATAAACGAGTCGGTACAGTAGGAGGGGTGTTAAATTTGGTTGGAAAAAATCATTAACACTGTTTCAGAGAAACGTCGATGGTTAAAATTTTTATCGAATATTATTTTATTTTTTCTATACTCCCAACAATACGTGCGTTTGTAGAATTATTTATCTACCCTCTTTTTTTTTCTATCGTGCATTAATTATGTCCACGGCCAGCGATTTTGTTTGCTCTTGTCAAATATAAAACGACCATTAAAAACCCAACCCTCACAACCACGCGGGACAAAAGAGAGTTGAAATATCTTTGTATTTTTTTCCCTTTCTCTAGAAACTACATATTATGCTCGTATTTTTAACAATATCGTTGAACAAATAATAAAAAATAGTCGCACTAATGGGTCGTAAGGAAAAATATTTTGATAACTCGGCGTGAAGTCACGTTAAGTTTTATAAACAATATTATTATTATTGTAGTTCGTAAATCATCGTTAAAACGAGGTTGAAAAGATATATATCTTACGAATTCCTACGTTGCCTTGTGAGATCCATAGGTTAGGTTTGTGTACACACATTTTTAAGGGTAGGCATTTAAATGACGATTTACCGACGAGACGGACAGAATAAACGTCACTCCGGGGGTATTTTTCGTATTCGGTTTTCGTATGATATACTATACTTGTTCTCTAGTGAGCTATTTTCGAAATTTAATTATTACCATGGCGCCATTAAAGGAAACCCGTGTTTTAGCGATTCGCTTCGCCGTACTATTATTATTTATTATCATGTGTACAAACAATCGTGACCAAAATGTACTTCAAAACAATTGATAACTCGTATTATTGTGTGATGTGTTACTTGTGCGGATTATTCAAAATAATTATTGTGGTATTCGGTGACACACGCAGTAGAAAATTGTTTACTCCCAAGTCGGCAAATGTATACAAAGATATTTAAAATAGGTTCAACAAATTACTATGAACACAAGTCGGTTGACATTGAGAGTTTAAATTGCACACCTATGGTTAAATACTGTGTTTCTATACTTAATTTGCAAATTCACGTTCTGCTATAGTATAGGCATTGCTTTGGAGCCGGTTATTGTCGGCAAGTTTGAGATCAGTAGTTATAGCTTTTGGGTATAACGAAATATTCATTTGATACGTTTTAAAACTGTACTTGGCTATAGTTTATTTTAATTATTTAAAACTCGTACGTTGTGTACAACAGCGCGCATTGAGTGCCATAAAAAACAAACAGAAGGGTTTATGAATGGGCTCTCGAGATGAATAAAGGACGCGGAGAGTCGAGTCGTATGTGCATGAAAATGATTTAGAAATCAGAGAAAATGGCTGTGCTGCGAATATTGTTTGAACGGGAATGAAAAAAAAGTACGTACTCGGAGAATTTTCATACGTTATAAACTTGCAATATTAAGCGAGAGATAGTTTGTTCCGATGAAAATTCGTTTTCATTTTAAAATATTACATCCATCAACGAACCGATTCGTTATTTTATGGATTCCGTTGGATAATTTGCGTAGGATTTAACGATAAATATTTACAGTAGTATTTTGGCGGTTTTTGTTAAAAACGATATTATGTAGTTTAAAATCGTTGTTTATCATTGAAAATATAATATTCCGGAAACATAATATTTTTCGTACTCGAATGTTTGAAAACAATTATTTTATTGATTTTCGTAGTGCATAATGTCTGGAGAGTTTTTTAAAAAGTATGGGATATTTGTTGGAAAATAACAAAATAGTCGAAGTAACGAGCTACCTCTATGTACTCGGATAAAACGGTTAATGTTATTACGGTCATACGGTTTTCGTCTTTTTGAAAAAAAATAAAAAATAAACAAAAAAAAGGAACTACTACTACATTTCCATCAGGAATCGTCTTTAGTGGGGAGCTCGTTTCATACTCGAAGGGTGACCAGCGTGAGTCACGCGATATATCGTTTCTTCTTCCCTCTCGCATCGGCCGAAACAACAACACTGCAATAATATAACGCACGTACAAAACGCGCGCCGCGCAGTATGGCGTTGCGTTTTGTTGTTTTGTTTTTTTTTGTCGGTTTTCTCGTAATTTACTCGGTGAAAAAGTTTTGACGTTTCGAAAATAATATTTAATATATCGATTTTCGGGAGTTACGAGATCGTGGATTATTACGTATAATATTATTGTCGTTGCCGTTGTTTTCTCGCGGTTTATTATTACTCTTGACTTTCTGAGCAAAGACATGTGTGTCGGATCTCGTTTTACGCCACCGTGTTAGTGGTAAACAACACACGATTCTTTTCCAATGTGTATTAATATACACGCGCACATCGACGTATCCAAATGTTTGACACGGCTCGTGCAGCGTTGTGTTTGTTCTATTTTTCAACGCGCTTAGTCAACTGGTGGCGGCAGCGGCGCGCTCCTCTGTCGTGCGGCTATTGCGTCGTCGGAACAAAATATTATGTATAATGGATTCTCGAACGACCGTCTCTCGATGACGATTATTATTTGTATTGTTTTATTCGTACGCGTGACAAATGGAAATTATTGTATTTATTTTTATTTTCCGACGAATCTCTCTCTATAGTGACCGCCGAATATTCGCGCATATTATTAATAATAATTGTTCGAAAAAGGAAAACCGCTCGCTGAAATAATCGTGCACGAGAGGTTTCGATTTTTTCGAAACAAGTCCCCCGTCGTCGCGGTCGTCGTGTATATTTTTCATAACGTTCGCGTTGAAAACCAGACAATGACGGTCTGGATGAACTGCTTTTTGGCCGTGCAGTTTTTTTTTTGCTCGATTATTAACACGTCTTGACTTGAAGCGTGTATTTGTGTTATTTACTCGCGGAAAGTGAAATCGTGACACGGCGGCGTTATGGTTGAAATTTACTAACGTTATAACGAGAACACTCGAAAAGTGTACGATAATATTTATTTATTTTTTATCAGATCATACAAGTTAACATTTATGAATGTAGGATAAATCGCATTATTCATAGATACGTATTAGATTTATTTATTAGTTATATAATTATATTATTCTCGTTAAGAATATCGGCGGTTCTCAAAATAATAATTTCACGAAAACAAAAACACTCCGATGAAAATAATTCATTCGTTTCAGACGCAAGAGGGTGGTCGCGTGGTGCGTTTTCATCGTTTTAATCGAGTCGAGAGCGTGTTAGCGCGGTGCGTTCGTTTTACATATTAAATACAGGTGATAATAGGCGTCTACTCTGAACGCGCGTGTAAAAGTGTGTAATGTGGCGCAGTGCATACGGTTCGACGCCAAGGTCTCGTAGGCGTAGGTGCCAAAACGGTGGGGAGGGCGTCGTGTTATTGCACTCTTTTCGATCGTGCGTAAATCATGACGAGAACGACCGCGGTCGCGGTATTATTACCATTATAATATACATATATATAATATGTACTCGTATAAAGAAGGAAAAAAAAAATTGTTAAAGCCGCTGTGGTGGCGGTTGGACAATGACCGCTGTTCCGTTATGACCGTGGTAACCCCGCTGTGCGCCGCCGCCTTCGTCGTCGGCGGAAAACGGCGGTGGCGGTATTCAAAACCTGTAAAAATACGGTTTATTTATTTTCGTCGTTTTTTTTTTTTCTTTCCTTCTCATTATTCTCATTTCGTTCTATTATTTCGCGCCAGACCGTCGACACGCGTAGCAACAGCAGCGGCGGCGGCGGAGAGAGAAAACATAATAATAATAAGTGCAGTACCGACGACGACGACGACGGTCGCCATCCAGCCGTGTTTTCGTATTGGAAACGATTTCGTTTTACCGTTTTGGCGCATACATCACGTAGTGCACCGCCGCAGTCGACACGGGTCTGCGCGCGCGCGCTCGCGATCCACACGACGACGCGGCCGACAGTTTACGCGCACGTGTCTTACGAGACGGTTCTTTTAACGTCGTCGTCGCGCGACAACACTCTGCATTGTTTCGTGTACAGTTCGCGTGTGCGGTCGTCGGTATTCCATCGTAAAGTTCTTATTATCACAACTCGAAATCTCGTCGGGTTGACTTTTTTTTTCTATCGTTTCGTTTTCGCGGCATGACCACCGCGCCTTAGTCGGTCTGACGCCCGCCGCAACCGTAGCCGTTGGAGAAATGGGCAAGATGTCTTCGGCCAGCGCGGCCGCGGCCGCCGCCGCCGCCGCCGGTGACGAAAAAACCACGACCCCAAAAGGTAATGATCGTCGTAGTAACCCTATGATCGTAACGCGCGCGCACGCGTTATTATACCATTATGTGCCACGGTTAGAGGGGTTGTTGCCGGCATTTCTGCGAACGTTTTAGCGAACAATTGGCGTTGGTCCGCCAATGGAAAAATTCCGTCGCGCCGCGCCGAATGACATAACGATTTGGTTTTTATTGTAATGTTCTTCTTTTTTTTAGATTTCCAGACGGAAAAAATCTAGATAACTCTGCGCAGTACGCACACAACGAATACGTTTTTAATAATATTTACATAGTTTACGCGTTTCAGCACGAGATCGAAACACACTTGGTAATATTATATAAATCGGGCGCAAAGACTTCAACGAAATACTCGGTGTCTTAAATAATACGTTTTAATTGCGATTTCTATGATGTTGATTTCAGTCTCTGAGATAGAAAAAAAAATTTCAAGTTTCCTTCTGAACACTTATAGTGAACACTCGAATATTGGTCTCGCGAAAAAGAACGGAAATGCGAATAATATTTCAAGTATACATCGAAATAAAGCGGTTAGTGTGATTCCCGTTACGATTCTTATTGGTATTCTTTCATACCGTATCAAATCCGGCGGTGTCCTCGTAATTTTTTTTTCCCGATTGGCATTACGCATTTTCTTTTGATTATTTAATTAATTTAGTTTTTAACAATACTAATGAATAGAAAAAAGAATAATTTAAAAAACTCGGTTAATTCTTTACGGTTTTTTCCCTTTAAAAACAACTGGAGAGTTTACAACACTACCGAATTATTAAACATCTATGTTGTTGTCGCACATGATTTATCGTTTCGTTGATGAAATATCCGTCTCGTAGTAAATTATTTCCCACGTGAAGATTTCGGTCTCGACCACGTCTGTTTATTTTATCGTACGATTCATTCTTTCGACTGAGAATTCAGAAGTCACATTTTTAATCGACGCGCGTTTACGTCTAAAGACCTTTTAAACGCTTCGTCAATCGTTATATCGAACGTACACTCCTTTATTATTAAATACTAATCATTTGGTAAATTCCAAATGCGTTATTATTACTTTTCTATTCGACGACGTTTACGCTCATAATAAATTTAAGATTATTTTCCCCTTGGCTTTTAACCCGAAGCTCTGACGTCAGAGCGTGGGCTATCCTTGAAGTCTATATATCGTGTCATATCGTGTCATATTGTTATGGGGAACGGCGCGGATACCCGGCGCAGTGCAAAGTCATCAACGGCTCTGCGCGGGGTTGTCAAAATATTCCAAGGTTTTTCTCGTCAATAGGGGCTTTTATAATTTCGCCGTATTCGTTGGAGCGATTCGTTTTGCTAAAAACGAGAAACCCAAACAATACGCTATATTTTCATTCGGACCATGTTTTCTAGACCCGATCTTTCTCCCTTATGATTCCGTCATGATAGTAGTAAATAACAGTATAAATTCACGTGTCTGCGACACGTTTTCGGTGTCACCGTTTTAAAGTGTCGACGAACATTTCTGATTATTTCATAATTTTATTGGTTTTTTTCTCACTCTCGGGACTAAATAGTAAATATATTATTTTATCAATCAGTATTTATAATCAATGGTTTTGTACATTATGAGAACACAATCGAGACGAATTATTTACGCGAGTAAAATTAATCCGGCAATGTTGGGCATATTCATAATATAATACTAAACTTTCAATCGAACGAATTACATAAAACAGACATTTCGAGATGACATATTTTCATAGAGGTACTTGAAATAGTTAAAATTTCAACGAATTATGAAATCAATTATTTAATTTTATTTTCTAATAAATTATAAAATCGAATCAACAAAATGTATTTTACAAACAACCTATTGTACAATCCAAATATTATCAAATTAATTCCATATTGAAACACAGTGTCAACAGATTTTTAGATATAAATTTCGTAATTTAAAATGCATTTTCTGTGCGCTAAACTGACTTTTTAATTCATATAGTCTTACAATATTAATATTCAGTTAGTTGGTATTTAAAGTTTTAAAAATTTAAATTTCAGTTGATTTAATCAATTGAATTTTTTTTCATATAAACCGAAAGGAAAATAAAAGAAAAAGCTACTTTATTCGTTTACAATTAGATTATACCGTTAAAATATCAAAAATTAATTGAGTAATTTAAAATTTGAATACAAAAACTGTATTTGCTGCTTGTGTCATCGAAATGGTTCCAAGAGAAATTAAGATTCCCTATAAATTATGACGATTGTTTTTATACTTAAATGAAATACTCTCACATTTAATTAATATTTACTCATAGCGGAAAGTTGACTCTAAGATTACTATAAAGATATTATATTTGATGACATTTAAAATTGTTACATTAATCAGCTACTAATTGGATTTCGGATTCTAATTTTTTTGATCTGATTATTATTTTACGTAATCTTGCGCATTTGAATTAATGTTTAAGTAAATACATCGTCCTTTTTTCTAACAGTGCTTACTATTTAATTCGACGTTAATTATTATCAAGTATCAAATAAGTGCACACGTTTTAAAATCTTAATAGAAGAGTTGTTTACGTTAAATATTTAGGTTAACATTTGAGAAAATACTAGATTTAAATAATTATAGTAGCATTATACTCGTACTTTGTTGGCACGTTTTATTTTCTGCGTTAAACTAATGTACGTAACCAAACATTTCTGATTAGTTATCGAATAAGTAATACCTGCCGGGATAATTTTTATTTGAAGTTTGTCGCTGACGAATTAATTTCGTTTCGATTGTCGAGAGTAATTTATAAGTATAAAAATATAACGAAAAAGCACATGTGGTTTTTTTTAGATTTTGTCTATTTACAACACACCGATTTACAGAGTTGAATTTTTATACGTCGTCGTCTATACGTTTCCGGTAGACGATAAGGAGGTCAGTCAGAACCTCGCCCTTCTTTTTGAAAGACCTCTCGTATCGTTTTCACAGTATTTGTGACCATTGGACGAAAAAAAAATAAATAAAAAAAAAAATACAACAAAACTAAACCAAACAAAAGGGTCCACCGAACGTGTTCAATTTAATTTATTTATGGTATTCCCACCGAGTTAATGTATGCCCATTGTTTTATATAATTTAAACTACCGCTCGAAAATCGTCAAATCGCCCGTGTAGCAGCGTGTGCGTACACATATTTTTTGAATAATAACCAAAGTTTCAATCTTACGACTGTATATTTTCAGAAACGACGCGCGACGTTTTAAATTGATATTTTGAGAAAAGTTTTTATTCTAACCTTTTTTTTTATCGATCGGAAGTGATATTATTTTCGAAAGCACTAATAACGCATATAATAGTATAGGACATCGTTGACGTTTAATTATAATTATTATAATATATTATATAAAAAAAAAAATTATACGAATTATTTTCGTTCAAAGTAACCGCTGGTGAGTCACTAGAACAAAGACGAGTAGTCGCTCCCCTTTTTTTGATTGATTCCGCTTTACTTTCTTTTTTCTTTCTTTTTTTGTTCTCCCGTTCCAGAGAACACAATATATGTGTAATGTGTATATATATAAACATAGTGCGCGCACAGGGTGGCTGTTTCTTTCCCCCTCGACGTGCCAGGGTTTTATGAATTGGTGATTAATTATAGCCGCTCGACTCCACCCTGCCGAACCCGTATTCTTTGACGAAATAACCCGGTAGGTTTTTCCTATGCGTTATACGCGTTCAATTCATCGGCTAGACAGCGCGTACGTAAGACACGTTTTACAGGATCAATAATGGTCACAAATCGAGCGACGGTCTTTTCGTTTAGTCCATGTAATATCCGTACGGATTTCTATAACAACACGATAGGTATATCGAAAGACGGGTTATGGAAAAGTAAATAATAAATATATTCTACGTCGAACTAGGCGTTAACGAGTCGAGTTTAAGTTAAGTTTAAGTCGTTTCAGTCGAATCGTTATCCGCACGTTATCGTCCGAAATATATAGTTAATTTACTATTCGTCTTGCATACAATAATTATGTGTTGCCGCGGTCAGGTTAGAAAAACAAGAACGTTTTTACAAATAATTTAAATATTGTTATTATCTGGCCGCGATGGCCGTCGAGCCGAGGCAAAGTCATCGGACAAATGTTTATCCAAGTACTGTGTCGACGATCGTTTCGATTGATATTATACTCGACAACGTAGGACGATGATATTTCTCGCACACCCACGACGGTACTTTTGTTGTTGTTGTTTTCGGTCTGCCACACGTTTGTCCGGCGGCGATTCGGAATCCCTCTCGGCCGTCGGAGGTGTCATTTAAATATAGCCCCATTTCGTGTAATATTCCATCGAGTGGATACTATCACAAACGGAGGAAGTTGCGCCATCGCGCGGCGAGTACTAATTTTACAGCGCCTCGTACACACGCCGTTCAGCTGTTAGGCTCGAAGCCAGCAGCGAACCCTTCCCCACTCCCCCGCGTCGACCCCCTTATAGGCGCACGCACGCCGCGCACCGGCCGGACGTTTCGTTACGATACTATCTAAATTAGACGCTATTTCCATCCCGACGACGCGACGGTTCGTATTGTCGCCACCGCGGCAGGACAATATCCGTTGTATTGACACCGGTGGCGGCGGCGTGGGGATATAATTAAAACGCGGTAATTCGTTTCACGACTCGTAATACGAGTAGTTCTAAATCGACTTCTTGCACGATGTGAGGGGGGGTGAGTAAGAGAGAGAGCGATAGCAGTTACCCGGGGGTCGTTTGAGAAGGGGTGGAAATTAAAAAAAAATGCATTTTTTTTTAACCGGTTAAAACCTCGCACACCTGGAGGAAATCGCTTTTCTTTTATTATTATTCAACGAAGAGAAAACGATTGACAGTTTCTCGAAACGCCGTTCTTTTTTTTTTCCGACGTCGCGTTTTTCAATAACCGATACCGATATGACGTGTTTATTTATTATTTATGTTCACATTCATACCGGATTTATGTTATGCTATTACGAGGATTATTTATATAAAAACTCTGCCCACTATCATCTGTTCCGTATCGCGGACGTCCGACGATATTTTTCTGTTTCGTTTGGACGTTGTTTCGGCGGTGGCGTAGTAGCGCTAAGCGGACGGTCCGTGGCCGTTTATCGAATGACGCAGCCACCGCGGACCAGAACGCTGCCAATGACGTCGCATGCAGTTCTTTTGAATGTCACACGGTGCATTAACGATACATTATATTATTATCCGGCCGGCCGGCGTGTGGCGGTCTATTTTTAAAACGTCAGAAACGCCGAGTGCCGTTCCGCCGGCGTATTTTTAAACGGCCCGCTACGATCTGCGTCGACGTACCCACGAAAACGGTTGTCGCGTGACATCCAGAATAATTATTATAATGCCGCCACAGTCGAGGTATCGCCGAACAGTTTACGTTTCTCGTGGGCGGAGAAGATGGCGCGCGCGATACGAACGAGGACCGACCAAGGTCGCCTTTGTCGCAGCCGCGGGGCTGCGCTTTCGCGGCGAGAAGCGTGCGCGCGAATTTCATTTTTCTCGGCTATAACCGTCGACTTCGACGGGGGAGGACTCGGTCGTGGAAAAACAACGTATTCTGTCGCGAAAAACCGACGCGAAAAATATTATATACGGTTTTACGGGCGTTTTTTTTTTTTTTTTTTTTAATTAAATTTAAACGAAAAGGATAATATAAACATAAAAATACAATATAAGCGCTATTAAATAATTTTCGGATCGATTTTACGAGTGTCAGACGTTCTTCGGCGTACACCTCTATACGGTATAATTTTAATATTAAATAGAGAATTCGTTAAAAACCCATAAAAACTGTAGCCTCCGGAGAGCTAAGGTTTATGTGCGAAACAAAAATCTCCTCCACTCAACGTTTTCAACGGATTTGCCCGGATAACCAGATAGCGTGTACGTGTACGGAGACTCGAGTGGGGCTAGTAAACGGAACGGAATTATGTTTTTTCGCGAGTCGACGAAGACATGTTCGTACAGAGGGAATTCGAAATATCTGAACGGGTGCGAAAAACAAGTCAAAATAAAACACGACGTCCGTCGGTCGGCCGGGACAAACGGACGATTCGAGGTGGGAAAAAAACGATCTACCGCCGCCCAACAGAGAAAACACATTAACCACGAAATTGTGTCGTGTCGAAAACGAGGATGTTCTCTAATGTCGGGAAAAAGCGGCGAGGGATGACGAAAATAGATTTTTAAATCGCCCGAACAGAGACGCGGGCAGTTTCGAACAAGGCTGTAATTATTTTCAAACGACGGACGAATGCGCGCGGCGGCGGCGGCGGGTTAGGTTAATTAAAACAAGAGAGATCCTTTTACGCGTTGGGTTCGGTTTTAGTGAGTTCACCGCTACGATCGTTTGTCGTCGCGTGATAATCGAATCGATATTCGTTATACTGCATGTTGAACTGTACGTTTCGTCCTTTTGCGCGTGTGGTACTATTATGACGTCCGTTTTTTTCTTTTTCTATTCCTTCTGTTCGTTTGTTATCTCACGAATCACGACGAGTGAGGAGGAGTATAGTATTACGGTCGGGAACGATTTGAAATCCGATCGAATCGACGCGCACTCGGCCTGCACGCGCGCGATCGCTTTCCACGCGCGTTCCATCTACCCGCGCACAACAATCGCCCGGTTCGGGTGTCGGAAAAGTGGGTCAAGTCCGTGCGAACGAGTTTAGCGACCTCATGAAAACGATTACGTTTAACGTTTAGCAGCGCGCAACGCCCAATACTTCTAGGCCGGGGGGGACAGAGAGTCGTCGTCGAATATTCGCTGTACAGAGACCGCGTGTCGATAACGAATCGTCGTTATGGATTCGCTCGGAGGAAATCGCCTTATTACGGTAAAAGCACTAATGCGCGGCGTGCATGTCAATCGCGTTTTCTAGCCGTACAACGACACAATCGGCGACGATTTATTATTAACGACGACGCGGCGCGTCATCTCACGTACTACACGTTGTTTAGTTTCCGTTTGAAAACCTATCGTTCGACGGTCGATGTGGCGGCGCCGTCGCCGTCGTTTTCTAATTTGCTCGTCCGTTCCGCCAGGCGAAAATCCGAGTTTTCTTCTCTTCGGTAAACAGTGTTCCGAGTCGACGACGACGGCCGCGTGTGTTATTATAGCGAATTTCATTCCGTCCTCGTTGCGGCTGGGAGGAGGGGGGGGGGAAATTCGAATCCTTAGAAATCGGCTTACAGGAAACACCTGGTCGTCACCCGGGGGACGGGGGGGGGGCCTGCGCGAGCAGGCAGTTATTCAACGACATCGAAATCGTTTCATCCGGTCCGAGGTAAAAGAACTGCGCGTTCAATGAAAGCTTAAAAGAGGTTATAACACATATTATTGTGTGCGCACGATCACAATATGTATGGGGTTGCGTTTCGTCGCATATATTATGTTCTAATTTTGTCCCGTCCATTATCAATTTCCTCCTATTCACACGAGTCATTTTCATTAGTTTTTTTATTTTATTTATTTATAATCCGGTCGTGACGTTTTGACGTGCGCGCGCGCGCGCGTTCTATCGCGGTTTATGCGATACGCCCACGCCGACGACGAGGTGTGCTGCTGCGTTTGTGGCTCGGCGACAACGGTTTCAAAACGTAAACACTACTGCGACGAAACAACAAGCCTGCGTTTAATGTACGCACTCGTTTCTCGTCTCCAAAGTAAATAAACAGACTAGTGTTGTGTTCGGCCGTTAGTCGCTCTGCAGGTATACCGAAGCGTCGTCGTCGTCGTCGTTTGTCGTGCGTTCCAAGAACGATAGGGTTTTTATTTGAACGCACACCCGGATTTTGTCGATATAAATATATACTTTGTCGGATATGCGTCGCGGCTCGGGGCGTCTACGTCTACGGGGGGTTCTTTCTTTCGGCCGTTCAAACGTAACTGTTTTGTGTTATTTCGGTTTGTCTGCCGACCCGCGGAGGGTGTGCTGCGCGGCCGCCAGACGTCTGTGCCCGATGAAATATCGAAACGGTCGTTTGACACGTTTTTATTTTTTCGGCGGCACGCATTAGGTTTTCGTGACCTCGGGACAGCGATACACCGCGCCGCCGCCATATTTAGTCTGGAACGACATGCCCATTTGACGAGTGCCTGCCGATATATTAGGATAAGCGATTAGTATAGTGTCGCGTCGTCGTTTGCTTCTTTTTCGAAAAAATACATTTGTCCGACGCGATTCTCGTTTATCCTTGACCGTTTGTAACGCGCGCGCGGCTTAACGAATTACTTTATTAGGTGATATGCCTATATTATTCAACACCGCGCGCGGATACGACTCGTACGTGTTATTTTCTTTCGTTTTTTTTTTTTTCATAAAATGTACACGTTTGGACTACCTATTTAGACGGCGCGGCGGCGGCGTAGGTTTCACATAGTCGAATAAAAAAATTACGGATTTACGAGTGGAAAAAGCATCGCGATACCGTTAAATTATCGTTTATAAAAACAAATAAAAACGAACGATAATAAGCCAATAACAGTACAGTGCAGTGTGTTTTAACGATTCACATTAGGTTTCTTGTTTTCTTCACTTGTAAATAATGCGTGTTGTGTTGTGATACACACATCGACGACGACGACGTTCAAAACATTTTACGTATGCGTTTGTGTTTTATTTCGAAACCAAAACGGTGTCCCGAATTTCTTATCGAGATTTCTTATACTTGATTTATGTTAGGCGTACACCGTCGTACAACGTTAGAGGTCAAAAGAGCATTGTATTGCCCACGTTTTTTTCCCCTTCTGGTTTCCTGTGCATCTTCCGAACTATTGTTAGAACCCGACGAATCCGTAGATTATCGCCGCGTAAGAAAACGCATATACATATTTTATTTCGATTTCCAATCGGGAGGATTGCACAATGCATATTATTATTATTATACTGTTTGAATTGCGCCGTGCTCATTGTACGAATGAAAAAAAAGTTTAATTGTAATAAAATTATTATTATTATTATTGCTGTAGGTTGCGAAAATAATTCATTTTTATCGCTCGTTTTTTTTTCTTTTCTGCTGCTTTGTTTCCAATAATACGCGTCGTCGTCTCAAACGTCCGAGATATTAATTCCATGTTTTTTTTTTCGCCCCCCGTAGATATCCGCCTTCAGCTCAACGAACATCTACGATGTCTGGACAGCCGAGTCGAAGCGCAAGTGTCGCTGGTCTCCGAGCTGCAAGATTATTTCAGAAGACGGGCAGAAGTAGAGATGGATTACAGCAAAAGCCTGGATAAGTTGGCCAAAAGTCTACAGTTGCGCCACAAGGAACAAAAACAAAAGTGAGTGTCCGGTGACATATCTATTGGATATAATATTTATTTTATACTTTAAAAGTACAATACGTATACACTTTTGATATAACTATTCGTCGTGAAACGGTCGTAATTTTTTGTTGGAAAAATCGATTTAAAATCCACCGGTTCTCGTTTGTCGTACTTACAATCTCGAATATTATAATCTTTGGGCACTCAAGTTACTTTACGCACCTGCGGCGGCGTGTACGTTATTTTTCAATAACAAATTTTTAATGTCTCTTAACACGGGAATAAAACTCGAACGAATTCGTGATAATCTCATAAAACCATGTATTTCATTGTACATAATAAAAATAGTACACGATTTTTTCGCCCCAGTCTGTTTTTATAAGAAATAAACAGACGGTAAATAAATTTAATTTCTCGAAATTTCGCTTCGTATTGCACGCGGTCGTCGAAAACGACCGACGTCGTAATAATAATAATATTATTATTATTTATGACCGATTGAAATCATTTCCACCGGTAGTTTTCGAGCATTCTGTCTCGTAGGCACACGCCCTACGAGCTCATTGGAAATTATAATTCAAACGCACGGGAAACATGTTTATATTACGTGCGTAATTTACTGGAGAGTGTTGTGTTTTGTTTTGAAATTATCATATATTTAAGAATTAGTATTGCTAACTATGTACGTCGATAAAAACAAAACACATTCGCTCGGCTAAGTGCCGAGTATCCTGTGCGTCCGCGCGTGTTCGCGCCAACAGGAAGGAATGTAAATTAGTTTGGTTCGTATGCATTGAAAAAACCTGCATGTGTGACGTCGTTAACCTTGTGTGTGTGTGTGTGTGTGTACCCAGGAGAGAGCAGTGGTCGCTGTTTACAAGCTACTCGTGTTGGCAGCAACTGGTGTTGCAAACGAAAAATCTCAGCAAAGATCACGGAGCTCTCAGTGAACTTTATTCCACCCATCTAGTCAGCAGATTGTCCCAGGTCACCGAAGACGTGCAAAGGATCTATAAACGAGTGAGTGGAAACTACGATTCGATATACATTTCAAATCGCGCGCACGCGAACAACGCGTATCGATTATTATAATAATAATATGTACGTGTGTATATTGATGTGGACGTTTGTTTTTTTTTTTCTAGTGCCGGGAGATTTGTTATGAAATCCACGAGGAAATATTGCGGGTGCTCCATGAACTGCACACTACCATGAAAACGTATCAGTCGTATCAGGCGGAGGCCAAACAGGCAGAAGCCAAGTTGAAAGTGGCTGAAAATCAAAGACTGAAAATCGAGCAGGCAGTTCCTAAAGAAAAACTAGACAAGTCTAAAAAAGTCAGACTCATCGGGAAAGATGTTCAGAAAGTATAAAACGTTTTTTTTTTTCAACGCCTTTTCGATTATATTTTAAACGTTTATATATTATGTGTATTTTAGAGAAAGAACAAATATTTCGACGCCAAACTAAAAGCGTTGAAAGCGCGCAACGAGTATCTGCTGTGTTTGGAAGCGACCAACAGTACGGTGCACAAATACTTTGTCGACGACTTGTCCGACCTGATGGACTGCATGGACTTTGGATTCCACCATTGCGTGACGAAAGCTTTAAAAATGCAAACGTCGGCCGAAGAAGGGCGCATTCGTTCCATGCAAGCCGGTCTAGACGCCACCAATCTGATCGTCTCGGCCATGGATTCGGGTGTCGACAAACAGCGATTTTTAGAATTCAATCATACCGCGTTTATGATACCAAAGAAGTTCGAATTTCAAGGGCAAAAAGACGAGGTTACTATTTTATTTTATTTATTATTATTAAACGGGAAATATTTATTGCGTAGTATATTTGTTTGTTTTTTTCAGTATTGATATCGTTTTTGATATAGTATTACCGATGGTAAAACAAGCTTTATAGACATTTATTTTATTGTAACTTATTTATTAATTAATAACATTATCGAATTGCTCAGCGATAAAAACTAATGATAATGGGGTGGGGGGAGGAAACCATTGACAATATAAATTATTATCGCGTTATGTATATCACGATACCTGAAATTCGACGCGGTCGTAGAAAACGACCGAAAATCGGTAGTAAAATATTATAATAAATCGAACTTTGTGTTCGCAGTACGCGGAGCCGGAGTTGCAAAAACTGCTGTGCGCCGACATGGAGACGAGGCTGGAACAGTTGAATCAGCGGGTGACGAGCCTGCACACGGAGTCGGACGAGGTGTGGAAAACGTTGGCCACCGCTGAGAAAACCCTGTTGGAAATGCTCACCGCCAACGATTACGACTGCAGCAACTATTTCGGCGAGAAAGCGATCCCGACCAGCAAACCACCGGAAACCATTAGCATCAAGTTGCGAGCGGACAAACACGAGACTGAAGAATTTTATCTGACCGTGAGTATGGTACAGTGTTACATTTGAATCGCCAAAAATACGTATTTTGATTTTTCTTCTTCTTCTAATAATAATATTATCCAACAACTCGAACTGTTTGAGAACACACGCGCGACGTACGTGCGACGACGTAATTATTTATATTTATCGCGCACGTTTTTTTTTTTCTTTTTAAATTCCCCGGACACGTGTTGTGTGAGATTTATTTGAATTTCCCCGTCGCGTTTTTATTTCGTTTCAGAAGCTGCGCGACTATCTGATGAGAACGAGTCGCATCGTCCGTCTGGATTCCAAACAGCAGCACATCAACGAAACGCTGACGTCCATATGTTGCAAACGTCCGCAGAACGGCAACGTGGAACTGACGCCCGCCAAACAGACGGCCCAGCGGCCGCTGCACAAGCCGATCGTCCGGAGGAAAAGGATCGGCCGGCTGCAGATGAACGGGCAGCCGAAATTGTTCGGCGGCTCGTTGGAGGAGTACCTGGACGCGACCAACCAAGAGATACCGTTGGTAATAAAGAGCTGCATCCGCGTGATAAACTTGTACGGTAAGTGTGGTCCGCCGTCGGGTCTCGTCGAATCGTTAACGGACCGTCGTCTCCTCCGCAGGTCTCCATCACCAAGGGATATTCAGAGTGTCCGGGTCGCAGGTGGAAATCAACAATTTCAAAGACTCGTTCGAAAGGGGCGAAGATCCGCTGGCCGACATGACGGACGCGTCGGACATCAATTCCGTGGCCGGCGTGTTGAAATTGTACTTGCGCGAACTCAGGGAACCACTGTTCCCGATTATTTATTTCGACCAATTTATGGAATTAGCCCGTAAGCATTGGAAAGTTGTGCCGGAGTATGCGAAAAGTAATGTTTGAAATACTGAAATTAAATTAACGTTTATTTTTTTTGAAATAATATTATATACGTTCGTTTTAAAAGCGTCGTCGTCCATATTACTCGGATAAAAATATTCGGTTTTTTTCCACGTTGTTGACGCGATCGTCCCACGCGCGGCGTAATGAATTATAACTCGTATATTATGATTATTGTGTTCCGTGCGAAACAGATGGCACCGTTATCCGTGTTTCATTTGAGTGTTTTTTTTTTTTATTCCTTTCCGTTGCGATTTGTTTACGAATTCAAAACGAATTTCGAATCGAAACGCCCAAAACCCCAAGTGATAATTTTCTTTTTCTATTGAAAAAATAAAAAAAAACACGAATCGGTGCATATACGGACGCGAGGACTAGAAATGCGTGGGCGACATTTGGATAAGAGAGCTCGATTTTACCGTGTCGCACGCGCGTGGGACAGAAATAGATAAAAATGTATATAAACCACGGACGTTTTTCGCTTTGAAATAATTGTAAAAAAATAATAATACACAGTGTACTTAATACTTGGATGGAAAACGATAGTTTGGAAATTAAATTTAGAATGTTGTTTTCGCGTACTCGGCGCAATTCACTTGTATTCAACCGTCCGTATTATTCATTTACGCGTTTGATATTTATCATTTTAGAACTCGAGTCGCGGCACCAGTTTGTTTTGAGAATGAAAGAGCTCGTCCAAAGCTTTCCCAATCAAGTGGTCGTCATGTTGAGATATCTGTTCGCGTTCCTCAACCAGTGAGTGTGCACACTAGCGGACGATAAATTGTCCGTTTATTTATTTTCGTTTTAATTAAAAAAACGCGCGTCGTGTTTCAGCTTGTCCGAATTCAGCGACGAAAACATGATGGACGTTTACAACTTGGCCATTTGTTTCGGACCGACGTTGGTGCCAGTTCCCGAGGAAAAGGACCAAGTCCAGTACCAGAATCTCGTCAACGATCTCATAAAAAACATCATTCTCTTCCACGAGGACATTTTCCCGTCGTCGCTGGACATTGGCGGGCTCGTGTACGAGAAGTACATATCTCGCGAGCCCGATGACGTGGACGTGGGCGATTCGCCTTCCGATCACGCTCAAGAGGACATCGACTCCGAGGTTTACCCGTCGGAAGACGGTACGTTGTGGTTTAGGTGTCACCTTATTGTTGGAATAGAAGAAAACAAATTGGTAGAAAGAAAACAAAAAAACAAAACAAAATCGTGTTTTATCGATTCCAACGGAGCGAGACCGAATATAATGAGATCAAATAACATTGTACGAAAACTAACCGAGCATAACGGTTTAATGTCAGACTTGACGGTCTGAAAATATGAGCTGTGATCCGTCATCTGTAGTGTCATAACGTTTTTAATATAATTGGTATCGTAAATACACCGAATCATTAGAATAAAGTGGTTCGCGGTGTTCACCGAAACAGAGTGTTCTCCGAATTACAGATGTATTTGTGAGTCACAAAAAAATAATCGTTTGTTCACGTTCAAAACCGTTCATGAAATTTGATTTTTTATTTCGACATTATTTTGTATTTGAAAAAAAAAAAATTACGTACTCGAGGCACTTCAAATTATTATATTTCCGAGTTTCAGTTAGACTCGGAGTTCACTGGTTCACTGGAATACATTGTATTATTGAACGTTACGTGTAAAATAAATCTTTCAAACTTTCATGTGATTCTATCAATTCGTTTGATGTCGAATAATTTACAAATTTAAAAAACAAGTAAAATACATTTTCAAATCGAATTAATGATCCTCAGTTTTGTCGAGCATAACAGATACTTTATAAAATTTGCTTTCAATTTTCAAACTATAATATATCAAACCAAAGACAAAATAAGATAAGTGATAATGATATTACAAAATATGCCTCTAACTGTAATCGCATTAAATATAATAGAAATGTTTCTATTACAATAATTTTAATTTGAATTGATCGCATACAAATTGTTTGATGAAACTATTCTTGTATAAATTCTAATCTATCGAATTAGCGTTATTTTTTAAAACATACTCGCATTATCCACATTTTAATCCACATTATTTCATTCTTACTTTTTGGAATCAATTGCAATTGATCCAAATTAATATCGTCACATTTTATTTAACATGTTGTTTACTAAATTCTTACTATTTCAGCGTTTTCATCTCATTTAAAATCAACAATATAAATTACATTTTTTATCATCCAATTGTTCTCTACTGAATATAATAGAACTGTTTGAATTTATCAATTTACCATTTAAATTATATACATTAAAAAAAAAAACAAAATTGAATTTATTTCGTTGTCCATTGTGTTCTAAATGTATTTTTTTCTTTCAGAATGCGAAAGCCTCGAAGCCACTGCACAGTACGATTTTGTTGCTCGGTCTGAACGGGAATTAAGTTTCAAAAAAGGTGCGACCATAACGCTTTATACCCAAGTGTCTGGAGATTGGTGGCGAGGGAACGTCAACGGTCGAGAAGGTCTCATACCAGACAAATATATTCTTCTTAAGATCAGGTAAACTCGCGCGAATTCAATTACGGTGCTCTAAATGTTTAAGAAACAATATTTTTCTAATTAAATACTCCTCCGGAACGGTCAAATGTATGCAACGCTACTTAAAATTAAATTTAACATTCGATATAACGTTGGCATACTATTGTTTAGTGGTAACTTAGAGAACCAAAACGAGTAAATTTATTTTTGTTGTTTATTAAACGTTTGTAAATTACCTTGTGAACGACTTTTCATAATTGGTTATAATATTATAAAGTTATATCGTTGAATTTTCATCTTATTTAAGTATTTTATGAATAAAAAATAAAAAAAAAATTCCAATTAAAACGGTAAATGGTACATTACTACTGTACACGTACACAATATTGTAATAAAATCAAACGTCTTAACTTCTTCTTTTTTTTATTACATCATGTTATAAATTTCAATAAACCGAACGAAACAAAATATTTGTTGAACAAATAACGGTTAGAGTTGGGGAACAATAAAATTCGCCATGTCGTTCTCAGACACGTTTCGAACGATATATATATATATAACAAACGATAAAAACCGTAATAAAACCGATTGCAGACGCGGGGGGGGGGAGGGAAGGTCTCGAAACGCCGAAATCGATATCGAAACCAATTTGTGTTTACAATATTCCGTAGACGGAAAATTTGCGTGTCGATTTGAATAAGTACATATTTTATTATTCGACCCGGCACGAACTCAGCGTGGGGGCGCACCCGGGATTTTTTTTCGGGGAGGCCTAAATAAAATCGTCTTTAAACAGTTTAAGTATTTATTTTTTTAATACTTGTTACAACACACAATATTATATTACCAACTATTTATTGGGTGCGCCCTCAACACGGCGTATTTCTTTTTTCGTCAAGTAACGTTCTGTTTAATGACTTTGAATTGAAATCTAAGTTTGCCGAGTGTCGGCCCCCCCCCCCCACAATAAAATACTAATTTTCAAATATAATCTTATGTTATATAAAAATGGATCGCAAAATGTGTTGTAAGCGCATAACTCAACAACCCCTGAACCGAATTATTAAGAAAATTAACCCTAAGGGGGTTAAAAGGGGTAAAAATGGAAAAAATCCTGAGTCACTGGAGCTTTGTGGTATGAAATTTGGTCAACAGTTTCGTTTTATATAGTGGAGACCCCACGGGAAAGGATTTTTCGAAATTCGACCCCTACCGGAGTTAAAAGGGGTAAAAGGGGTAAAAATGAAAAAAAAAATGATAAAGTAAAAAGTCATACTGCACACGGGCGAAGCCGGGTTATTCAGCTAGTATATTATAAATAATATTTGAAATCTGAAGATAACTCGTCTGACCGCGTTTGTCGCGTTGTGTTTCCGAACAGGGACGAAGAACGCGAAAAACCGGCCGTCGAACCGTGCGCCAAGTCCATCACGTCCTCGGACGACTCGACCAGGCGACGGACGTCCAGCTCCAACGACTCGGTGCTCTCGGAGTCCGCGGCGTCCGGATACTCTTCGCCGCCGCTGGCCGACGTGCCGTGGCCGCCCAACTCGGCGGGCGTCGCGGGCGCCGACAGGAACTCGGTGTCCTCGCCGCACCACCACCACCACCGCGCCGTGGCCGACGCGCCCACTCACGAGGTACTTGAGACCACCGTCTGAGTCTTATTCTGCCGATTTTTCATTTTTTTTTTTTTTTTTTGTTTTTTTCGATTTCGTAGTTTGAAAAGGTTTTTTGTTAATTTTACATTTTACTTTTTTTTTTTTTTGTATTATTGAAAACTTTTTTTTTTTTTCTCGACAATCTTTTCTTCCGCATCCTGTTTCTACTTTTCTCGTAGTCTATCGAGTTGCGTCATCGACGTTTATTTGATTATATAACAATTATTATGCACGCGCATACGATTTGATTTCGTTTCCGGCCTAATATGCGAACGTTTTGCCCGCGTGTGCAGTGTGCGGTGTGCGTGTGTGCGCGTGACGACGTCGTTCCGATCGAGAGCGAAATAGTCTCGATTTTGATTTCCTCTTTATCAAGCATGACTCTGTTTTCAAAAAAAAACCCTTTTCTTTTTTCAATTTCATTATTTATTTATACCAACGGTATATTATCTCACGAACGCTGTCCGCCGTGTAAGCTTCGCCGAATATACGCTCGCGAGCTTTGCATTGTTTTTTTTTTTTTTTTTTTTATATTCTGTCGAGAGAGAACACTTACCTTATCTCTCGTTATCGCTAGTCCGCTTGTAAAATCCAGGAAAAGCAATATTCTCACGGACAAACGAAACCGTTGAAATATTAGTAGACGATTGTTGTACGTATATTTTTACTTTCTATTCATATATTACCTACGAGTTATATACGTATATATATATATATACTTATTATCTATACGCTATAATTTTGTATAATTATAATTTTTATGTAATTATATTTTAGTACCTACAATGGGATTAATTTAATTTTACCAATACATATTTTTTTACACACACACATATATATATATATATTAATGATTTCAATAGTTTTTATGAGTAGTTAATTATGACGACGACGGCAGTCGGTCGTTGTTGCGCAGTAGTTACAAGAATTTAAGTCGGATCCGTCACGACGTGATGTGTGAACACGTATCGTCGACTCTGTAGGGTAATATACGTATATAATATATATATATTCATATATTTTTTATTATTATTGTTTAGCGCAGAAATATTTGTAAACCGCATGTAAATTGTACGCTAAATATATATCTTTTAGAATATATATTTATATTATTTGTAAACATTTATTTTTATTTTCCAATCATCATATTTTATTAAACGATTTATCAATATTTTATAAACCTATCGGATCCTTATTTACTTATGTGTAGTAGTGCTTGAGCTCCTGGTTGCCGGTTATTATTGTGTTTGCTTGTACTCTAGGCGATAAAACGCGGCGAATAGAAGAACAGGACCAATATTATTCTTCCAGTCGAACACCGCGCGTACCCCATGGCGACGAAACAAAAAACATACACGCCACAGTAAAACCAATGAATCTGAAATAAAATATCTAAACATTCGTACGGGATTAGAAGTATAAAATCTTACAAAACGATACGCTATCGTTTGGTAATATGACTTTTTTTCTTCCGACTTCTCGGGCTCTCCGCGAGGGCGGAGGTTATCGCAGCGGACGGACGACGACGACGACGCCGCCGTTAAATTATTTAGGCCCCCGTAAGTGCCGCCGTCAAAACGTTGCAGTTTTGACGTGAAACGCCCCTCTCCTCGTGTTCGCAGAGAAGTCGTCGTCGTCAGTCCTCGTCTCCACCTCCGGCCGGTCTACTACGTGTATCCCTTTGACTTTGTCTCGTCTCATGGTTTATGCAATATTGTCAAAACTTTATTTCGCCCGCTCGGAGACTCGACGCGGGCGGGCGCGGCAGCAGTACGCGCGGGTCACGCGAGTGTCAACGCGTCGTTTACGAGTACCGCGACTAGAGATTTTTCGGGACGCGCCACGGTGCAAAACCAAAATCGGAACTCTTATTTTTCAGTTTTCGAGAAAGTATTAGAAGAAGTACGAGTTGTATTTGGATTCGAAAGTATTGAAATATTTTTCAAACTGTTAAAAGTCAAACATCAACATACACTGCGACCGCTCGGATTTCAAATCGATTTTCACCACGTTCGATTGCTATAATTGGCAGCACTTTTCGGCGCCGAAAATAATAATAATTACTACAATAACAATATTAACGATCTGCGACAGACTCGCGCGGCGAACGAATATATCAACAATATTATATTATACGAACTCGCGTCTCGCCTGTGCTCGCGTCCCGACGACGTAATTTATTGCGCGCCGCCCGGGGGGGGGGGGTCTGATAATAATTACGGAAACGATTTACACGGTTTCGATTGCCGCGTCACAAAGCCCGCAGAAGATCGCGCGTCGTCGTCGTCGTCGGAACGAGCGGCGAAATACAATGCGCCTCGTAATTATCATCACGTTATATTATTATACGTCGATTGACGTGTAGTCCTATTGTGGCGGGGGGCTCCGTCGCACGCGCCGCCAGTCCGTCGCACCGCAGCCGCCGGAAGTTCGTCGAAAAGTATTAGTCCTCGTGCGGCGCCGACCGTCTTTCGGCGGCAGAACGTATCGATTGTTCCAGCTCCACACAGGAATCATACTTGTATATATTATAATAATATGGTACTTGCATACTATTATACGTACACGGGCGGATATTTGGTCAATAATGTTATGTATGTCGGCATTCCTTACTCGCTCAACGTTCAAAAGTCTTACACTTCGAGAAACTATTACCTTTTTCGTACCGCAATATTGGAAAATCAATCGAGTATTGCGAAGGGACTCGAACCTCCCGGAGAGGGGCTTGAAAATATTCTGGGAGTCCCCAAAGTCCTACCTCCCGATATCCGCCTTCGAACACGTATACGATATTATTATCGTTTGTGATTTACTCACCAGCTAACACTTTGTACGCGTTCGTTTTCAATAGTATTTAGTGTTTTGTTTGACCAACAACCAGACACCGACCCACGGCCTACTACTCGAGGACATCGGCCCGCTGTTCTATGAGACAGAAGACTACCGGGCGCGGGGCCGGAGTCCGTCCCTGCATAAAGCGCGAAAATTTTGTAATTAATTATAATAACAAATAGTCAATGGATGTCCTATAGTCGTGAAAAGAACACGTCATCATTTGTTGGTGATCTGCCGAGGGGACCAGTTCGAGTCGCGAGTTTTGAATATTATTTCGTTTCCGACGACGAAACGCGTAGTTGTCTACATTAGATATTAGAGCGTATAATAGTGCAGTAGAGTGCGCCTTATAGATGCTTGATGTTTTTTCTTGTATTATTTTGAATCGTGTTCTTTGCATCGGCTTGGCACGCGTAGTTTGTTTGGTGCGTTTTTAATAGATTTAAAATGTAGTAATACGCTTGTTGCACGTTTTCCTCGCCGTCGTCGTGGCGAGAAAACACGTAGTATCTATCCACTCGGCGCGACGCACTAAAAACGATCGGACGCGCCGCCGCCGAGAAAGAAAAAGAAACGCATTCTTCTCTCGATTTACGAGATCGTGTAAATCGAGAATCTCTATCAAAAGTACGTCTGAAACGTCGGATAAAATACATTCCCTCTGTCGCCGACAACAACGCGAAACGACAACACTCCGCATTCACGGCGTGTGCTTGCCTTTCGGACGTTTGTAAATGTTCTCGTTTTCGGAAAATCGTCGGGAAATATTTACGTATATTTCGTCGGGAAATAACGACGTACGTCGGCACGCGCCGAAAACATCGGGAATTTTTCGACGAATTCCGGAAACGCGTTTCCGGCTTACTCGGTGTTTCGCGATGTCAATCGCTACGGTCTCGTGACGAACGCGCACGAATCCGAGTCCTAGTGCGTCATCGCCCCCCCCCCGAGGGCCGGACGTAATAATATTTGCACGGCAATTTCGTGTACAGCAGCTGTATTGCACCTGTTTTAGTAGTGGTGTTTGTATTTTCGTCCTCCGGGCGCGCGTACACGAGGAAGAGAGGGGGAAAATTGTCCTTGTTCAAATCGTTCTAATAAATTATAAGGAGCCAAATTAGCCTGAAGATTATTTATGGAGTTTTTCTTACGAATTTGTAATCAAAGTAGCATTGATTTCGAAAAATGATTCCGAGTGAAAAGTTATCAATATAGACAAATTTAAATATTACTTGATATCATCTCGCTTCACTCAGAATCTAAAATAATAACATCTCATCGCTCTGATCGCGCCTCTAACCTAACCATTTTTCAGTGTACGCGCCCCGGCGGCGGGCGCACGATGACGATACGTAAGTCGTGCCGGTTTACTAACATAAAAAAAAACGTGTCGGGGTCGGGCACGCTTGTGTGCGTTTTTCAGATGACTGGCAGCACGGACAGCTTGGACTCGGGCAAGGACTCGGCGGTGGACGTACAGTCACCGCGACACGACGACGGCGCAGCGCCGCCGCCGCCGGCGTACAAGTCTCCGGCGACACGTCGACGGCGCAGGGACGCGGCGCTACAGCAGGACGGCGGCGTCGCGCACAGGACCTCGGCGATGCCGTCGCCTTCCCCGCCGGTGGCGGCCCGCGAACACCACAACCGGTCCAAGTCGGCGGACTGCAGCGGCGACGACGGTTCGCGCTGCAAGACGCACGCCAAGAGCCTGAGCATGGGCGACGACTCGTTCGATCACAAGATCCAGCTGTGGCGGAAAAGGGCCGACTCGCAGGGATCGATCGACCGGCCAAAACCACAGCCGGCCACGAGGTATCACTTGCAACAGCAGCAGCAACAGCAACAGCAGCAGCAGCAGCAGCAGCAGCAGCAGCACTCCGACCTGAAAGGATCGGGCGGAGCGCCGGATCTGGTCATGGACCTGCCGGTCAGGACGTCCGGCGGAGGATCGGCGGCGGCGGCTTTACCGGCCCCCGTCGGTGCGGTCTGCCAGGATTCGTCCGGTTCGTCCTGCGGCGCGACCGCGGCGGTCCTGCAGCAGGAGCCCGACAGTCCGGACATGGGCACGGCCGCGGAACGTTTCGCCAAGCAGAACCAGTGCACGTTGAAAAAGTACAGCAAGCCCAACGGGTGCAAGCCCGAACTGCCGCCAAAGTCGTCGTCCTGCAAGCCGCCGCTGAAGGCGAAACCGCAGATTTTCAAAAAACCCGTTTTCCTCGCCGCCACTTCCGCCACCGCCGCCGGAAAGACCGACGACGGGGCGACGCCTCGGCCTTAACGAGACCGAAAAAAAAAAACCAACGACACGCGTTTCCCCCGTAGATCCTCCGATTACTGAACACAGCAGTGGCACGGTACCCTTAACCCAACGTCTTTTGACCTAACCAAACCGTTGTCTGCGCGTATCAATAAGAACGATTGCACTTTGATCGACACCTATGCGTTTATCTAACACGTCAGAGTGTTCAAAATGCGCGTTAAAAAGTCCGTTAAATTTTCCGTTTTAAAAATGTACAATAATATTATGTATAATTATTACTATTGAACGTTACGTCGACGAAACCGACGAACCCACAGCTCCAATACCGTCCGTGATATCCGTGGCTTATTCTTCCCGACCCCGTCCGTCCAACACGGCGATAACAATCGCGCGGTTGCGGACGAAACGGCAGCAGTCTCTCTAAAAACCGTCGCAATGACTTCAAAACACCGGCAATACAATATTAATATTGATAAATTTTTTTAAAAAAAAAAAAGATAATATTATATACGTATTATTCGATTCGGATAAAATCGGAAAAACTCGGTGTCTAAAGTCTCCCCCGACGTGCCGCAAAAACAGCCCGAATCCGTCCACCGGAAATCCTGTTTCCCTCCCCCCCGACTTTTATATATTATACAGGCTGTTTATTCGATTTAGAATAGACATGCGAGGCCCGGCGAGGGCAACTTCGCGGCGTCCGCAGCACACGTTTACGTAATATCGCCGGTTACGTGGACGACGGGGACGCGCGCGCGACATCGTTATTTCGGCAGGACCAAGCGCGTGTCGGTCAGACCGTACGCGATTTCGGCCGAATCGTCGCCGACAGACAGCGCGTAAAGTGTTCGCGAGCGAACGAGACTTTCTTGTTCACTAGTAGTATAGTCCCCTTTTTAAAATATTTCCCGTCGACCGACGACGGCGAAAAAAAAAAGAGAAAAAGGAAAACAATTTCCGGTCGAAGTCGGGTATTTCGAGAGAGATCGCGGAATGCGGTGCGAATTTCGTACTCTTTTTTTTTTTCTTCTTTTTCTAAACTTTTGGAACTGCCGTCCGCGGCGAGTTTTATCAATATACGTATAATATGAGAACGATTCGTCCGATACGAATGCATTTTATTACATTCTCGAAAAAATATTTATAATTTAAATTTCAAACGATTTGCGCGGGGTCGGCGCAGAATCGACCGGGAGGGAAACGAAATAATTTTCTTCGACGTTATTTGGCCGGACGTCGATTCGGCCGATTACGGGTGCGCGGTCTGACCGTCTCCTGAAACCACAGTAAACGCGCGGCCGAGTTTCTCATTTCGAATCGCGCTTTTTACACGTTTTTCATCGTAAACATCCAAACAAACAAACGACGATACGATATCACACATTACAGTCCATATTATATTATATATATTATTATTATCATTATCATATAAGCGTCGTACTTCCCGACATTATAATATTTAAACACATTATATTTATACGCATAATTTATTATAATATACATATTATTATTATTATATATTATTTATAAAATCGAATCTGATCTCATATTATTATTATTATTACTAGTATTATTATTACGTGTACACCAATATTATGTAATTCAGATAGTTTTTTCATCTCGTCTTGCGCCGACGACGACGACGACGCGCGACGCCCCGGAAAGTCCGCGCCCGGCGTTTGAATTTTAATATTCAATTTCATCGTTTCGACGAACGGATCGCGCGATCGTAATTTTCCAATCGTATTTTAATTTTAATAAAATTATAAAAAAAAAAAAAAAAAAAACGTAACGAACTGCTCCAATATTTTACTATGCGACGAGACTGAACGTGTAATATTTTCGCGTTTTTCCGCGCGCGAAACGAGACTGACTTGTAGTGTTTTGTAAAGCGATCGTACATGATATTATTATATGCAATGATATTGTCGTGTAGTTTTCGCGTGTTCGCGTGGGATTCCGGGCGGAATGACGCGAGTCGTGGCATGTCTGCGCGCGCCTCTCTATTCGTTTATTTTCCCGTCTCTCGAACGACACGCCGCCGCGCCGTCGTCGTTTCCATTTCCCGCGTTCGGTTTCCAAACGTCTCCCGCCGGATCGCGACGCCATTTTATATTCGTATATATTATTTTACACACCTATACTATTATAATATACACTCATTGTAAGGTACACTCTCAAGAGGGACACCAACAACACTCTATTACATACATCTATAGCGATTATCGTAGGCGCTGTAGTCACAATAGGCACGAGAAACTATACATAATATGTATATACTATATAATATGTTATATACTCGTCGGTAATAAATGTATTACGCGAGACTATAATATATTATAATAACATTATATAATATACTTGGTTTTCCTTTATGTATTCGTTTGTATACTATATCGTAAGTTTAGCGTGTCGACTCGTAGGATTAGCGGACGTGTGTTATTATTAGGGCTCGGATTTTGTAGCGAAATAAATCCTTAAAAAAGCAAAGCATTTGAAGTAGCCGAAAAAAGCCAAAAAGAAGCATTTATTAAATTTAATTCTAAAAAAAAAAACAAATTTTCAATTACACATAAAATTAAATATTAAAAAAAGGAATTTACGACCACATATTATTTGGTCAAGATACTTTCATTCAAACTCATTCTATTGGGCGCTGCTATAATATATTATATTTATACGTAGAAAAAGACCTTTCCACATCGACCGATGTAATCCGTGCATATTTCATATAAACTAAATCATTTGAATCATACGCTGTTATTCATTACAATTTCGGCACAATAACGATAGTTATTTTATCATTCATACGTTTATTACGGGTTTTAAAATTTCTGGTAATAACGATTTATAGTCCAAGTATAATATACATGAAAATAAGTTAAATTTTCAAGAAAAATATGTAAAAATTAAGAAAAAATAACCAAATAGGGGAAAAAGCAATAAAAAACAAGTGTTTTGTGGAAAAAAGCATGAAAAAGCAAAAAAAAGTTTACTTCATTGAAATCAGAACGATTCAAAACGTATTTTTTATCTATGAGAATTATCTTTCTATCACACACCCCTCAAAAGAAGCATTTGCTACAAAATCCGAGCCCCAGTTATTATCGTACCGCGCGCGCAATCCTCCCGAACGGCCCCTTTCTATAATATCGAAATCCCGGATTCGTTCCCACTCCTCCCCCCACCCCCACCCCCGTTTGTACACGACGACGTGATATATTATTACTGTCCCATATAATATTATGTGTAAGTCGTACACATCCGTTATTTTCTCTAGCGTGCCACAATACTTCCCGAAAATTTCGCGTACCTGCATCGAAATCATATAATATTATATCATTATTTATTTTTCGATTGTTGTAATATTTTTTTATTATTATTTTTTACTATTATATTATAAATAATAAATCGTGTCGATTATACTTTGGTCGGGAAAACGTCGTTTTGTGTGTGTGTGTGTGTGATTATTAACGCCGCCAACCGTAATTTGGCCAACCGGAATGTGTATTTTTCGCGTTTCGATGTATAGTTTCGAAAAATCATTATTTTTTTTTTCCTACACGGACACGAATTCATTATTATGTATTATAGTTTTTTTTTGTTTTCCGTCGCGACAGGGTGTGATATACCATTGATTACGTGTACTCGTGGTCCGTGAGGATTTACGATCGGCGTACGATTATTTTACCCAAATGAGTATTTTTTTAAACAACGGTTATTATTATAAAAATTATTACTATTACTATTATTATTATTATTATTATTATATTATATTATTGATATTATTATTATTATTATTATTATTATTATTATAATCGTAATAATTGCGCGTACGACGATCCGCGCGTAAAATTCTAAAAAAAAGAAAACCAACTATAATTTTTTTAACGTTGAAAAAAAAAACAGTAAAATGATAAAAAAATAAAATAATATATCGTTTGATGATATTATCGCCGTTGCCAAAACGATGCCGCAGACGACTCGCGGCCGCGTGACATAATAATATAAAAAATACGTATTCGCGACTATTTTCGTCCTTAAAATCGAATTCGGTTGCCAAACTGCGCGTCCTCTATTTTTGTATACGCACACGCGCGCTCTTTTCTCACAATATTATTACCCCGTGTGCGCGTTTTTCATTACCATTTCGTTTCGCTACTGTTTTTCGCGCCCCCTCCCTCCACACCCTTACCGATCCGCCCCGCAGTAGTTTTTTTTTAGAAACGTTAGCGTTTTTGCGTGTACGCCCCGCGCGCACCCCGGAAACGTCGTTTGCCATCGGCGTCGCGCGAACTACCGGAGACCGGTTTACGGGAGACATCAACGGTTATATAATAATTAATAATAATCGAACGATTTTTATCATAACAGTTCATTCCGAACCGAACGTTTACCGGACGAGGTCGTCCGACTCGCGACCGGATGGAAAATGTTTTTTTATTTATTCCGCCGCGAGTCTAGATCGAAACCGCCCGCGACAACTAGGTGGCGGCGAACCGCGTTTTCATTTCATCCCGCCCTAGGAATAAATCGCGACCGCGCCGGTGGTTTTCGTGTTTTTCCATTACCGTCGTCGTCGCCGGACGAATAAATCGCGCGCGCCGTTGGTGTTATCGTAATACGGCCGTCGCGTCGTCGCGGATTCGCGTGAGCTCTGAAGCCGACGGGTTTTTTTTTTTCCCCATCGCGCTGTCGAAACATTGCGCAAGGCGTGGGAATTCAACGCCCGAAAGAGAAAAGAAAATTCGCCTCCGAAAGAACGTAGAAATGAAAACGCTCAAATTAAAATTAACGCAAAAAACGCATAGTATAAATATTATTATCGTTTGTATTAGAAAACATTTCAGTCGAGTTCGATTTCAAAGATGGGGGAAACGTAATTTTTCAAAACATCCGAAAGTCGGTTTGAAGTCTTTAGAAATCAGCCGACATCGGGCGGTTTTATACGAACAACGCGAGGGGTTTGGGAAGCTTTTCAGCCCGACAGCGAAGAATTTCTCGGCCGCCGAGAAAGTCCGACGGGGTCGACGAATAATCCGCGCCGATCGAAATTCGTATAATATTTTTCTTGTCGTATTCTTTACTGTTTATTTATCATACGCGCGCAATCACGTGTAATATTATCAACACATTGCGCGCGCGGGGCAGCACAGACACGCCGTGCGCGACCGTTATTCGTTTCGTAATAAATAATAATATTTCATACAATATTACCCATATTATAATATATAATATATAATATTATAAAAAAAAAAAAAAACATGTTAACGGATACGAGATAATATTATATTGTATTATGATTATTTTTATTTTTTTCTCCAAATAAAATGCATTTACTATTATTATTATTATTATATTATAAATATTCGTCTGGTGTTTTGTTTTTGCGCGTGTACGCGTGATTTTTTTCCATTGCAGTCGTGGATCGCAATGTCAACGGATCGCGGAGGTCCGTCGAGGAAGTCACGAAATAATATAAATAGTCACCGAGAAGGACGGCGCGGGTGTTCTTCGATTTCAAAGCAAAACGACGACGTCGTCGTCGCGTTCGACGAACGAATCCGAGTCGACGTGTTTTTCACACGCCGACACGTTAAAAGAGGTTATGAAAAACAAAATTTACAAACAGAAAAAAAAAAAACGATCTTAGAATATTCGAGATATTTTCATTACGGTCGGAGAGAGTTGGACCTTGTGAGAATTCAGGTTTCGCAAAATCAATTTTCGATAACCTTCTTTTGAAAAATCGTACGATTGGAGAGCACGTCTTCGCTTTCAGCGCGCGCGAAATTGAAATATTCGATAGCTGATGGTCTCGCGCGCAATTTGTTTTTAATTATAACTTCGTTTGTCGACACCGTTAACGTTAAAGTACACGATGCGTACCTAATGCGATTTCAATCAAATATTCCAAATATACAAACGACTCCCTTTCTAGACATTTTTTTGTTTTTTATTTCGTCGACGCGACTATAAACACAATAGTTATTTCATCGTAATAATATATGGTTTGTTTTTTCTATTCTAAAATATCTCTGCCCAATAAGTTTACACTATTGTTGAAATACTTAATTATTGATAGTATTTTGTAGTTTTACTCTCTAATTCCAGCCCTGTATGAATGTATGAATAACATGCGATCGCCGTTCGTTCGATATAAAGAAAGAACCAAAAAACGGGTGAAAAAAACGTACAGGACACGAGAGACGGACGATAGAAATTTAATGAAAGTAAGGTGAGGAAAAAATGGGTTTTCGAGAATGTTTATTTCGATTACGATGGAGTTTTCCTTCGACCGACTAATTTATAAATAATATTCATCCAATATCACAGAGAGTCAGACATTTTTCTCTCATACAATTTCAAACTGTTTTGACACTCAAAGTGATTAATGTAATTTTAGTTTAATATACTCGGCGATAATACATTTTACATATTATTTTTAGACGTCAAACATGAAATTGTAAAATATACAAAAGGGTTTCGTTAATGAAGGTGGTTAGTTCATTGCAAAGAATCAATGTCCACAAGGCTTATATTAGAGTGAAATAATTATCTACTGTCAAACATAAATAATGCAACGAGAACATTATCCGAATTCTCTCGTCGGCTTTTCACTGTATTTCAATTTCGAAGTGAACCGCGAGCATTTTTAAACGTTAACACAATACGTAACTCGCGTGAAAATCAAAATACCGACTAGAGAACACGGCGGATAACGTTTTTCGAGTTTGATAACGTGTCATTTCACTCTAATATTCGAGCCGAACAGTCGAAATCGCAATTCCATCGAACGCAAATTTGCCACGTCGTACGTTCTCGAGATGTACAGACGACACGCGCGGGGCTAAGACGGGTAGTGCTCTCGAAGTGCACACGCGGGCGCCGAAAACTGCACCGCGGCGTCCGAAAAAGGAGTAGAGAAAGAAAAAAATCGTATACGACGACGGCGGCGGTGCGGAGAGAGCTGTACGGGCATTGTCTTGATTTATTAAACCGCGGGTATTTATTACACGCGGAGTTTTGAAGATGATGAATCGCGCGGGCGCGGCGGGCACGAGCGCGCCGCGTCGCGGACAAAAACCGGCGCGAAACTTTGACACCTTAAGACCCGCGCGGCGGCAGAGACGTTTCGACGTGAGACGGTCTCCCGAACGACCGATCGTTTCCACCCGCGCCCCGGAGTCGGCGATAAAACGCGCGACAGGCGGCCCCCGAACAACAACAACAACAACAACAGCGGCGATATTATTATTATCGTCTCGCGGCCGCCGACCGCTAATTAATTACGCTTCGCGTCTCGTTCGGCGGCGGCGGCGGCGGCGCCAGTTTGACGGACGGATTACGTCGAAAAACCGTTCTGCCGCGGCGTTTCCGGAGTCTCCGGGCGGCGAGAGACAGTCGCGAGTTCCAACCCGGATGGGGCGCGGGGGAGAAAAAAATAATAATTATAAACTTCCGTCCGGATAAAGGTTAGGATAACGTCCGCGTCCGGACAGTGACAGATTTTCGTTTTCGATCGGAAATAATGTATTATATACGTACTACGATGATCGACGACGAGTAATAACGCGATATCGAGTGGGTTTGAGTTTCTTTCTTTCTTTAAATTTTCGATTGGTTTTTTTTAACAACCGAAAATCGTTACTTTTTATAAACGTTTCCATTTACCAACGAGATGAGGCCGTAACAAACACGCACGCACTTATACGAACGACAATATCGCGCACGCCCCAACACTCCAAAAAAATGCAATTATACGCGAAATTAAATTTGGCCTATGCAATCAGTTGGGTTTGAAACCGTCGTGTCGGTGCATAATGCACTCGGTGTGAACGTGCAAACGCGTGAAATTCCTACAACGATATACGGTCGTTACCGGATGTACGATATTCAGAGCCGAAACAAAATCAATGACGCGTTGTGGAATAATTGCGGACCGACGACGACGACGGGTAATGAACATAACGCGATTTCCGCCCGACCCGTTTGTCGAATAGTATTTATAAGTGATCGGGTTTTTTTTTTTTTTTTTCAGTCTTCTTCAAAACGGCTTGCGCGATTTACATTTTAAATTGCATAATAACCGACGCGTTTCAACGAATCTCGACACGAACGCCCTACATTATACCGGCCAGTGACGGGCGTCGTCGATTATTATCGTATATTCGCTATGAAATAACGAAATCTAATAACGTGACGTTGTCAATTCGAAACGGAGTTTCGATTTAATCGAAAAGGATTTTTTCCCCTCGAAACCGGCGCGGTGCGATAATTTTATGACGTACGAGCGTCGCTCGACGACGCGAACAATTGTCAAACACACATATTCATCATAATATGAATCATAGCCATCAACGACGACGACGACGGCGAACCGTTTTGTTTTTACACTTTTCGATAATAGTCACGTTATTGCAATCGTGACGTGAAAACACTACTTTCATTACCTACTCCGCCGCCGTGTCGTGTAAGTAGTTTTTCACCTGTTCTATTGGTTTTTAACTCGTTTAATAATAATAATAATATGATCTGTGGCACCACCGAGGGCCAAATGCATTTATAATGAAAAGATTTTGAAATAAAAGATTATGATTTTCACCGCATCAATTAATAACACAATCATCGACGACCGAGACGTGAAGATAAGTGATACGTTTCGTTTGATCGTGTTTTTATTTTATTTTATAATTTTCGTTGCAATTCCTTTCCTCGCGATATATGCGCGCGGTAAGTATGTTTTAAAACTGTTTATCCGTATAAAAATATACGTTCAAACGATATATATATATATTTAAATATAGTTTTAACATTTTACGGTTTGCGTTTTATTTAAATGAGATGACCCATTTTATTTGAAATATTTTAGTGCGGCATTTTTCTTTTTTTTTTTCGTTTTACATCGTACAATGACGTAATACTGACGAATTGTTGACAAATAGTTTTTTTGAAAACCACGCGAAAAAAAAATTCAAAATAATATCGCAAAGAGAAAAATATAATTCTATAGAATAATATTCGAGTTACCGTTTGAATATCAACATTTATAACAGGTGTACGATTATTACAGTAGTCGTGGACGAGCGCGCGCGTCGAATGTCGAACGCAGTAAAAAATAATACGAAAAAACAATGAGGCACTCAGACGGGACACGGTTGACGGGTGATTGATGTTATTAAATCGTTCGTACAACTTTAAAATATATTATAATATGTAACGTTTGATTAGAATGACCGTTTTGAGTGAAAGATTGAAGATCGAACAGGCCCGATTTCCCGACGGTAAACAAAAACAGATTTCTGTTGAGAATATCACAGCCTAATATTATAATAAACTATAATGTTTGATTCGTTTAATTAACTAGTATTATTGCCCTAACCTAACCTCCGGTGCCGGGAGGGTTTCTGTATACAATACAATGTAAGAAATAAACGTTGAATTTAGGAATTTAGGAAAACGCTTCGTTTGAATTTTTAAGTAGATTGAAATTCTACGTTAGTTAATTAAAATACTTGTACTTGTCAGCCTGGGTGTGGCAACACAAACGAAAGAAATTGTGAATTTAAATTTTAAAATTATGTGTTCTCTCATAATATAATTCATCGTCTGGCGGATGACACTCGGTATTTAAATTTTCTCTTATTCACAGACTCTCAACAAACGTTCTCACACGTCCTCATCTTTTTTTTATGGTCAAAACCAGTAGATTCGTTTGTTTCGAATGGTGTGTCTAAAATTATCTCAAACGAGTCGAATAATAATTGACTAATGAAAACGATAACAAAAAAAAACCCGCTCTGAATTATTATAACTGTATTCCGTCGGAAACTCCGTCGTCTCGATGATGGTCGCACTGCGTCCCCGGACGTTATTTCTTTTCGCCGCCCGGACCGTTATTACTTAAATTATAATAATTTTGTCATCCGATTATTCGGTTTCGCCGTCCTCGTAGCCAGCTCGTCGTTTGTATAATAATGGTCGGCGACGACGGCGCGGCGTGACGAACACTCTCTGTGTACACAACGGCTTTTAAATTAAAACGTTTAAACAGTCGGCAAATAACAAAAAAAAAACACAAAAAAACACACTCACAATCGAGCGCGCGTTTATAATAATTACCGGTTCGCACGGACGGCGGATTCCACGGTTAATGAATAATAAACAAATTTCGGGCGTTCCAGATAGACAACCGACAGAGTGTTATTATTGTGGGGTACGTTTAATTGCTCTCGCAGTACGGGCGACACAAGAGCGGCCTATTAGGATTCGAAAAAAAAAAACAAAACGAAAAAAAGCGTAATTTTCGTTTAAGAGCGGACTGGCCCCGATCGTCCGGGGGAAAAAAAAACCGACCGTTTTCAGACCGAACAGCTAGATTTACACAGAACTACAGAAATCTGATGATTTGACGGATTATAAGTTTGAAAAAGAATTTCGACTGGCTATAACGTGCTTTATTATGACGTTTCCGCCGAGGCGATTGTGAGTATTTTCTTTAAGACTCGTCAGTGTTATGATAGAAAATTTAAATAGAAAAAAAAAAATCTAATTTTCGTCGTTTTATATTTCAGTTGAAAAAACATTCTGAATCGCCTCGGTCAAAACCTAGATTGTCAATCGATAAAATCCCGATTTCAATATTGTCTAGCACTCTAGCCTGCTAGCTTGGTTCGATTGAAAAAACGTATCATAATAATTATTAGTAATAATATGATATAATTAATATAATAATATTTGTTACCGTCGAATCGGTCCTGCTCGTACAGCAGGATCAAGAGGGTTACCGGTCATCCTTTTTCAGTTTTTAATGAACTCGTTAAGTATTAAAGATAATATTATTTAGAACTTGAACGTATAGATGAATCTTTACAAATGAGACGACGATAAACTATTATATTGTGCTCGAACATTACGAAAGTATATGTTACTCAATATGCACTCATTCGGACGAAAATCGTGCAAACACCGTACACATATTATATAATAGGTTATAAACTTTGCGAACTCTTGTTACGTTATCACGTAAACGAGTCGATTCGGATTTGAAAGTTTCGGAAACTTTTTTTCAAAACGATTTTCGAAAAATAACGAACAAACGGAGTGTTCATTTTTCTTCTAAAAGTACTGTTAAGTGCGGGCGGTCGGTTTAAGAATATTTCTCGCCGATGGATTAGTTTCTTTACGCTTTATAAAATGTAATCTTTTTGATTTGAGTTTTAATTTTTTGATATCGAACGTCGAGCTAAAGTCTTAAAACGCATAATATAATTACTTTTTTTTCTCTCGTTTTTTTCCCAAAGAAAATAACGAAATAAACAAAGTCTGTTCGTCGACGCATTGACCTCTCCTAAACGTAGGAGAGTTTTTTTATTATTTCTTTCCCTCCTCGTTTCTTTTCACGCACAGGCTCTGCACCGAGTTTTTCCGACTGATATTTTCGATCCGAATCAAATTCGAATTTCGACTCGGAATACTATATTATATTATTATACAGACTCGGTATTAGTACAGTTTTATTTTTTATTATTACGTCGTCGGATTATTTTTAGTCACGGCACGACGTTTCTACGCGTTTGATACCGCGCAAGAGTACCGAGTAATCAAAAATATCGATCGGAAAATCGACCGTGCGTTGTCTTGACTTAACTTTCCAGTACGCAGTGGTCAAAGTGGGAAAGATTTCGAGGGGGGGGACTAAATTCACTAAAAGAAAATCAATCCTATATACGTCATATTACGCCCGCTCGGTAAAAACACATAGAACACATACACAGAGTCTGCGATGTTCAACAAAAAAATGAATTTTAATTTTAAAGTTTTTCGTTTTATTTTGTCGTTTCACAAATCAGTTCACCGACACGACAACAAGCTCGTAGTCGCCTATAGGGGTCATAGCGAAGGGTAGCTGCGGCTACCCCACCTTTTTTCACGAGGTAAAAGTCATATTTTCATCGCCCCGTAAGAAAATCGTGATTTTTGCACCGGAAACGTCGATAAAAAACCCAACAGATCAGTCGTTACCTAATTTTAATCGATTATACAACACAATTCGTTATGCATACATAATTACGTAACAATATTAGTAATAACACGAACGATTGTTTACAAATCATCGGAACGACGAAAAGTTCGCGTGGGTTCTGCGCCAATGAGAGCCGAGCTGCGCGCGCGCAACCCGGACCGGTACCGATCGAGAGACGCGTCGGCAGGGCAGCAGTGTGCCGACGATCAGTCTATCGTCGACAGTGGTTCAGTGAAAGTTCTTCCCGGCGCTAAATTTGTGGTTTTAATTTTTCTCCGTCCGTGTAACGATCGTGTAACTATCTCGTCGACGACACCAACCTTTTCAGGTCGTGCCAATACGAACGCCGAACAGGACAGGCCCCTGGACAGGACGACAAAACCGTAAGTAGTACCGATTTTATTTTATTCACCGTCTATGGATAGGCAGGTCGTAGGTGCCGATAAGGGTTGGCCAACAAGGGGTAGTGACTTTTTTTTCACGAGGGGTGTTTTTGCTAAAAAAAAATCTCGATTTTTTCGCACCAGACACGTTTAACAATCCAACAGATCGGTTCTGTTAATGGGTAACTTATAATATTTTAACGATATCAAATAATATAACGCTTCTCTTCTTTTGTTTTTTTCATCGCCGTCGTAATAGTTCGTATACATTTCCATCAAACTCGTTTTTTCTCTCTCGAAAATATTATCTGTTAATCGATTAAATTAAATCGAAAAAAATAAATAAAAAAAACCCATTCGTTTTTATAATTTTCTTTTATTATTATTATTATTTACAATACCTAAAACTAGTACCTAATTACCAGTTAAAACAAGTGATAAAATTTATTTTATAGTCTTTTGAATAGGCACACTGTTTTTACACTCATTTGATTAAAAATATGAATCGTTTAGTTTTTTTTCTGGAGCGATTTGCTACCTCAGTCGTATTTTTTGCCATCGAACAAACTTATCACCGAAATTAATTATAAAATATGGTTTAGAATAATGTAATTTAATTTTGGTAGATTCTTAATAAAACACTTAATGACTCATCGACTTACCTAAATACAGTGAAACCTCTGAATAGCGGACACTCTCGGTCGCCGAAATTTTGTCCGCTATTTAGAGGAAAACGTTTTTTTTTTTAATAAATAAATAAATTCAATAATTTTATTTTATATTATTTTTACATTAATATTAAATAGATGATAAAACTAACATTTATGAAAAAAAAACCAGTTACCTAATATTTTATTTTATTTTTACATTAATTAATTAAATACATCTTAAAAAATAAAAACTAACATTTCTGAAAAAAATCTGTTGCTTTAGTTTGTTTACTAATATTGCAGGCGTAATTGAGGCATTTTCTAATTCAATTTTCATATACAGTATAATAATGTACACATAAGATAACTTAATAATTGAGGTTTTTATTCGAGTATTCCAAAAATAATTCTTAATTTAAGATAAAAAAATCAATGTCATAAAAGTGTCCGTTATTTAGAGTGTCCTGTATTTAGAGGTTTTCCTACACATAAACAGTGAAAACGTCCCCGTCCCCGAAAAAAACGTCCGCTATTTAGAGGTGTCCGTTAAGGGAGGTTTTTCACTGTACATAAATATTATATTGTAACTTATAAAAGTACACCATGATGGGTACAGCCAAAAACAACGACTTTCTATGTAATATTATTTATTAATCGTCCATCGCAGTCTTTTTATTTTATTCTCGATATCGCATTAAATTATTTAAACAGCCGTAAACGTGTCTGGTTGTCAGGTAGGGTTTGTATGATTACGCGAACGGTTTTTGTGCAACTGTATAAGTGTTATCTACACGAGCGCATATAGATACAATTAAATAACCCCCGATGTACGTTTATCATACATATTATCGTCTCGTTTTATTTTTTACAAGTTTAATGTTTTCCATTTTGTTCAATCAATAATAATATTCATATAATATCGTATATAATGCACTTGTGTCTTCCCCCCGCGGACTTTGGAGACTTAAATAATTAAAAAGGACGCGCACGGTAGTCTTACCTTAAACAATAAGGCCCTCCTCCGTGCCCTCCCACTTTAACCACCGGCGGCGCAGGAATAATAATATTATTATAAAAACAGGCGCGCAGAGTGACACATTTTGTAGGACGTTTAATTTATTAAAGAAATCTTATAAATATCAATAGTAATATTATTTTCGTCCGAACGTTGTTATTAAAAACACGCCGTCGTCGTGGTCCCAACGAGAAATATCTCGACGCTAAAAGTTTGACAAACCGTCGGCGATCGCTAGTCGCGACACGTACGAGAAAATTGATTTATTTTCTAATTTTTTTCGATCTACTTTTGACACCCTTCGGTTAAAATCTCGATAGCCTAATCGGAAATCCGGCCCCGCCGCGAACTGGTTGAAAATGTTATTCCGTCGTACACTTTTTGAGTACGCGCGGATTTATTTTCTTTTCGGTTATTATTTTTTTTTTTTTTCAAGTCATATTGTTCGTTTTGCGATCGTGGTAATTTTCTTTCGTTCGTCAAAGTCAATCGAAACACCCCCACCACCACCACCCATGTCCCCGGAGTATCGTGTAATGTTTGTGACACATGACGTGTGTATAATATACTTCACGGCGATTATATCTCGATTTCTAACGCTAGAACGTCACGATAAGTTTGTAGGAAACGAAACACGGCGGATATAAAATTGTGTTTCGATACTTAAAAATCGCGCCGGTCGGCGGTTGCACGCGGACAAACCAACGACGCGCGCGTCTTTTGGCTCGACTAACGTAGTCGGGAGCGGAATAATGGACTGTATTATGTCGTTGTTACACATGTGAGCGCGCTCGTACAAATAGCGTTTCGAGCGTTATTCGTATAAATATTATCGAATTTAATTTAATCAAAAATAACATGTCTATAAATATTTAGAAAAATAAACGATTGCGCTATTTGTCATTTCCTATCGGTTATTGTTAGACACAAAGTCGCGAGAGTATCGATTAAGTGAGCGTTGATTACGTACACGTGTTTTTATTTTTATTTTTTCAATTATTCATCACGACTAATAAAATTCATTCGTGGTCAGAGGATATACCGAAGAAGCTTTTTTAGTCGACTCGAACGATACCGACGGTTAATTTCTACTACTTTATATGAAAAAAATAATTGTTTTACAATAAAATTTTAGTTTTTATTTATTTTATAAATTATTAATTGCACATAAAAAGTATTTACAACCCGTTGGTAAAGCATAAAAATATACATATTTCTAAGTATGGTTTGATTCTTTAACACGTTGATGGACGACAATCACTGCTATAGCAGTTAGATGTTTATAAGTCGTATAATTTTTTCTACTATCATTGTTTTTATTCCTTTATATTAAAAATAAAAGCTCTGACTCGTTTTTTATTCGAAGCAATAGTTATAATGAGCTGATATAAAAGTGACAATGAAATTACAGCAAGATGCATGCACTGCTATAGCAGTTATGTCCGTCAATGTGTTAAGTTAATCGAGTAATATTAATAATGCTATAAAAAGTAAAAGGGTGAGCGCTCACGAACTATACGTGTACCAACGACGACGGGTTAAAAATCTACCGATTTTGCAGTGACGGCGCTGATTACAATGGATTTCGACCGTTTTACCGTGCCTTTAATATATCGATTATATTATATTTTAATAAATAATTATAATATTTTTACATTTTAATCGATGCCGATTAAAACGGATGACAGACGTCGCGTCGCACGTACAGCAGTCGACAAAACGGTAAACAAATATTCTGTCGTCGTGAAATTTATTAACTCTTTGACTCCGCCGCGTTATATAACATTATATTCGCGCGAGTAATATTATTATTATTATTTTATACCTTTCGACTCGAAAACGTATGAAAAATATTCGTAACCCATTACGTATATATAAATATATATTATGTGTACGAGACCAGACGGCGGCGCGGCGGCGCGGCGTACGTTTAATACACACGCGAAATTACATTTTATCGTCACTCGCGAATCTCGCAGCGCGGTTCCCGAAATGAGACGTCTCTCTGCGGCGTCTCTTCGGTTTTCGAATAAAAAGTAATAATTGAATGCTCTTTCCGCGTCGATTTGTTCGAACGATAATATTATTTAATTTTAACTCTGCGCCCAGTAGTGTATACATAATAATAATAATAATAACGACGACGACAAACTCGATTTCATACACGCGACGACGTAATAATATTCGTCAGCTCGAAACGATTAGGTAAATAATTATTATCGATGACTGACTCGACGAGGAAAGAAAATGCGACGACGATATATCGCCCGAATTTTCACGGTAAAAACGTTCGACAGGCATGTTTTGTTTTTAGTCGATCGACGTGTTTTCGAACGATTTATTCGTGATTATTCATTTCTTTCGATTTGCTCGTTTTTATAACAGTAACACGGTAAATGCGTCTATTTCTATTTCGTCGCTTCATCATGTCGAACTGGCATGATCACTTCGGTTTATTGGGAACAGGCGAATTGTTTGTTTTCAACTCTGTTATTTCGATAAAAAACGGATAAAAATTGTTATCAAAAAAAAAATTAAAAAAAAAATATCGCCCGTCACAAAAAACACGGCTAGAATCTCCATTGAATATAATAATCCTATTAATAGTCTGGCGCGATTAAATATAATCGAGTTTTAATTTTTTTTTTTTCTTATTACAAATAATCGACAAGAACGTTTGATCACATTTGGTCGTTTTTTTTTTGTTTTTCAAATTTTTGATTGTTTTAATAACGACGCAAAGTAGTGGAATTAAATGCGAATCGAATTTTTTTTATTTTTTTTTTTAGGAAATCTAAAACAATGCTTTTCAAGTAGAAAATTCGTTTCATATGTCATGCGGTTTTTGAATTTAAGCGTTGTTTTTTTTTTTTTTTTCATAGCCGCGAGTATATTTTAGTTGTTTTTTAATCATTTTTTATTGCATTTAAAATCTACGCCCTCGCTGTTGTAACGTACACACGGTTGTTTTTCTGAACACAATCTAACCGTTTCTCGAACGATAAACAAACAATAAGCGCCTTATCGATTGCGTATTTTCTCGATTTAATAGAAAATCGAAAGGAAATTATTCTCTTCACTCGCCCCCTCTCTCATTTCGCGCGTGTAGCTTTTGCTTACACAAAACACTTTTCGCTAAATTTTATTTCGCGTTCGGCGTAAATTATAATAACTGTGTAAAAAACCGTTACGCGTAACTGTTCCGAACTAGTGTGAAATTTGTATACGTATTTTCTACTCGCCGAAATAATATTTTATGACTATTTTTTTTTCACACGTCGCGCGTCGTTTACGGAGGTTTTTAGAGTGTTGATGAGAAATAATCGTGTATTTTCGACGAAATTAGAAATTTTCGGCCTCGAACTTTAGAACGGACGACGATAACGATTCGAAAGTCTATATCGGCATTGGTTTTGTGATTAGTTAATTTTTTTTCTTTTTTTAGTGGCCCGTGGAAACTCTTTTGACGCTGACAAAAGTCCGCATAAAAAGTTTTACGTAACGAAACGTGTTTCGATCGGAAATCGGACACGCGGGCACGTGCTTATTACAGATTTGTGATTTTTTTTTGATTTTCGCGACACAAAGCGGAAATAATGTCAAAACGTCGTCCGGCGAGAGCGTTTGTATATTTCTTTTACAATTACGACACTGTACGCGTATGCGCGGCGGCGCGGCGGCGTGAACCTTTAATCGAACTTATTCTTTCGAAAAGTAAGTGCTCTTTATTAACGGTTTTTGGAAATTTTCAAATACGCGCGCGTTATCGCTTTGATATTTTAAACTACCCTCATACATTAAACGCGTATTAATGTTTTGATTTTCGAATCAAATCTTACACGAATTAAAATAATAAAAAAAAAAAAATTTAACAATTAGAGGTATTACCTTTATTTTTATCGATCGTTTTTGTTTATATTTTTATTAAAACACTTAACATTTTATAGGAACTTGAAAATTACCTAAAGTTTTTATTCGTCGGTTAAGCGAGTTACAAAACCGAGTTTATCTCGACAATCGTCTCGTTCAATATGAATTTACAATGTCATTTGCAGTACATTCGTTTATAATAATATTACTACGGCGTTTCCGTCGTGTCTGAAATCGCACCCACGCACGAATATCGTGGCGGGTCAGTGAAGATTTCACCGCTTTCGCGCTATAATATTTGCGCAGGTTGTGGCGAATCGAAACGATAAACAACACGCGGTTTACACGCGGCACCTGCACCGGTCCCTGCACTCGCGGCCCAGACGGTCGGCGGACGTGCGCTGCGGTATTTTGTCCCAGTCGACGATCTCTAGCCGTCCCCTCGTGAGATCGTACATCACAAACGCTTTCTTTAAACGATTAAAACACGACGGCAACTATTATTCTCGCATTCTCCTTTCCCTACGACGACGACGACGGACGCCCCGGTGTAAATGAATACGTAAATATAAAATAAAAAAATAAACGAATCCGGGTATTAATAATTTATAGGGCTGTCGAAATTTTCAAAGTCTCGTGTTTTTTATATCGAAGAAAACGTTCTGTCTAAACTCCTAACTAATTATCCGCGGTTTAAATGTGTTTTAGTGAATCCGAAAAAATGTAGTGAAATCAAATTGAATATTTACGCGTGGTTTCTTTTTTTTTTTAGCCTCAACATTGTACCTGCCGGGTACTCGAACCAACTGAAATAATTGAGAAATAAGTCAAAGTTTATTGAAAAAAAAAAAAATGGGCTCAATAATAGTGAGTATTACGTATTAAACGATTAAAACACGACGGCAACTATACTCGCACTCTACCGTCTGAGCGATTAGTCCACATTTCGTCGACTCGAGTGTGGATTCTCCTTTCCCTACGACGACGACGACGGACGCCCCGGTGTAAATAAATACGTAAATATAAAAAAAAAAAATAAACGAATCCGGGTATTAATAATTTATAGGGCTGTCGAAATTTTTCAAAGTCTCGTGTTTTTTATATCGAAGAAAGCGTTCTGTCTAAACTCCTAACTAATTATCTGCGGTTTAAATGTGTTTTAGTGAATCCGAAAAAATGTAGTGAAATCAAATTGAATATTTACGCGTGGATTCTTTTTTTTTTTTTAGCCTCAACATTGTACCTGACGGGTACTCGAACAAACTGAAATAATTGAGAAATAAGCCAAAGTTTATTGGAAAAAAAAAAAATGGGCTCAATAATAGTGAGTATTACGTATTAAACGATTAAAACACGACGGCAACTATTCTCGCATTCTCCTTTCCCTACGACGACGACGACGGACGCCCCGGTGTAAATAAATACGTAAGAATAAAAAAAAATAAACGAATCTGGTTATTAATAATTTATAGGGCTGTCGAAATTTTTCAAAGTCTCGTGTTTTTTATATCGAAGAAAACGTTCTGTCTAAACTCCTAACTAATTATCTGCGGTTTAAATGTGTTTTAGTGAATCCGAAAAAATGTAGTGAAATCAAATTGAATATTTACGCGTGGTTTTTTTTTTTTTTCTAGCCTCAACATTGTACCTGACGGGTACTCGAACCAACTGAAATAATTGAGAAATAAGCCAAAGTTTATTGGAAAAAAAAAAATGGGCTCAATAATAGTGAGTATTACGTATTAAACGATTAAAACACGACGGCAACTATTCTCGCATTCTCCTTTCCCTACGACGACGCGCGACGCCCCGGTGTAAATAAATACGTAAATATAAAAATAAAATAAACGAATCTGGGTATTAATAATTTATAGGACTGTCGAAATTTTTCAAAGTCTCGTGTTTTTTATATCGAGGAAAGCGTTCTGTCTAAACTCCTAACTAATTATCTGCGGTTTAAATGTGTTTTAGTGAATCCGAAAAAATGTAATGAAATCAAATTGAATATTTACGGTGTGGTTTTTTTTTTTTTTTAGCCTCAACATTGTACCTGACGGGTACTCGAACAAACTGAAATAATTGAGAAATAAGCCAAAGTTTATTGAAAAAAAAAAATGGGCTCAATAATAGTGAGTATTACGTACGTATGACTTGTAACGTTCTCCGGTTACCTAGACACGTCGGTCTGAGCGTTTCTGCCGGAAAAAAATATGTAAAACGAAATAAACTATCGCGCCTACAACCGTATCGCGCGCGGTATATAGGCGCGGATAGGCGTGAACTCTATAATTTATCATATAAACGCGTTTTATTATTAGTCCAGGACGTCCGCGTGGCAATAGTGGCTTGCCGCGACGTCGCGCCCGACACGGGTCATATGAATATATTATCATCGTACAATTACCCGTTAAATATTTATGTAGTTAACCTATGTGTATACGATATACCGCGCAACACCGTAAACACCGCGCGATCATATTTTATTGATACTAATTGTTTACCTCGGTTATCGGGAACCCCGAACTATCTGACACCGGTGACGCGTTCGACGGGGAGGGGGAGCGGTGTCGGAGTTGACAGGATCCCCGTGGCCGCATCGGTTTGTATACGAGTATATATTATACGTACACGCCGCATTTATATTTGATATAAACTCGCAAAATAAAAAAAAACTAAATTCAAAGAATTCGAATTAATCGCGTTTTTATTCTATTGTTATATCAATATCATTAGCCTCGGAGAGCCGCTGTTTCTCGTCATTTGTAAAAAAAAAACGACTCGAAGATACGCGGAAAATCAGTCGGTAATATTATTATAATGCTTTTGTATTTTTCGTCTAAAACAACTCGTACGCGGTCGGAAGAAAAATCGACGCGAACAATGAGAAACGAAACGGGCGTGTACGTCTCCAACGACTATAGGTGATGTTGAATATATTTTGAAAAAGGATACGGATGAAATACCGCGGTGGAAAAAAGTCGGAGAAGAAAAACGTCAAAACGCGATACTCTTCGAAAAGCCCGCCGAGTGTTTTTCGACAAAACAACCGCCCTGTACAATATACGTATTATTATTATCATATTCGACTGGAAACGGCTGCACGCACAACCGCACTCTTGTACGGAATATTATTACGCACACACACGCACAATAAATACGACGTCGTACGTGTGAGCCGAGCGGATATATTATATATTATGATATTGGACGAACGCACGTGTGGTATTCAAATATAATATATACGTATATATATCCTGTAAGCGCGGATGCGGTTTTAATATATTATTATTATTACGTCGTCGTCGGAGAAATGACGCGGTGAATACGACGACGACGACTTGGTATATTACGGGCAATAATATACCCGCGCGTTCGGGGTGAACAACAATCGTTGGCGTTTCGCGGGCCGGGTCGTATATACTCGATATGATATCGAACGGTTTTTTTTTTTTCATACGACTGTATAGAGTGTTTATTATGACGATGTCTCGCGCGTCAAGCTGCGGCCCCACTGAGAGCGATTTGCGATTTTGCGATAGCGTGTAGCGATTTTGCGTTTTAGCGATTTTAACAATATAATGTAAATCATAATATGTAGTGGCCCCACCGAGCGCGTGTCGCGTGTAGTGTTACACGCGCGATAATCGCTGAAAGAACAAAATAGTTTGATATTCGGCGATTAATCGCTTCTTCTACATCAGTGGTTCTCGACCTTTTTTATTCTACGCCCCCCTTTGTATATTTTCGAAACTATCGCGCCCCCCCCCCACCTTCTATAACGTCAAAAATATATCACTTTTTTGTGTACTTTACGAAGAAATTATAAAATATCCGGGATGAATATCGATGATAATAATTATAATTTTTCATATTTTCCCTACATTTTAAAATAAAAAAAATTTAATCAAAATTGTATTTCGTAATGACTGCTTGCGCCTCCCCAGAAATGTTTACACGCCCCCCAGTTTGGGAACCAGTGTTCTACATTGTATTGCTTTTCGGAAGTTGGCATCTTCTTTTTCGATCACGCTTCGTATAGCTTCGAAAATTATATAAAAAGTAGTTTCACTCGTGCGACAATATTACTCGAAAAAACTTAACCGGATGATTTTTTAATTTACTGAAAAGCGTATGAAATTCCCCTTCAGATGTTTATTTATTTCGTGAACCCATAAACGGTTCTTAACCAAATTTACTTTAATATCTATTAAAGCAGCACTTTCGGCCAGCGACATTTTTCTAGACGTCATCTTGGTCGAGGATCGAATAAACAAATGAAAAATACACGAACGCGCGCGACTAAAAATGCAGAAACGCATGTAAAATCGCTAAAGTGTCCCCACGAAAATCGCTAGAGGACGTCGCGCGTGTAAAATCGCAGAATCGCAGAATCGCTGCCAGTGGGACCGAGCACCTTCAGGGTGTGCTCTCGTGTGTATTGCGGTCGTGCGGTTTGTTTTTCGCGCGTTTCTGTTCGAGCCACGCTCGTCATTCGTTTCGCGAAATCATTCTTTCGCGGCCGCGTCCGACACCGTTGAAATAAGGACCCTCCCGGACGAACGCTTTGAAATCCGCCACTGTTCCTCCCTCGTCTCGGGTCTCACCGCGATATGATCTCGAATTCACTCGCTTTCCGATTGAAAATTCTCCTCGCTCTATCGTACGCACGCGCACTAGTGTAAATCGACTCGGTCGACTTTAATCGCGCGCGTAGTCCCCGGTAATAATAAAAAAAAAAGAAATGGCCCCGCGTAATCGTTTTCGACGCCGGGCGATTAATTCTCTTCTTTTCTCCAGTTCGGTCTGGCGATCGTTACGCTCACGAACGACATGCAATTCTCAATACGTTTTAAATAAAACCGTGTACGGTTTCGTATAGATTACGTCGTTGTGCTATTCGGAAAGTATTACAATAATTAAAACGGCAGAGCTTGCGCTCGAAGAAGTAGTTTTCATGTGTATTTGCGTCGACGATTTTGACGTCGCGTCGTCGCTGTTTTTTCTTGAACCCCATTGCGTGATATATATACAAGTATATGTGTGTTATATAATATGTAAGAAACGGCGATAAAAAAAAAAACAAGCCGAGAAAAAAATCACTTTGGTTTTCACTCGACACATTCGCGTCACGTATATTTTTGTCGGTCTCGGTGTCTCTTAACGTTTTACTATAATACGCGTTGTGTAAACGCATAAACATTTATTTTTATACCATACAGCATTGGTTCTCAACGTGACGCGAAACGCTTTTACTATTATTATTATTCATTTTATTATTTTAACCGCACAACAAATTTTTTTCTTATGAAATCATCGTCTGAAAACGAATCCGTTTTATGAACCAAACGCTCACATAACTAAAGACCCGAGACGTTTATTATCGAATAAAAATTCATTTTTCGATGATAACGACAGGTTTCGAGTATATATGAACGACGTACACATTATTTATTATCGTTAGTGACGTTTCTAGGTCGTATTATAATGTCCGAGTCGCGGATTTTTTATTATGAAATTAAAAACGAACCGTGAATTTTTATTTTAAATCATGATGATATTTATTTTGGAAACAATTCGATGAGATTTCAAAGAAATTATTGCCGATTTCGTTCGTTCGGAGTGTTCATTTTCAACGCGTACATAAAATTTGATTGAATTTTTCAAATTGAAATTTCCAAGTAGAAAAACAAAGTAAAATATATTATTTATTCGTAACTTACCGTAACCGACTGATTTTAATTTTATTCGTGTTGGATTTCTAGTGTCGCATAGATCACACCGTCGAAAGATTTTTTTCAAATAATACCCAATCGCCGAGCCATCGATACACAGAATATAAGCAACTCGTAAACGCGCAGCAATAACATGACAACCGTATCTCGCGTATCACGATATTATTATTATCACGCCGTGTTTTCGGCGTGCGATTTTATCGATTTGCCGCGGCGGCGTTATAAGCAGTGCTCGTGCGAATTTTCAAAACACTTAATACGCAACACTGAACGTTAAAAATCCAAACGTTTTCGATTCTCGTCTCGGGGGCACAAAGAAAACGCGACGCGAAAAAAACAGACGCGCTATTGTTTTGTCCTCCGCCGCGCGCGCGCGCGCGATTCTATTATCGGGCCACACTCGTCTCGGGGAATATAATTTAATTCCGTCGGCGAATTTCGCACGCTTTCCGCTCCCACCGCGCCGCCCGATTCTTATCGATTTAGACGACGAATCTCGTCGCCGAAGGACCGCCGCCGTCGCGATATTGTCTCGCGCGCCAACGCGTTTTTCGAAGTGAAAAAAGAACTCATCACGTCAGTTTTCTTCGGTTCGCTGCCAGAAACAGATTCGCCAACGTTTCAGGTCTCCTACTCGAAGAGCGGGGATTTTTCGAGGGGGCGTTTCGATTTTTACGATTAAATATTATGATGACATCGAACATACGAAACGGAACTATATTATAGTAGTGACGGGTCACGTGTCAAATCGTCGCGTCCGCGCGAAACGTTTCGCGCGGACGCGTCTTCACGTGGTACGTTTAGTACGACGACGTGCGGCAAATAGTTGGCCGAAACTATGCGATTCCCTCGGATCCGGAGGACGGGAGAAGGAGCCGGCGGCGACCGATAAGGACGAGATCGTCGCGCGGAATCCGGGAAACGTTTCCTGCAATAACACACGGCGGCGTACGCGACGAGTTTACCGACAGCCATCGATTATTACCATCGAGCCTTAAGTGCCCTGTACACGGTCAAATTATTTGTCAAATTTTTGTTTGACAAACGAGTTTGTCAAATCTGTTTGATAGTGTGCAACGGTAATTATCAAATAAAATCTCAGTTATCGCTTTGAAACCACGGAGAACACGTGTGCGATGAATGACAACAATATTTCTGAAAAAGAATTTCTTTTACAATTTATCTCCATATATTATCATGACATGCCAATGCTTTGGAGAATAAAATCAAAGGAGTACATGGATAAACACAAAAGAACCAATGGAATTAAAAAAATGACGGAATTATTGAAAGTGTCAATGCCAAAAACGCCTTATCTGTATCACTCGTTATTATAATTATTATTATAACGACACAAAGAACGTCACACGTAACACGGACGTTTAACATAATATTTATTTGATCTATTGGTTTGATCGTATGCGCTTTTGTTTGATGAAAACATGAAGTTTGACAAACAAATTTGACCGTGTACAGGCCCCATTTAGTCTACGTCGCGGCGGTCAAACTAGAATTTTTATACTAGAAAAAAGTCGAATTTCACTATATCGAAACAAAGCAACTACGCGCGTTTATGTAAATTACTGTCATTATTTGATATTGGTCGGACAATAAAAGCACTGTGCACTCGTCGCGTAGCGGAGCAAGCCGGACGCGGAAAAAGGGGTTTTCGATCAACCGCGTAAACCCCACATAGTACGATTGAGAAAAAAAAACAAAACCAGACGAAATCGAAGATAACTGCGCGCCGTCGTCGTCGGCGCCACGCGCCGCCGTCAATGTATTGTTACGAGACGGTTTTAGTGATTTCACGCTCGTACACGGAGACTCACATAACGACGTGGTCACAAAAAAAAAAAAACGTACCATTTAAATCGTTTAAGTCGATAATATATTGCACGAGGCGTCCCCGACGATACGTAAACAATACAATATTTTTGGAATATTACGACCGTTTGGGAGACATTACAATAATATTGATCGTGCGTGTGAAACGAATAACAATTTAATACATCGACGACGTCGTGACGCGCTCGACAGACCGAACGACCAACAACGGGGTTTTTTTCTTTTCAAACATTTCACTCTTTTATCTACTCCAACTCAGTAACCGATCGCGTCGCAGACGTCGTCGTCGTCGTCGCGTGAAACGAACGAACCGCGCGATAGTCGAGAGACGTCGTCGTCGGCGGGCACTGTTATCGAATCGTTCGGAATGTCTTGTAATCGAAAATCGACCTGTACCTAATAACTAACCTAACCGTCATTATAAGATGGTGCGAACAAAAAGTGAACGATATTGTTCTTGGATCGGCGGACGATATTTAGGCGGCGTAAACGTTTTTTTTTTTTACGAGTTATATAGCGCGTTAACGTTGGTCGAATATGCTTTTTAATAACAACGAAAGCGTTTGCGACGATTTATGTCCCGAGGTTTTTTCAATTTATCTACGCAAAGCCTAAGTTAATATCCGTATTTCGCAAAAGCATTAATAAAGTTTATGATTATTTTCCCTCTCTCGCGACGATTGCGCGTTGTTTTTAAAGCATCGGTACGCGCGCGACTGTAGATATTAGACGTTATAGCCTTAAACACGTACGCCGCCGTCGCATCACACGTTGTCCAAACTTCGGCGTGTACAATACTAATAATTACTCGTCATACTTCGCGCGCCGTTTGAACTTTAATTCATAGCGTTCGGAATTTATAATAACAGTTTGTAATCTACACTAATCGGTATTGGTTTCTAGGGACGATTGTTGACCATTTCAAGACGTCGAAATATTTTACCCCATTTCCAGCTCGAGCAATGATTACAATGATTGCAATTTACTAATTACAGTACAGACATTTTTTTTTTCCGACGAGACGTTCGTCGTTCGCTCAGAATAGTTTTTCGAACACAAAGGTACGTTGAATTGAAATTAAAAATAAAACAATACACCACTACGAATCGACCGCGCCCCTAATATCTCGCCCGACTCCAGAGTATCACACAAAAATAATATTTCAAGACCGTTGAAATCATTTTTATCGTCGTCGTCTCGTCGAGAGCCCATATCGATTGTTGTGAATTTATTTGAGCGAGACGAACCTCGACAATAGCTGCAAACATAATATATATTATATATTGTACGCGCGTTGAGTTTTTCTGCGCACACGACGGTCGTAACTCTTTGACAGCCGAAACTCTATTGGCAAAATTAGAATAATTTCTCCGGACGATATTTGTACCCGCGCATTGGCGTGTCTCGTCGATGGGCAAACTTTAAACGAGTCATCTCGTCGCGTATAATGCCGTCGAAAGTGCCCTCTTGCTTTCCTCCCGGTATTCGACCGTCCTTTATTATAACCACGTGCAAACAGAACGTTTCGCGGATCTCCTCCGTCTCTCCGTATACAAACTAACACGTATATACGCGCGTCTGGTTAATTTACTCGTGACCCGATAGCGGATCCAGGGATCGCGCGCGTCGGAGCGAGGAGTAAAAACCTACTTTTTTCTCTCTTTTTTTTTTTTTGTACTCTCGGAACCTTGGATTTAGAGTTAATGGCTTTTCTAGTAGCAATCAATAGTTATTTCATAGAGTGGCTTAACGAACCTTATCGTACGATTTCGAGGACGATCGAACGTTTTGTAAAAATGTCTATTGAAAACAAGGATTGAAAACAGGCGGTTCCCGTGGCCCGGTGAAATTCCTTTATTATTATGATTCCGTCATCGTTTAAAACCTTTTCGCGGTGATATGCCATTTACCAATTATATTAAGCTTGTGTGCGATATACCTAACTATTTCGTACGTTTCAGAAATATCAAACCTGTGAATCGGAGTTTTCATTCAAAATTCGCCCGTAACAATAGCCGAAGTGGCCGCGTAATGTCGGAAGCACCGTTTTGATTTGGCCGCGAGAAACGATCCGGCGGCGGCGATGAAAACGAATCATTTCGCAGAGTAATAATCGGGTAGGAATTTTCTATATCCTATTCTGTCGTTTTGCTTGCGTTAAAAGCATTTGCGTTTGCCGCGGGGAAGGAATAGACGTCGACGGGGGTTTTTATTATTTTTAAACGCCGCCGCCACGCCGCAGTGATTGTGACGCGTGATTTCCGAACGAAACAAAACGTGGTCGAAAAAGGAGCAAGCGCGTCCGTAAGTATGTACTTCTTTTATTTTTTCATTCCGGTCGGATACAATATTTTATCGTTTTTCGCGATGACACTTTATTGTACGCGCATAAAAAACAACGCGTAATGATATTACTTTACGCGCGTACAATAATATAGGCCTCGGAATAACGTATAGTGAATTCGTATTCCGCTCGATTCTTAATAAGTTTACGCGTCGCACAAAGGTCGCTGGTTAGCCGGTGTGGCGCCGCAGCCGAAACCACCGCCGCCACCGCAGCCCTGCACGAGCATGTGCGATGATTCAATTAAAAACCCTCGGGCGCTTTACATACACGACGTATCATACAGGGTGTCCCACGCGGACACCACGTGACAGACGCGAATGCTTTTTAGTTTGACGATTTTGCGTTTTCCAAGTTTTCTTTGGTAATCGGTTTTTTTTTTTGTAATTTATAATTTTGTAATATTTTCGCGCTGTAAAAAAAACAAACCGATTTTGATTCGTTTGTAACGAGGCATTCGAAATAAAAATGTAAATATTTATTTCGATCGTCGCGAGATGGCCATTTCGTAAATATATACAGTTTTCGGAAAAACGTCGAAACTTTAAATATTTAATTCGATTACGTTATAAAAAAAATATTCAAACGGTTTCCGACGTTAGTTAAGATATTTTATTTCTCGCTTATCGATAATGTCATTAACAACGTATAATGATTGTACGTGACCATTACGAATAAATCTGTAATAATTTTTAGTAAATTTCAAAACAATGTAGAAAACGAACGTTGCGCGATCGATATTTCTGATACCGAAATCGTTTTCAAAAATATGGTTATGGTCTGAATTTTTTTAAAAACACGAATCGAATTTTCTACTTGAAAGTTTCGAAAAAATAAAAGAAAAACTACAATAACAGGTAGCCTATAACGTTCTATTGACAATTATTATTATTAACATAAAATATCGAACACGACTAAAAACTATCATTTGTGGCGCGCGCGCGGATCTCCGTCGAACACCCTGTTCACTTGTACACGTATAAATTACACACACGTCGTATATAATATAGTAGAGGTCTCTTCGTGTGCCGTTTGCACGACAATACGCGTCTATAACGCATGCAGTCCCCCCGGACGCGTGAATTTCGCGCCTATAATTCCACGCACGACTTCTGATGACGAGGCGGACACACGGCGTCACACGGCGAATTCTTTACGCGTTGAAAAATAAAAAACAAATAAATAATAACAACGAACACGGTGTGGCGCTTTAACTTTTTTCTCGCGTCGCGGATAAAGCCACTTCGCGCTGGTTTGTCATCGCGGCTTGTCGTTAGGCCTCGTATATTTGAATCGCTTATTGCAGAAACCCCATAAGTGACAAAAATTGACGGACATAACTGCTATAGCAGTTTTATATCTCATTATAACTATTGTTTCGAATAAAAAACAAGAGCTTTTATTTTTAATATAAAGGAATAAAAACAATGAAAGTAGAAAAAATTGTAAAGTCGTGAACGAACATTACATCTGTCTTAATACGATAAACCCACAACGAACGTGACTGCTATAGCGGTTATGCCATTTCACGACTTATAAACGTATAACTGCCATAGCAGTGACTGTCCATCAACGTGTTAAACAACTTTTCTTTTTATTTTCTTAAATTCCATACCCCTTCCCTTCGACCTCGGTGAGTATAATATGAGTATATTCGGTGTTGTGTATAGAATAATATTCCTCTTATTAGACTTCCAGGAACGAACAGAAAAAAAAAAGCTTTTAGGAAAATGAAAAGTTTTTATTAATTTCTCGAAAGTTTCAATTCCCGTCACTTATGGGGTTTCTGCAATATTCATTTCCAAAAGTTACTGACCGGCGCGGCGGCGCGGCGGTATTTGTTTTATTTTACGGTCGTACTTATAATATCTCTTTACTGTCGTCGGCTTTCTCTATCTCTTCGAGTCGCGAACTCGCGCTGAATTTCGAAAGAAGAAAAATGTCGAAAAATGATCGTTTCCGACTGACGTTCTTCGACTAAACATCAACACGTCTCGCGCGATGCCGCGAATCGGATGGTAGACTTGGCGAACGAAAGTCTGTCGAATTCGAAACGCTCGCGTCGTCGCGCTATATCGGAAAAATATCCAATATAATGGAGTATTTTATTTCTATACGCCGCGCCGGCTACCGACGGACTCGGCCGAAGGGATTTGAACGACGACGCCGATAATATTATAATATATATTGTAATAACGCGCGTTATTTATAGTCGGTCGGGCGCGGATCGTCGGGGCAGGATCGGTTTTCGGCGAAACGACAGACCGCAATACCCCTCCCGCGTCGTGTCGTATGGTCGACGATTTGTTTTGACGCCGCCGCCGCCGCCGGTCGGCACGAGACGAAAACAATAAATATGATGATTTGTGCGCGTTCCCCCGCGTAACGTTTCGCCATTGTCGCGATGGAAATATCGGCGACGATGATGGCGTCATTTCATAACGAATAATACACACACGTTCGTCGATAGACCTGCACCACCGCCGCCGCTTCGTTACACGCCCGTGTAAATCCATTGGCGATAATTTAATTATCGAAAACTGCACCCGCCGTCGCGCGTCGTCCGAATAAAACAAAATTACACGTTGAAATAAAACCGTTGGCCGAGCGAAACTACTAGTTTTCGGCCACTCGTCGCGCGTTAACACACGTCATATAATATTATACTACGTATTATTCGTTCTACACACACACAGTGAAAATGCGACGAAACGTAAAAATGTGCGTATACGGCACAACGCAATAATGGATTTGTTGCCATATTTTAAACTAGATAGATGTTTGAAAAAACCCATGTCAACTATATAGTTGACATCAGTTGAAAAACTTCAAAAAAACTTCAAAATGCACCAATGTGTACCATATTATACCGAGATACATACTTAAAAGTCATTTGGAAACTAAAAAATTTTTTTTTTTATGTTGTGGTATTTCGAACAGACTTTCCAAATTATGCCGAGGCCGTGAACGTGTTAAAGAGGTAAAAGGGGTGAAACTAGAAAAATTCGCCTGGCCCGAACCGCTGGAGCTATGGGTGTGAAATTTGGTCAGTAGTTTTGTATCGCGGTATAGACGCCCATTGAGAAAGGATTTTTCCAAAGTCCACCCCTACCGGGGTTTAAAGAGGTGAAACTTAAAAGGGTGAAACTAGAAAAATTCGCCTGGCTGGAACCGCTCGAGCTTTGAGTATGGAATTTGGTCCGCTATAAATTTAATAACATTTAGCACTTGACGCTTTTACCCCCCTCGTTATACCGGGAAAAACTTTAAAAGCCGGTATTCAGTTAGGTAAATCGGTTAAAATAAATTTTTACATGTAAAATATCGTTACTATACTAAACTCATATCGTGTGTTTGTTTAATAAACCATTAAATAATAATAGCAGTCAGCTGATAACGGGAAAATGTCAATTATTATCCTTTGTAATTGTAACCTTTGGAATGCAACAGTAGAAATGAAACTCTTACGATCTACTAGTCCTCGGCGAACAAGATCAACTCGCGTCAACTGGCTTGGCAGAAAAAAGATATTGCCCAGCTTAGAACCACCTCCGTACGAACCGTGTGACGGATAAAAAGTGTTCGTCGAAATCTGCCTCCGCAAACGTTTTATCGATTCGTATTTTTATAAATAATTTCGTGTGCTACGCGTTTTGTTACGACATATTGCGTTGTTATGATGCGTTTGCGTTTCACCAGAAGCGGACTTTAAGAGCCCGTAGATGAATGTCCTCGAGGTCTTCGGTAGAGTATAAGAAAATAAAAAAGGTGACATTTTTTGTGTGTTGAACATTTGAAATTATATACTAACAATACGATTTACCATTGTTTTAGCAAAGAGATGATTACGTCGTCGTCGTTTGCAACCTTCGCTAGAAACAACAACCGTTTTTTACCGGACAGATATTTTTACAGTCACGGAGTTTGTGCAAAATCAGTGTACGACAAAACGTACTGTCGAAACCTATATTTTAAAGTAAATATATATTTTTTGGATTATTTATTTATTTTTTTTAATCGTTTACCACGTTTACGCGATCACATAATATTTAAACGGTCACATTTCGCGAGTAGTATGATTAAAACTATATTTTGGCATTTTTTCCGTCCACACGACCTTTACTCATGTAATGTGCCATTACATCGGACGACGATTGAAATATTATAACTCTCAACGATGTTATTGTAAAAACGCTTCGATTATTAATACTTCGTCGCCGACTGTATACACGACATCACATTATAGCGTAACATTATTACGTCCAGTCGTGCCGTTTTGTTCGTCCGGTTTAACGGTTATTCGTTTTGTCGTTTTACATGACTCGGTGCGTCTATTGTGCGATCTTTTTTGCGAGAAAAAAAAATATCTCCGGCCGGAGGCGTGCGAAAAGAAGACGCACATAAATTGTGGTTTTTTTTTCTTTTCTGAAACGAAAATTTGGCGCACGTTCCGTTATAACGTCGTCGTATGACGACGCGCTTCTCGGCGCCGAACGATCAACACTAAAACTGTTATATAATATATAATACACGTAATATTGACTGAGCGTTTGCTGAAAAATCGCGTGACCTTTGTAAATAATTTAAAAATTTGATAAAACGCGTTTTACAAAAATGCCTATACTTAACGAGAGACGGCAAGAAGCCGCTGAAATTCGTACACGCAACGCCATTTACGATCAATGTGTGTCCGTCCAACAGCTGAATTTCGTTTATTACTCGTATTATTGTTATCGGAGACGATAAACGCGTCGAGCGACGTGTGGTGCGCGATTTTTCCCCGCGTTTTGTCTATCAGAGAAGAGATCAAAGCTCGTCGGGGCTGCCCGCCGATGTAAACATTTATGTTCTCGCGCAGGTATTATATTACCGATCGCCGCCGCCACAGTGGGCCGACGCGCATAATTTATTATTATATAATACGGACAGACGAACGGTCATCGGGGGGAAGGGCGATTTCGGTACGACCGTCTCGCTCCGTTTGCCTCGGATCGGAATAATTACGGTCCCGCGAGAATCGCCGTACGTTTTCGCGCCGAGCTCAATATACATATATATATACGCACTCGAACGCGATTTATTGCGTCGGATCCGTCGAGTACTTCGGGGAGCGGAACCGGAGTTTCGACCGCCGCCGCCGCCGGCGCGAATTTAAAGCGCGGCCTTATACGCGCGGCCGCGGTGACACGTTTTATACGCGCGCGCGTCCCTACGACCAGGTTCGTCGCGCCAGAGGGCCCGTTTGACGGGGGCCGGGCCCGGGGGAGAGCTCGTCGATGGCCCGGGTTTTTGTTTTTTTCGTCTCTCTAGATTCCGAGCGAGACGAGAGGAGGCTGGCTATCGGTTTTTACCGCCGCGATATTACGAGCGCCTAGGTTTTTTTCACCGCGCCGAACGATTTATATACGTACACCACGTGTATACGGAACTGAAATATCTAAAATTCAAAAGCGCGGTCATCAAATGGAGAACGATTATTCGCGTAATAATTGAAAACTTTTTTCTACATTTCGAAACACGTAAAATCAATACGCGAAAACAAGTCACCCGCCGCCGCCGTTTATTTATATTATATAGTTCGATGTTCCTGCCGTTCGTTTTGATTTGTCGCCAAACACGACGGTTGAAATAAAAAAGTCACGTTTGCTTTGAACCGAAACGTTAATCGAACAGCTGTTGCTCTCGGGGTGTAGCGATTATCGTTCAATATAACACACCGTCACGTCGACTGGTTTTATCAAATCGATAACTAAATCCTAATCCATGTACGTTACGCTTTTCACCGTCGGATAACTAAAACCTACCGATTATTATGCATTTTTGATGTACCATAAATATTATATCGTCGAGCGCTTTTAGTCACGATTCGCATTGAAACTTTATTGACATTTCAATCACACTTTTTTCTTTTTTTCAGTAGTAGCAGTTAATATTGGCAAAATGGGTTTTTGGCGAACAGTTTATAAACCAAACGATTAAAGTACGAACAGGTATTCAGAACAGGTACGTTCTTATATTATATTATTAATTATTATTCCGATACGTAAATAAAATCTACCAGTACCGATAATCTGGTGTCGCGCGTATAATTTTTATCACTCGACTCGATAAAATCAATAATAATACCGGCTACGGATTCCCGTGCTACGGATCGTGGGAATATTTTTCACGCGACGTTATTATGTGTAATGAAAAACGTTTTAAGAATACGGTTTTTTTTTTTGGAGATGTGTAAACGAAGATTTCCCACATGCCGTTCGCGCGAGTTTCAGAATAGGGCCCCTGGATCCGGGGCGTGCGCGTGCTTTTGCGCGAAAACAAATAAAACGAAAAAAATCAAACAAACGCTCGTATTGTTCGCGCGATCGCTCGTGCACCTGCTGCGCTGCTCGTGCATTTTATATTATTCGTATCATGCGGTAACGCGCGGAAATCGCGAAAACAAAATACACGCTGATTAATAATATCATAAACGCGTACCGACGCCCCGAGCGATTGTATCGTCGCGGTTTCAAATCTGACGGCGGAGGAAATACGATCGGAAATTGCACTCGCGTTTATGGCGCACGCCCAGCGGTGCCGGACGACACACGTCAACGTTCTCGGACACGCGCGCCCCACCTACGATCGGAGAGTATTTTCGCGCGTGACTTTCCATCAGATATACGGCTCACGTTTGTGTATAAACGTACATATATGCCGGCGTGTTATTATTATATAGGTGTACTATTGCGCGGCCCGCGCGGTGACGGAATAAAATGCCACCGGTGAACTGTGTTATTGCGATTCGGATATGCGACCGCGCGCGCGCTCGTTTATATATTATACTAACGGGGCTGCTAGGCGACACACACATAGAGAAATATATAAAAAACTCCGACCGACCGAACCTACGTGAGAATATTTTAAACATTCGGCCCATCTCCTGGGTGTGAGGCGCGCGCCGGTAGCCTCTTTATTGTCGCCGCGGCACGTGTGGGACCGAACTCACCCACGACCGCGTCATTGTCGCCGAAAAAACTATTATTATTAACAAATACATATCATAATAATATTATAACTACCTATCATTATCATTATACGCGATCGCGTGCGACGACGAGGTCGTAAATCTCGTTCGCCCGACCGCCGCCGCCGCCGCCGCCGCCGCACGGTCCGTTTTTTGGACGATATCCAGCTTTTAACGCACGACCATTGTCTGTCGTCCCCGTACGGTCTGAGCAATTTTCGCACCCTCCCCTCGCGCTAAGCTGTGTCCTTCCGCCGCCGCCGCCCGCGCGTGTCTGTTGTTCCGAAATTTCTTACGAAACCCACAGCCGTGGCGCGGGCGGTTTCTTGCGAGAACAACAATCGAAACGTTCGCGTGTGTAGTTTTAATTTATACATTTTAATAATCGACATTTATGTCGACCCAATTATTTAGTTATTTTTTTAAACTATTACTTTCGAATCGATAGCCTAGGTGGTGGTAAACATTGTATTGAGACTTTGAAATGTGCCCGATTTGACTATAACGCAATTTCTACGTCACATAAACGATTGTTTTGGCCGTGACGGCGTACGTATTTTCGAACGGCGCGGCGTTTGTTCAGGTGATTAATATCGCGGCTAACGGTGAGATAAAATAATAAAACTACGAGGCACCCGGGGGTGGCGGGCAGCCGTTATTCATCAATTTGGCTTTGGAACATTTAACGTCGTGTATCTGGGCGAGGGGTTAGAGATGACTTTGGCAATGGGGACCGCCGCCGCCACCGCCGCCGTCGCCCGTCCAACGACGAGACTCTGTGCTTCTGTTGTCGCGGCGGCGGTCGTGCGCTGTTTAACGTCTGGCACGGGCCCAAAGGAAATTGAATAAGTCTCGTGGTTTTCTGTACCGATACAGTTCGGTTGGCCTTTTTTGAATAATCCTCGAGCGAGAAAATATAGATAAGGAGCGCAACGCTATCAATGGGGGGGGGGGGGCAAACGCGCCGTGAGTTATTGTCCGCCAAACACAATGTGCTGCGCGACCGGCATCATGCACACGCGGGGTGTGAACGTGTGCGCGCGCGTAAAGGAGAGAAGGATTAGAGATAGTGAGAGGGGGCGATTTACAGAGAGAGAGGGAGAGACTAGGTATAAGTCGATTTCGGTTATATACATGAAAGGTTTACACCGCTGCGATTATATCGAACGCAAAATATCATAATATTACATGCACATAATGCATGTTTACGTATTGTGCGTTCATACGTATACGTGTGTGTGAGTGAGTGTTATAGTAATTACAAAGTTTACGTCACATTTCGCTTTGTACCGTTGTTTCTATAACACGATGACGTGCTCGTCGCCGTCTGAGCTGTGAACGATTATTATTGTTCCGTGCGCTGTTCGTCGTTCGTATGTGCAAGGATCCGCGCGCGGAGAGGGAGAAAAAAAAACGACTGGCTTATAGTGATGATTTGCGCGTTAGAAAAATCGATTGTAAAACTTCCACGTGTCATCAAACAGTGCGAGAAAAAACAAACAAGTCGCGGTCACCCCGACGGCTAATAGTTTCATATTTCCGCGGAACGTTTCGCGAGAAGTCGGGGGATCGTCGACAAATCAAACGTTTCGATCGCGCCGTTAAGCCTTTGCTGCCGCGAGTATTCGGTCAAAAGCGTAAAACGAAAAAAAGTATATTTTCACGAATAAAATAAGACGTGTTTTGTAAAATCAAACGTATTATTCGATGAAACGCGATTAAACCGCCTAAATGCAAAATCGGCGATATAATCTCGAACGTAACGTCCAGGTTCACACCCGACGGACCGTGCCGAAAATCCTATTACTGATCCTTATCGTCGGCATCGTCTCGGCCGGCGACTACGTGATCGTTCACCTGCGGCGGCGGCGGTGTCTCGTCGGTACGATAATCGACTTTTTATTCTTTGGCTCTCGAAATCGAAAACAATCGACGCGTCGTCGGACTTTCCGCTTTATATTTTAAAATATACGTATACTTTGTATAGATTTGTAAATATATTTCCTTAGGAAAAAAATGAATCAACAAATAAATCCTGTTTGGTTTCATCGGTTTATATACACACACGCACACGTCGAAACGTTTTCGGCAAAATTCGATGGCAAAATTGCTGCTTCATGCCGATAAAAAACCATAAAACGTGATAAATCGTTCATTTCAACCCTCAACGATAACAGTTGGAACAAAACACACTACAGTAACGGAGTCTACGCGATTTTCTACAGCTTTCAAAACGTACACGCGAACGAAACAAATACGACTCGTTTCGTCACATTTTAAAAAAAAACTTACAACGCGACGCCCATGTCATTCGACTACAGCGGCAATATTATTAATATTAATATTTAATAATATGAAAATCGCGTTTCGACTGCAGTTTTCTTTTTTTGTCTTCAGAGTTTAAAATTTTAATCTCGGCGGAATGCGTATATTGACTACCCTCGACACAATATTATTATCACTGCAGCGTATTTTTATTGAAAAAATTAATTAATTAGTTTTCAGTTCCGGGATATCTAAAATTTCAGGACAAAAGCGATGGCGGCGCTGTGTTACGTTCGCAAGTACTATGTAAAAAATAAGTCGCGCGTCTCGGACACGATGATTTTGCTCGATAATATTATTATTACGAAAATTCATTTCACGGTGAATTACGTATTAAAATTGTACACACTATACCAGAGTGTTGTTTGTACAAATTCTTTTCGTAAAGAATTCGTACTTTAGCTTAACACCGAGAACAGAATATTTAATATCAATGGCAAACTATTACGCTAGGTTTATTAAAAATATCTCCAACACTCGGTTAACAATACCTGTATTTTATTAATACTTGAAATAATATGCGCGCGCTGCTCGACGATAGGCCACGAGCCGCGCGCTGCAAACCGTCGTTTCTTTTTCAACACGATTTCGAACGTGCCGTACTACTTTCGGATTTAAATACACTTTCTACCCCGGATTAAATCCCCCGGCAAACGTCTGGATTCCGTCTCTGAAACGCATATTTCTTCATTCTATTTTAGATAGTCAAACGTATAGCGTCGGTACTCGACTCGATAATAATGCACGTGGTGAAAAAGAACGCATCTGTGGCGAATAATTTTGATACAATCTTTCGTGGAACGAATTGTTGGTTTTTCACGAAATGGTCCGAAGAACGAGTTTAAAAAATGAGACACAAACGTCACAAAATCTAGTCCCGAATCACCCGAAACTCGAATAGTATCTCGGACGAACACAGAGCGCCTTCGCGAAAGTCTATACGGTTTGGAAGTTTCGCTTACTACACGCGTGTCTCGTCAGAGTAAGAAAAGGTGGCAGCGCGTGTTATTAGATAAACACATAGAAATACATATTCGTCAAAGTGGCGCGTCGCCGATCGGTTGGACGTCGTCACGTCACATCTCGCCGATACGCCGAACGGATCAAAGAAGATTCCGCGTATGTAAAACAATAGCGCGTCGTTCACTTTTCGCGTTTATTTTCCGCGTGGGAATCGTGATTGGATAAATACCGAATAATGCGTAGAAATGTCGACGGCGGCGCGCCGGGTCGGTCACGTATATCGAACAAAAGTCTACTTTTCTCGGAAATCATTTCTACGTGTGCATAACTGACAATGTTTCACGAACGCGATTGGTTTTTATTTTCCATCGTACGACGGCAAATCCAGAACCAGCTCGAGGGAAAAACACGAGGGGAAACAATCTGCAGATTTACGCTTTCGGGGGGAGGGGGAGGGGGGGGGTTTGCCACGGACTAGAAAAGAACCGAAAATCAATTGAAAAATGAAATCCTTTTCTTTGTTTTTTCATTTAAAAATCGTCCGTTATCGCGTCGTTGGTAAAATTTGTAATTTATATCGAATCACAGTGACTTAAACTCGTAGACCAAAATCCGTTTCAACGTCGTGATACGGAAATCGAAGGGACTTTCAGAAATTCACAATTTTTCGATTATTATTAAGAAAACCGCGGAAGAATTTCGAAAGATAAAAGCAAAAGTGTTAAATTCTTTTTTCGGTTTATCCTATACGTACGAATAAGTGTGCAAAGATCCGCAAAACATTGCGCAGAACCCGTCAATTCGTCGACGTGAAAACGACTCTAAGGCGTCGCTTACTCGGATCCGCTCGTCTCGCGGATAAGCCATACACGAAATAATAACGCATACCGACCGCACACCGTTCGTGTGATCCTTATTATCCTGTTTTTTTCCCCCCACCAATTTTGTTTTACTTTCAACTCGATATTGTGTACGACGACGACGGTTCGTATCCGCGCGAATCGTTTTCACACACACACACACGCACACATTTCTTCTTGTCGTTCGATAAATCGCGACGTGAGTGAATTTTATAATACGAAATAATGTCGCATATTATGTGTCGTCGTGCGTTTTATAAAAATCGCGCGTTCGTCATCACGCGACGCCGATGCCCCGCGCGCGAGACGCAGTGAAGGACGGCAAAAACAAAACGAGAAATATTTTTAAGTGCCGCTTACGGAAATGGAAAATAATAGTAATCCGGCGGAGGAGCTCCCGGGAACGTTCGTCTTACATACTTATATTTATTATTATTATTGCGCTCACGCGGTGTTCGCATTACGTAGACCGTAGACGTAACGACGTGTACCTGCCGGCCGCGGTCGCCGTGACCCGTTCGCAGAAACACCGCGCGGCGAACAATTACAAACTTATATTAGATCGGCGACGTTGTATCGCGACTATTGTCACCGTGTAACAACAATAGTTTTCGAAACCCAGAGCGGCTAGTTCGCGCCGTGTTATTAATCGAGCGCGCGCCACGTCGGCGGCGAAAAAACGACGAGCCCGTTCGAAAATATCAAAACACCGCCGTTACGAAACGAACGCGCGTTTTGGATTCCGGCGACGGTTTTACGACTTAATGTTTATTTATTTCTTTTACTTAAAAAAAAAAAATCGTTCGACCAATAATCGCGTTACGATCGGCGCGCGTGAACTCATAAGACTCGGAAGGATATTTTCTCATACTCGGTGCTTTTAAGAGATCGTTCGGGGTTTTTTTTTCTCGGAAACTCTCGGTATTTTTATCGTACAGTAAAAACGTGAAAAACAACAGCGGAAAATCGTGAGAAAATCTAAAACGACACTCTTCGAGTACTACGTTTATCTCGTGTCCTCCCGTAGAGTATAGGCATTATCGTATTTCACACTAAACTCTTCTTGATTTTTCTGCGTTCTCTCTCGAAGACCGTTTCTAATTTCATATTAAACAAGACGTCTTCCAGTAGAAGTCCGGTTTTTTACTTCGCCCGACATGTGTTGATTGAATTTTTAAACCTCGTTTTATCCGTGCATAATTTAACGTTGGACGCTTTGACAATAGAGCGTCACAGTCACGGAAAACGAAAAAAACACTACAAATTTATACTTTTATTAAGAATTTAAAAGTGAATTTTCTTTCGTGCTTTAAACTCACCCGCAGAGCGAAGCGAAGAATGTATTGACTTTTTCATTTTTTCGGTAAATTTTCTCGAAAATTCTCGTAAAATACATTATCACCACCGGATCAGACGCCGCCGTAAACACTCGATTCCCAGAACACGATAGCTGATCATCAAATGGAAGATTACCGTATTGTATACTTATTGGCGAGAGTAAAAAAACCGCACGTTTCCATCGCACACAAACGCAACCACAATTGCCTGTTCGAAAAATATTGTAATAATTACTATTGTAAAAAGCGTGAACGATAAATCTTCTATCGACACACCCGCGAGAAAACCCTCATTGTGTCCCGTGCGAGGCAATATAATAATATACAATTCGTAACTCACACTGGTTTCGTGACAATATTATAATAATAATCGCTGCGATCGAACGACGTCGCTCTGCGGAAAAATAAAAAATTAACGCCGTTTGATTTTCATTCGTAAAAGTGTATTTTCACGAGAACAAAACGAAGAAAATGTGACAAACAAAGAAATAATTAAAATAATATTATCGTCGTTTTATTTTCCGCGCCCTTCAAACCCCAAAACGCGTCTTTGTGAATACACTTTTATAACATACACTCGAGTATTTCCCTCTGTCTCCTTCGCCCTGCGCGCGTTGATATTTATCTCGGCAAACACTTGCACGGCGTACTCCGTGCATTCCGCAATGATATAATAATATAAGGTCGTGTGTTATTAAAAAAATACTTTCTTTGAAAAACACGTCATAAATAACAGTGCAACTACCGCGGCGGCGCGGCGCGCGCGGTGCAATTTATGATAATTCTTTTGAAGATCACTACACGAATTCCGACCGAAATATTTTTAATACGCTTTTGTTTTACATAAACATGTAAGGTGAAACGCGGAGGCGAAACGTTGTTTTTCTCGCCGTCGATGATTATGATTGTTATCGTCGTTGCCGCGGAGGTTACGCCGCCGGGCACGCGGGTCGAATGCACGGCGGTGTCGACACGAACGGACGGGAAAAATATCGTTTTCCTTACGGCCGAAAAATTGACGTTTTTTAAACAACGAGAAATCATTTGAAATCATCAATCGTCCGCGCACACGTCGTTAAGTAGTAAATAATATCACATGGTTATATTATATTGGCTTGTGATTTCAAAACACTACAAAATAGCGTAATAATGATAGTGAAAAAACTATATGGCTCATTGTAAACAGGGGCGTGATTAAAATTATTTTGCTGATTAAAATGGGTATTTGTTTGAATATTTACGCGACGGTATAATGTACAAATTATTTACCATGTCTTTTTATTGATTTTTTTTTAATATTTCAGTCGAATTCGAGTAAACACAAATGACGTTTTCAAAACGTACGCGTGTTACAAAAATATTATGTTTGTTCGTCGTGTCGAATGTGATGAAATTCACATCACAACTTGGCTCAGTGAATTTCTCTGAATACTTTACCGCGTAAGAATTATTATCCGCAACGATTGGTGTCTTTTAGCCGATAATAATCGCTTTTAATTTTGAAAATAATCAAACACGCACGGCTTTTTTCGTAGAAATAATCGTATAGAGACTCAAACATAAACGACTCTTTACAAGCGGCGCTCTTTAAATCAACGCTTCTCGAACGTGACGTTCCTTTCGCGCCCGTGTCACGGGATTAAAAAACAAATTGAAATTAAATTTTTTCCTTTTTTTTTTCCACAGGGATTTTTCAACGCGTTTTTAATCCAAGTAATAAAAGTGAATTTTTCCGATTAAAAATCGAACTACGTATACATACTCACTCGACGAATAATCTCCATTTTTTCTTTTATCGATAATTATTTTCGTTTGTTCCGTTTGTTAGTTTTCGTTGGGAAAAAAACATCGCGAGCGTATCGCGCTCTTAAATTTCCATAGGGATGAGGCAATCGCTCTCTCTCTCGTCCTCGGCGACGTCGTCCCGCGTCTTTTTACAACGAACACACGCCGTTAAACGCCCGGACATGATTCACGCGTATATCATAATTAGTGATGCACATTGATATCGTATTTCGATATCGATATCGGTATCGAACCATTTTACCGATATCGATGTGACTAATTTATTGAAAGTACATCGATAATCGATTCATTCTATTTTCTATTTTCTATTTATTTAAGTTTTGACAGTAAATCAATATCAAAAAACCATAAATATTATACTATAAGCAATACTAAAACGATAAAGCCCTCATAATGAACATAATATTATTATATCGCAATACAATTTCAGTCTCGTTATTTCCGTCGATCGTCTATGTCAATTTTAGGCTTTAAAGTGGATACCAATGGTATAATTTTAAATAAAAAACAAGTCCATTGAATTGAAAACATATCGTTGTGCAACACTAATCATAATGTTATAACGATTTACCATTTCAACACGATCGCGTACCGTGTGGCTCGACGGCACGCTCAGATCGACGATTAATATTCGTACCGATTGGGAAATGCATTTCCGCCGTCGTCGGGGAGCCGCGTTTTCGGTTATCCTCGACAATAATAATATATTCATACAAATGTATATGTATTATAATATAGCGGTTGGAGTGGAAAATAAGGGACTCTACCTGACTGGAAAAGGCCATCCTCGTCGTGTGTAAACACTTATACTTACGCAGTCGAGTGGTCTTGACTTACGGACGAGTGCGCGCGGCCGCCGCCGGTGAATATGGTTGAATTTATAAAACACCGAGGGCCCGCGGAACTACGTCGTTCCGCGGCGTAATTTTATTTGTGCAATGTGCGCGCGACCGGCCGAACAGTATAGTAAGTTATCGGTATACTACTTTTGGCGACGAGACGATACGAAAACAAACACGCCGCGAGACTACTACGGACGTTGCTCATTTCTCGGGGGTCGAGAATTCGTCGCCGAACACGCTTCTCTTCGCAGTCGGAACATTTGAATAATTCGCGCCCGTGGAATCGATGACTTTAGAACAGTCGACAAGCCGTCTATATCGACCGACTATTTCGAACGGTAACGTTTTAGCTTATACGACTATTATAATACACTTCTTGCGCATATGCCGCGGTCACTTTAGGAAAAAAAACCGTTTACATTTTTAGTGGGCGCACAATACGTAATACGCTCGACGATTTCTAAGTTTTTCGATATTTTTCATAGAACGTGGGACGCGAGAAAAACGAACGGTGCGAATACTGCAAATAATTATCGGTCTATGAAAATTACAAACAATAACGTCAATAACGCCACGATTAAAGTCCCGTCGATCACCACAACAGCTGACGAATAAATACATAAAAAATAGAAAACAAATAAACAAAGTAATAATTATATTAATATAATTACGAATAAATACGTATAGTAATCCGACCGACCAGTTATTACTCTCGAAATATTATTAAATATATAAAATTATTTCAATACAAACTATCGAATACATTTAAACGATAATAAAATAAACGTAACCCGACGATGATTTTTAATCGGTCGTGACTTTTTTGCACTCTTCGTAAGCATACTCGAGGCAAGACCTTTATTTTATTATTGTTTAAATAATAATAGTTTGTATTGAAATATTTTTGTATATTTAATAATATTTTGTTATTATTTATGACTTTATGAGTATTAACCGTTAAAATATATTAATATAATAATAATTACTTTATTTATTTTCTATTTTTCAAATATTAATCGTAACTTTTACTGTCGTCAGGTGTACCAGTGGATGTCATGTCAATTCGAGTAACCATGTCGAGGATTTTTATGAGTTCAATATGCGCGTCGTACGCAAATCGTTTTATGACAGTGCCGGACGAGTATAAGGATATTATAACAACAGTCGATGGTACGTAAATAACAACACCGTCGTCGTCGGTCGAATTCATTTCCTCGAATATCACAAATACACGTACGTACAACGTTTGCGGACGGAATCCGCTGTACAATTTTTTTTTTGTACAAAATATCCGGACCAGATTTTAAACCGAAAGTTTTTATTATTTCGACGCGTGTGCGGCGCGCGCGGTCAATCGATCTGGATAATACGACGACGCTACAGTCCAAAACGACCCTTTTGGTGCATTCCGATGTTTGTTTTTTTTTTTTATTATTTTATTCTCTCGGTCAACATGAAAATATTTCATTTTATTCGGTTTTTTTTTTACTATCTAATGATCGTTACAATATTTTTAATAACGTAATTTTTTTCCTTTTACATGCCCGTCGCGAAAACAAAAAAAAAAGAATAAGACGAAAAAAAATGTCAATAATGCAAACACAGCGCCCCGACGACGCGCGCGACGGTATTCGTAAGTATTTCGGTCGCCGATTTATTTTCCACAGCGCACTATTAATAATAATAATAATATGATATCATCTTGCGCACTGTCGCGGACTCTCGTTACGTTTTTTCCACAAACATTCAACTCGACGACGAGCGCGCGGCGGCGCTGACTTTAGTTGTTCGGTACCGTCCGAATTCTAAAGGCTCAGAACGCGGGCTGCCCGCTGCGGGCACTGTATTATCTTTGATTGCGTCAACGTGGTTAAATATAACGCGGGCAGCGGTTTGGTTGTAAATAATTACAGAGTCCGCGGCGGGCTATCATAATTCATATTGTATCGATATTGTTGTTTTCGTGATAGAATAGTATAATATACTATAATTTAGGAAGGTACCATGAGGCTAAACATTGTAGCTAACATAAAATATTATTTATTATCACTTTTATAGCAGTGGGGTGTTCTGAACACCCCTGGATACGTAATATTTCAAACTTAAAATATAAAAAAATTTATATTAGAACTATACGTATATATTAGATTATATTAGAATGAAAAAAAAAACGGTGTAACACAAATGAAAACACGCGGTGTTGTGCCGTGTTCCCATTAAAAGCGCAGTACTGACAGACCGCGAAAAATTGCCAGCGCGTCGTTTGACATCACAGACCGCGGCGGGCAGCCCGCGTTCTGTTTGACTGAGCCTCAAAAGTGTTATTCGAATATGCACGGTCGTAATATACGTTTACGGTAAACTACGCCGCAAACACTTAACAATAAAATGTTCGATTGGCTGTTCGGTAAATTATTCAAACGTCACGTGTGGATGCAGCAGCAGCAGCAGCAGCAGCATCGTTATCGTTCAATAATTTATTACGGCGCGAGAGCGGGCAGACTATAATATTACAAGATAGGCACTTAAACGCGACTACGGAAGAGCAGTGAATGGGGATCGTTCCTAGTTGGAAAACCGAACCGAACACCGAGAGCTGTGATATTGTCGAACCCGATGGAAAAATGTCAACTCCGACCGCGGTCGGAAAGCGTTACGATTCGGTTTTGCACGCTTGGAAGTAATAATAAACGAAAGAGTTCACTTTCTGGGTTCGATTCCACGTCGAAATAATAGTTCGGTTCGACACCGCGAGTGTGGCCCGTGTCTGCACTACACGAGGAGTATTTTTACTATGCTAATCGTCCGATCGTTATTATTAAAGCTCACAAGACGTGTGTCCGTTATTGTTTCCGTTTCTCGTGAATTAATATTGTATATTATATTATTAAACAATACGTCGCGATGTATTGCCTAATATTATCAAGACTGCGGATGTTGCTTTTTTAACTCAAATGAATGGAAAAGAATTGTTTAAAGTTCAAAAGTAAATCGGATTTTTTTTAGAATTCGATAAGACCAAATAGAAACCAACTCACGAGTTCAAATCGATTCGACTCGGACGGATTCGAAAGAAACTCGTCGCGTAATTCATCGGCGAAAAATAAACGTGACAAAATACGAGAAAGTCAAAATCGACCGGACGTCGAACTCTTCGTCTCGTTCAAGACGGCCAGACGTATATTATGTTATAATAATATATTGACGGTCGTTCGATTTGTGTCGACAAAGTTGGCGCCGAACCGTAACCGCGGTATGAACTCGGTCGGCGAAACACAATTCCAAGCGGCCGCCGCCGCGTCGTCGTCGTCGTCGCCGTCGCAAGACCATCGTGCCCGAATCTCGCGGCAGCCCCGTCGCAGGATAATAATAATTTAAAAGGATATATAATACAACGACGAGTGGTGTTCGCATCAGCTATACTGCGGCACTCGACGCCGCGCCGCCGCCGCCGCCGCCGGTTGACGATTATAATTGGATGGCAGACGGTCTAATTGAATTGTCGAATGCACCTGTCACAGAGGAATCAGCCCGAGCACGCGCGTTTCAATTATGTAGCCTAACGGCGGCGGCGGCGGTGGCGTATACGAATTTACGCCGAGGGATTTATATTATGCGTTTTCCTCCAGGACCTCGTCCTTTCCGTCTGCTTGTAATGTGTATATAATAAATGTTACGCGAACACGGTTATTTGCATCGTAATGGATTGTGTGCGATTCCGGGCGAGAGACTGCTCCGGCCCGCGCGGACACCGCGGGAGACGGACGCGCGCGGCGGATTTCTCCCGACACGCGAACGCGCTCGCGCCCGCCGCCGCCGCCGCCGCGATCCGAGAATTCGCGAACGCCATTAATAACGTTACGTAGCTGTCGTCGTCATAATTAGGAGGTACGTCTCGACGGGGGTGCGACTCGAAAAAGTCAACACGTGATTTCGTTTTCGACATCGCCCGGTCGGAAACCGCGTTAACCGTAAGCGAAGAACACGCGATTTCGGGGACGGCCAGCCGCCGGCTAACAGTTTTCATTCGGCCGTGCACTAGCGTTTTTCAAATACGATTCTCCAACGTTTCGTCGCTGAAATAAACTACAGTTTTCGATAGAAAATTTTCTTATCGTCTGTGACGATGAAATAGAAGCGGTTCAACGTGTGGTCGTGTTTTTCCGGTCGCGGTTTGCCGTTAAAAAAAAAAAAAATGTTTAATTTTCAGCACGATTGGCCGACGTACAACAATTACCGAGTACACACGCGCGCAAAGTACGCGTCATCGATTACGACGACTTTAATATAGTTTTCGACGACTTTTAAACTTTGGAAAATATCATTTCACCACTCGTTACGCGTTCCACGAGTATACGCGGCGCGCCGCGCCGTCGTCGATTCACAGTGTAATCTCACAAAGACTTAAAAATACATTATCAATGTTTGCGTCGTCGCGAGAAACTTTGGAAAGGAAAAAGGCGCGCGCGAGCACCTCCGAGGAGAGGGGGGGGGGAGGTAATAAGATTATTCGCTCGCCGCGAAAGCCGCCGAAACTCGCGGTCTAATTGCCCGTGAGACGCGCGATGTCGTTTTAAATATTGTTTGACAAGCGAATTATGACTTAAACGCGTTAGCGCGACGACGACGACGCCGCGAATTATTATTACGACCGCGCGGTACCTATCGTTATTGTCGTAAAAAAAAAAACATCAAAGGACGCGTGCGTAGGTGTGACCTTCGATGGGTGCAGGTGCTTTTGACGAAAAAATCGAATTGGACATAAAAACAACGACGGCGGCGGCAAAGGTGTCTCGTAAAGGTACGATTTCCCTTGCGCGATCGCGAACGCGAACGGCGATCTAAGATCGCGTGCTCTGATCGCGCGGCTGCTGATACAAATGTAAATTAAATATAGTTGGTTTTCCTTGCGCGATCGCGGTCGGCGATTTAAATTGGTTCGCGCCGCGATCGACTTGTTGTTTTGATAATAATAATAATAATTATTATACACCATGCAATGTTATCATTTCTGTTTGAACACTTGTTGATATCGGATATTCAAACATGAGTTCTGCAATGGTCAAGTTTACCAAGGAGCAAGACGAGATATTGGTTGAATGTGTAGCCAAACACCTCCCAATTTATAATCCTGAAAATAGGGATTATAAAGATTTGAATATACGAGATGCCAAAGCAACTCATCATCATCTTCTTCGTCTAGTAAAATAATTTTCAACATTTCTTTATCGACTTCCATTATAATAATTTTTAAAACCAATAGCTGCACTCCACCGTGAACTTCGCACTTCAAAATATCGAATACGACTGACGGACGACTGTTAAAATATAAATTATTTATCTTTCGGTCGCAACGAAGAATCGTCTAGAGCAAACCAACATGACGCGAACGCGATCTTAATTCGTAGTTCGCGTTCGCGATCGCGCAAGGGAAATCGTACCTTAACCGGTGGTTTCGATCGAAACGGGTCCTTAAGAGTCGACGTTCTCACACAAAGTGAACGAAAACTAACATTTTTTTTTTTTTTTCATCCGAACACGGACACGATACCGCGCTGAACCGTCTCAGACAGTGGTGACGACAACACGCTCGCGAGACGTGAAACGTATCTAAATGACGAGTTCACGAAACGTAAGCGTACGGCTAGTAATTGTTAAAATTCGTATTTATCGGGCAAGTCGGTATCCATAAATCAATATTGGTAGAAAACCCGCGTGAAATTACGAGACGCCGTAGAGTAAATTCATCAGGATATATCTGATATTTGAATACGATTTGAAAAAAACAAACGCGAGATCTCCGATCGGGTCGTTTCAATAAGCCAGTGGTTCTCAACCGGTGTGCCGCGAGATTGTCTAGTTGTGCCGCGGGAAATGTTAAAAAAATTTTAAACTTTAATTTACGTATACGTTTACGCCGTCTACGGCGATTTTTCGGAAATAAATTGAAAATATCAATTGACCAAAATTGTGTGCTAATTGTGCAGATAATACGCATGTATAGGCGCGTGGCGAAAACTATAATGCCTTCGGCGAAGTTGCCGAAGTTGTTGTGGTTGTCAAGTGCGTGAGTGCGCAGTGAAAACTTGTGATGTATAAATAGTGTGCCGTAAACTAAAAAAGGTCGAGAACCACTGCAATGAGCGCTGCCGAATAACAACGCGCTTTGGACCTTGTCGCGGCACTGTAACAGGGTCGTAATAAAAAGTTATCGGTGACGATGATTTTTTTTCCTCAATCGCCAACACCGAAATCACATCGGACGTTCAAAGACTAATATATTTTTGTATATTTCAGGTATAGTCGGGATTTGTGTTCGCCACACACAGTGGGGGCGACGACGTCATGCCGTGATATTCGACACGAAACGAACGCGATGATGTCATACTGCGCCCACCCCGTCTTCCGATCAGCCGCCAACATAAATAATATAAACCCGAATACTTTATAACGTCAAGAGGACGACGACTGCTGCGAGTGAGTTTTATATATAAGAAACAACAACAACAACAACAACAACGGCAGCGGCTATATAAGTGTATATACAGCGGCGGCGGCGTCGATGGGGATCTCGTGCGGGTGTATAATAATAATATAAAGACGAGCGAAAGTTCGGAGATCGGTATTATTCGTTTTAAGTGCGGTGTTTATATATGAGAATCACGTTTGTATGTTTTAGGAGCAGATAATATCCCGTACTTAGGCGCTTTGAATCGAATGTATACCCGCCGCTCGATCGTATATGCGAAAAGCTTTTTCAGACGCAGCCGGCAATTGAAAGCGCCGCGCCGACGACGACGCTTTCAACCCGGTAATCGTTCGTTTGGTTTTATGGAAATTCCCCCGGATCGACGGGACGCGCGCGCGCGCTCGCGTTTTTGGAAAATCTCATTTAACAGTAAGCTCAGATTGTGACCGAGTTCATAGCGAGAGGGTTCGCAATCACGATATTATTCTTTACGTCGTCGTCGAACGCACGGACGCGCGCGCGCGCACACGATCCGCAGACATCTGCACGTAACAACGAAACAAAATATCACGCGAATAATAACGGCGGGGCGAGGAGGGCGGGGGAAGGATTGGAGCGAAAACAACATTTCGCTATTAAAAGTCGAGTGATTCAAAGCTCCGGCTGACGGCGCGCGCGTGTTCGCACACCACGCGTACGGGCGCGTCCGTGCGAGTTTATAGCCGACCGATGTCAAAAACATTAGTTTTCACGTGCAAAACTATTCGGACACGCGATTTGTTTCGGTTTTTCATTCTCTCTATCTTTAGTTTCGTCGATTCCCAGTTGACCGCGAAAATATTATTTGAAACTATTTGGAGAAAAAAACAAAACGTAATCGTTTGTTTTTTTTTTTTTGCAAACGATTGGCGGTCAAACGATTGTTATCGACGACAGAATCGAGTCGGACACGATTCTGTTCTAAATGAAATAAAGTTCGACGAAGGAGAAAAAGCCGATGTTGTAAAATCCGAATGTCCTCGGCTTCGAAAACAGTTGTTTTCGGTTTATCTATTAAGGACTTTGTACACGTTTTTTGTTTTCCGTACAGTTTAATCATTTCGTGTCTTTGGAGAATTAAACGATCGAATACACGTGACTAGTATTAAATTGAACTCTCGTCTATATTATCAGAATCATTTATATTTATTGTAGACAAATACGGTCGTGTCGCCAATTATATTAATCTTAAACTTTGTGTGAGATCATCGGCCCGCCGACAACGACGATCTCGCGGTCCCATTTCCTGTAGGTTTTAATCATATCGCATTTTCGTTGTGACCCGACACGTTGATGAAACGTGTACACATTTCACACATGAAACGATTGTCCACCATCACACATCTAGGCAGTCGGCCGTTTACAAAAAAAATTAACAAAAAACAGTCGGAATTCCAAGTTTGTCGGTGTTGCAGTTAAGGTTTTTTTATATAATAATAATATATTTATTGTTATGAAAATCAATAAATAAACAACACCCCGAGGAATACAGTAATATAAGAATCATGAACTAACAATATTATTAAATAAAACATGTAACATTAATTATTTGAATTATAAATACAAGTCTTCGACGTGGCGCATGGATCAAAAAAGAAATCGAAATTTTTTATTCGATTGCATAACGTTGGTAGGCGACACATCGGACTGTTGGAGAAATAATTAGTTTTTCACTGTGGTATAGCAAATAAGGAGGATTTTGTCTTGAATCGAAGGAGGGTACTTTGAGACCGATTTTTTGTAATAGTTCAGGACAGACGATTTGTCCATTAAGGATTTTATAAACGAAAGTGGCATCAAAAACTAACCGTCTGGTCTTTGGTGATTTTAAACCTGCGATTTTTGCAATCTCATCCGTATTTTGGTTAAAAATCATTGTTTTATAATGACGTAAAAACGGAGGAAATTTCTCCGGACTTTTACTAATTTATCGATAATTTGTAATTGATTTAGGATTCCATAATATCGTGCCGAATTCAAGTGATGATCTCACTAACGAACATATATATTATGTTTTTTTTTTATTATTAGCCATCAAAAAAGCACCTGTCCCTCGGGCGCCCGTCCCTCGGACGAGTCTCTGGATCGACGACGGCCGTCGTTAGACGAACTTGATCGCCGCGGTGCTATATATATACGTATATTAATGTACGTACGATCGTCACACCCGCGCGCGATTGTTGTTGCGAAACTGTGTCGTAGACGCGCGCGGCTTTGAAATTGAACGTCGTCGCGAAACTGCGTTCGGGCAAACAAACAATAAGTATAGTTTGAAACGAGTGGCCGTACACTTTCGGCGAAAAGTGTGTTTAAACGGCGGCGGCGGCGGCGGCGGCTGTCGCCGGGACGGCAGTAAAACGCCATATGGTCTACGGGCCGCGTAAATTCGTCGAGCGAAAAGACGATGATCGGTGTCGCGATAACGCGCGCGGCGCAGTTGCGATTTGAAAACAAATCGCGCGACGGCGGCGGCGGCGTCGTCGTCGCATTAAACCGAAACGAACCCACTCGAGTGTATACGCGGTCCGAGGCTGGCGGAGCAATCGAGATTTCGGTCGGGATTACACTGTATAATAATATATTCGGTATATATTTATAATGCGTCGCTGCAGGACTAGGAATAGGTCCTTCGTGCCTCGGATCCCCGTCCTGTCTGGAGGATTTCAATTTAAGAGAAACGTCGAAACGTTAAGATGTATCCTCGGATGTATTTTATTATTATTTTTATTTTATTTTTTTCGCATTATACAGAGTTAAATATTATAGGACCGTGGGTTTGACAGTGATGGGAAAATAATATTTCTCGTCCTTTGGCGCGGTGTACTGCGTTATTATGTTTTCGAAATGAAAAATCAACAGTTTATTATTATAATACACCGCCGCCGCCGCCGCAGCCGACGTATTGTTAAGTAAATTCGAACTCCGTCGTCACAATAACGAAGACGACAACAATATAACGAAAAAAATAAAGCAAAAAGTTAAAGAAAATCCTAATACTTTTAGAAAAAGAAGTGACGACTTAAAATATTACGTGGCGACACAAAGAGAATGTGTTCTGTGTACCGCGAATTCGTAATTGAAACGTATATAAATAACCGAAAAAGTAATTTTTCGTAAATCGTAAATATTTCGAAAAATCAATTTTCAACTGTTATCATACGGGCGCGCAGAGAAGCGCCTTCGTTATAATTATTATTATTGTTGTTGTTATTATTTTCGCGACGCTTATATTATATTATATTCTCTTCCGCAGTATTATTGTGCCGCGTTGAATCGGTTTTCTTCAAAAAAAAAGATAAGATACTTTATTTTCACACGTACAAAGTGAACCGCGAAAACGTGTCGTCGACTCGTAGTGACGACGGTCGTTATAACACGTACCTAAAATGTGATATTATACAATCGCTCGAAAACATTAGGTATCGGATGTCGTCGCGAACAGTGTCAGTTTGATGTGTCGAAAAACGAAATGGCGTCATACAGATCCGAAGAATCTTCGAACCAAAGTAAAAAAAAAACCAAAAACGAAACTTATTTCAAAGCGTTACCGCAACGAAGGGCGAACCTCTCCGTATGTCGTGAGAATATTCCCCTCCACAATGCTAAAACGAATCAAATATACGTTCGAATGGAAAATCCACGCCGAAACCATGAAAAAGAAAGACTGACCGAGACGATTAACCGCGAAAACTCTACCGAAAGACGGTAGATATACGTATTAGCTCGAATTAGTCTCGAACGCTGGCGAACGCTAGTTCGCGCGACGACCGCGTTTACGATAGCGTTCGGACTCTGGTGGCGCTCGTATTTTTACCGACGGCCGTCGTCGTCGTCGTCGTCGTCGTGCCGCATATTATCACACGACACAATAACGCGGATAGTGACACTAGACTTTTAATGAGCGCGACGTAAATGTTTAATGAAAAAGAGACCGCCATTAGGTTTTAATTTCGATTTTACACGGTGCCGTTTTACAGCCGCGGCAGATCGATTCCAAGAGGACAGCCCGCAGAGTCGGCTTGATATTATATAGATACGCAATTCGTGAATACATACCTGCCATTACTCGTTATATTGTCGTCCGTTTTAACGACGCGTTACTTTCGACACCATCACACGCGCGGATTCGAGGCGGTAAAGTCGTTTAACGACCGTCCGGTCGACGTCCGACGACGTCGGAGTTCTGGAAATAAAAACAACCGCCGGCTCGGCGGCGGACCGAGTATGGAAATTATTATTAACCGTATATTTTTCGTCAACAACATAATATCGTACATTATAATCGTATAGGTTTTCGTTAAACATCGACATGATATTGTATATTATTATTGATTTTTTCTAGTAATTTAACTCGTAATGCCGCATGACCGTAGGCGGACGCGCGCACGTTACAACATTATAATATTATTATAATATTATACAACAGCGACAACAGTATATAATATTTAAAAACATTTTTTTTTTTTCTTTTTCGTATAATATCGATAGTTTATTATTGTTTTTATAGTAATAGTAAGTGTATTGTAATATAATTAATAGTATAATAATATCCACAACAGTATTAATTTTAACGTAAAACGTACATAATAATAATGATAATAATAATAATAACAATGTTTACGCGCCACGTGTCGTCGGGAAGAGGGTCATTTCGTGCTGCCGCGGGACGACGTGATAATTTCATTACGGCTCTCGACTCGCGCGCGCGCGGGCGGGCGGGCGGGCGGACGCCCCAGAGTTATAATATTATTATCGTCGCCAACGTCGTCGGCCGGCAAGTGACGATACCGGGGCGTTAGGTGTCTAAACGTGGATTAGTGACGTCGTCGACCGGCCGAGTGAATTGATAACCGTCCGCCGCGTAACAATAATAATTCAGTCGTCGATATCGCGCAGACGTTGTGCGGGCGCACACGCGTTTACGCCAAAAGTCTATTTCTCATCGAGAGACGACGACGTTTACAACGGGTCTCCGTGACCGCGATAGTGAGCGAATCCGTCGAACAACGCGACAATGCGCCGACGACGGTTTAGCGAGATTTTTGTTTCGCGATTTCGATCAATTCAACAACGATGTGTTTGCAAGAACGCGAATTCGTCGTCGGCCGTGTTGAACGCCGCGGAAAACGTCGGGAAAATCGGCTATCGATCATTTTTCGAGCCGCCGCCGCCGCCGATTGACTCGAACACATCGATGACTTTGCCGAACCACTGCGACCAAATCGCGAGACTCTACATCGTAACGCGCACACGTCTGTCCTTGAATTATCTACACCGACATGGCTGCGGGAAATTATCAATATTTACAAAATGTCGCCGCCGTTTTCTTCGAAAAAAAAACCCGTCGGCACTGTCTGAACGTCGTCGCGGGCCGCTGCGGAAGCTATAAAAACCGTATTCGTCAACGTACAATTATATGATATAAATGTCGGAATCTCAACAGCCCGCGGGTTGATTTCAATTGCCCGTAATTTTTACCGTTTCAAGTTCAGACGGATTGGGGGGTTTTTTTTTTTAAATCGTATTTTCAATCGAAACGTTTTGACGTTTCTCGTACTCTCGGTCGGTCCCGACGGAACGTTTATCCACGTGACCGTAAAATAAGTCTACACCTACCCGTAAGTGTACGCGCGGGCTGTTGGAATGGAAGTTGTTGAGATCACTAGTAACGAGAAAGAAAAAAACAAAACAAACAAACTACCGATGTTTCCCACCGAGACGAATAATCGCATCCTAAAATAATAATTTGTTTCCGATTCGAATCGTACACAAGACACTACACATACTAAATTATTACGACGGAAACGCGAGATTCGGTCTCTCGATAAATCTCGTTCGGATGAAAATCGAACGGTAAGTGCGCTGGACGCGCAATGTTTTGGATATTTGATGTTTTTTTTTGGATGATTTCGTTTTGACGTCAACCGACGACACACGCGTCGCGTAATCTCTCGTCCGACCCGATCGCGCGCGACGACGACAATAATAATCATAATAATAATAATAATAAAGACGACGTATAGTAATAATAATTATAATAATAATAATAACCGATCGATCGATCGGTAGTTGTAGGTAATAATAATAATAATAATGTCATTATTATGAACGACGACGGAATGCCGCCGCCGCCGCCGCCACCGCCGCGTTGCCGGGGATTTCGCCGACCGTCCTTAGGCGGGGCTCGCGCTCGTCCCGCACCAGACGGTCGCCGCGTGTCAGAGGTACTTGAACGTCCGGTAGAACGGCGGCACCAGGCGGACGGACGCGCTGGGGCTGGGCGCCGGCGCGGCCGCGGACGACGACTCGTGCCCGTGCTTGGTCCGGTTCCGGTTGTCGGCGATTCCGTTTCCGCCGGCGACGTGATGGTTGTTGCGGTGAGTCTCGGTGTACAGTTCCGAATAGAGGTCCGACAGGTCGCCGTCGCCGCCGCCGTCGTCCAAGCCCGTCGTCTCCTCGCCGTCGTCCAAGCCCCGTATTTCTGCGGAACATAACGAAAAAAACAATATACACATGCGATATCAAATATATATCGAAACCCGTTACAGTAAAACCCTCTTGACCCGTCATGACTCTCGCGCGGATAATTTGAACGCGCGTTACTCGCGCGTAGAGAGATTCGCTCGCCTTGTATATTTTATCATAAATGTAATATTTTAAGAACAAATAATAATTAATAAATCATAAAATAAACTAATTTTGAATGTTTTTTTATAAATATATTGAAAAAAATGAAAACAATAATTTTATGAAAAATTATTAGAAAAATGTAATTTGATAAACTCGATATGTCCTCAATATTTCGTTCTCCAGTTATTGTATTGTCATCGTTTTCATTATCATCACTACACGAATCATTTATTGATTCTATATCTTCATTTAACCACGAAATAATTGCTTCACTCATACTTTTGAAAAATAGAATAAACGGCAAAAAAAAAGTAAAATATCGAATAAAAAATAACAACAAGTAAAAACGAAAATACGAACGCGAAATTCAAACGCCGCTACTTACTCGCGCGTAGAGGAAATCGCTCACAAAACACGACTAGCTGATTTCAGAATGCAATAGGTTTCTTTATCGGAACGATTAAGTACCCCTCAAATGATAAATCTGTTTTTAAATATTTCGTCATAAGGTACTATGAATTTGGGAAAAATATAACAACAAACAAGCCAGTGGTTACCAACTTAAAAACAATGTGAGGGAAATTCTCACACGCGAGCAATGACGGGTTAAGACGCTCTGCCGCACGAGACGCTGTTTTCCGCCGGTTCATTTCCTATTGCACGAATCAATGTGAAAACCGTCCAATCCAAATCAAACGACCACTCTTTTGATAATTTCGATCAATGGAAGAATAATTCGAAATAGAAAAATCAAAGAAGCCAACTAGACATCTCTAGCAATAACGTCGAATCAGTTAAATTGATTTATCGTTTCTTACGTTTATATTGATTTTTATTTTTTAACGCCTGTTCATATCGAAACGATTCGATCGGTAATAATATTATAATATTGATTAATATTAATATTGATTGAATAATATTGATGATATTTCAGTTCGAAACCTACAATTTAATTTAAAACTTGATACACTTTCAGCTCGTCGTAATATGTCAGATATATCCTTCTTATATAAATTAATTAATGGTATAATCTCTTGCCCTCCTCTTTTGGAATGTATTTCGTTTCACGTACCGCAATACAATACCCGCTCATGTCCAACATTCCATATCAAAACACACCGCACTGACTATGGACAAAATAATCCACTTAATAGACTCCTAACATTAGGAAATACATCAAATTTCGATTTCTTTTTTAATAATCTGTCAAATCTAAAACGTCCTTATTTAAATCATTAATTCAGTCCAAAATGTTAATAATTATATTCACTTATTTATGTTTTTCTTTTTCTTTTTGATCCTATGTACCACATTATATATGTTCTTATCACACAAATCATTTTTGTAATTCAAAATTCTGTAAACTTTATTATTAATCTGTACTTGAGCCTACAAGGCGTTTATTCGAATAAATAAATAAATAAATAATAAACATCTACCGAAAGTCGGCCCAACGTGAAAATCGCACACGACAACACGTGTTTTGGATAAAGAAATTGCGCAGGATCTTCGCGTTGAAAATATCATAGGCGTGTTAGCCCCCCAAAGGACGAGGCGCGCCGCCGACGACGAGTCGACCGGTCGTTATCCTGGAAACGAAATTTAAACTTTCGTTGCACGCGACGCAACGATATTAATCGCGGCGAAACTTTTGACGAATCCGGGCAACGAACACCACGGTTGTTATTATATAATATTACCGCCGTTATTGTTATTTATACGCGCATATCATATTTGTTTGAAATAATACACGGACGTTGGATTAAGCAGATTCTGCTCTCCCGATGGTTCGTGATTAAACGCCGTACGTGTTCGGAGACCTCGAAAGTTTTCGCGCGCGAAACATTATCATTTTATAGCGGCGGCGGCGGCGGGTTAACGTTCTAATGCGGAAAAATGAATCGTCCGTTATTATTATGACGTCTCGTACGAGAACCGGACGGGAAAAGCGTGAGTTGTAGGTGACGCCGAACCATTAATCACGCGCGCGCGGCCGCCTTCCTAGAACGACGACCACCGACAAATATGAGAGGACGACACAAAAGTTGGGGACCGTTTCGACGAGCGCTTACCGTACAATCTGATGTTGCTCTCCACCTCGCCCAGCGAGTTCTTCGCTATGCACCTGTACGATCCCAGATCGTGTCTCTCCACCGACTTGATGGTCAACACCATTTGATCTTCGAACACGGACTTCGGCTTACTGGTCGTCTGGTATTTGTCGCTCGTGATCACCATGTCGCCTGCGCGAAAACAAAAACAAAACAAAACAAAACGCACACACGTCGTCGTCAACAACAATCGACCAATAAGCTGTCCGTGGAGGTTTTTTTTTTTTTAATTTTAATTTTTGAAATGTTATTTTTCGTACTTTTCAATATTCCCCTTCGATCGATCCGTCAAATATTTTTAAATCGAACGTAACACATTCGACCGCGTCGACTGAATTTAAAAATCACCGATAATATAATATTTTCTGGAACCAAACGAGTGTGTTTAGAACATTTTTACAGTCGACACATTAGATCGTTTTGAATTTTTATTTCGAATGAAAAATGTGCGCCACGAGACTGGATCAAGGCGTGGAAAAACGTCGAGTCGGAAAACCGGGAAACTCGACGAGTCCTGGTCTAGAAAACTCGAGAACGTGACGCCCACTGCACCGTACTGTTTGTCGTCTGTGCGGACACGATCGGAAAAAAATAAATCGTGTGTTTGAACTGTGTCGTCTGCGACACGCGCGCGTTATATTTGTACGAATTCGTCAAAATATAATGATGGATCGTTTCGAGTAGGTACGAGACGCGTTTATTGCGTTCGACGATACGGTAAACACGCACGTTTATTTTCATCACACACGACACGGTCGACGGAGGCGGAGCGTATCCGCGAAAGGGACAGGGCGACGACGGCGACGGTGCACCGACTCGATCGATATCAATTATAGTCGCATTGTTTCGCTCCCTACACGGATTTTAAATACACCTGGACAGCCGCGCGACGTGCAGTTTTCGCCCACACGCCGTTGGAAAATCAGGCGTCGTCGTGTATTTTATTTTTTTTCCACGCGGAAAAAATGTCAGCCGAAACCTATCGCGTATGCAACCGAACTCGTACGCTTTTGTCGTCTACCGAAAACGAGTTTATATTTGTTCGTATTTTCCCTCGTTTTGTCGAGGAGTACCGAAACCGTGACGAATATTGTTTTTTAAACAACGCTTAAATAATACGTCATGTTAGATTTTCGCGAGCGGTCTATATAAGTGGTTGTTCGTAGTTTTCGCGCCCCTCGACATTCCGCTGTCCAAGACCATAATTATATAATATCTTACTGACGCGACGCTGTTGGATTATTAGGACGCGCGTATAAACGTAACGATAATAACGACGCTATATTATTATCGCGAAGACGAGCGCATTTAATTTTTTTTCGAACGAATTCGTTTACAGTCTAGCGCGCGCGCGAAACGTTTCGCGAGTCAAAACGCAAAATTAAAACCGTCCACTTGAAAAACGCCGGCCGCGCTCGCCCGTCGTGCGACCGACCGGGATTCCAATTAATTATTATCCGCGACCGGTGTCTACGACGTGCCGCCGAAATCCTCGTGTCGATTTCATTATACTATACGATTACGTCCGGGTTTCGAGAGCACGAGGGGCTCGAAAATTCTAGACGAAAAGGAAAACGCGCGCGCGCGCGCGCGAATCACGCGTACGCCTTCGGATCCGCGATGTCACTCGCCGGCTGCGTGGGCGTGCGTAGCGCAGGCGAGAAGGACGCGCACGTGCCGCGCGAGCGTTCTCTTATTTCGCGTCCGGAACCGGCCGCGCACATGTTTTTATAAATAAATAAATAAAAAGACAACTTTAAATAAATAATCCATTCGATACGCTCACGTCGTCGTCGGTATGAGCTCGCGACGCTTTATTCCGGCAGAGCCAAACGAAATCATCGGAATTCTTCCGATTTATATACTCGTGTGGTACGTACGTACTCGTATATCGTTATATTATATTTTGTACATTATCGCTCGTTTCGACGGTTTGAAATTTCGAATGTATTGCGATATCGTTTTCCAAGCGATTTCGTAAGACTGTCTTTTTATTTCGCGTCCGACACGGCGAATCGTACCGGCCGGCGTTTAAAATACGATCGAGAAAGTTTGTAGAAAAAATCTAAACGAGTAAATAAATGGAAAAGTGCGTAAACGTTTTCCGCGTAAACCGGCGGCGTAATCCGTTCTTTGATAGAAAAAAAAAAATAAAAATGATTGCATCGAAACGTACGATGAAATTCACCACCGAGCTTTCGGGAAAATTCGCTTCGCACGTTATATTTTCACAAACACGACGACGACCGCGACGCCCGTGAATTATTGCAATTAAATATTTAAACGAAAAAAGGCGTCGTTTTCAATCGATCGGTTCGATTCGGGACGTAGAAGAAGAGACGTTTCCCGCTTTTATGATTAACATTTGTTTCGAAAAACACTCGGCGAACGCTCGCGTGACACGGTGGGGGGGGGGGAGGCGGGGAACGACGAATCGGCGGACAATTAAATTATATTTCGCGAACGAAATGTTGGAATTTATGAATTCGTTAATTTGTTTCGTCTCGCCGTCTCGGACAGAGAAAACCAAAAAAAAAAAAAAATCAACGGCGTCTCTCTGATTCGATCGGTTCGACGACGACGGCAGAAATACGAATTATTTCACTCTCTATTCCAGCACAAGCTTAGGCGTGTAGATATATTTCTCTGTCTCTATTTTTATTTTAATTTATATTGTTTGTAATTGTAAGAAATAAAGAAAAAACTAAACTCAAAAAAATAAATAATCCTGATCGGTCTTGTTCGAGACGACGACGACGGCCACGTTTTGTCCGATTTTCATCCGCGGTAAAGTCGATATACGCACACGTGTTACGCGGGGTCCTCGACATGGCCGAGCGCCAAATTTCCAAACGGTCTCGCGGATATCGTTCCGAGTCGACGCGCACACGGCGTGAACCGAGTCTTCGGATTCGCCCGGGAATACCGCGGCCCGGGGGCCGGCGGCGAGACGTAACGCGCGACGCCCTTAAAAATTCAAAACGACGCGTTTGTAAATTGTTGTTAAATTTTTTTTTCAAAATCGGTCCAGCCGTTCACGCGAGGATACCTGGTAAATAGGTATTTGTTTTTATACGATGGTAGTTATTGTTTTTGTTTATGGCGAATTTTTCTAATTTTCGAAAGGTTTTTTATGGCTTCGTTAAATTCAATTTTAACGTGAAAAATCTCAAAGACATTTAAAGACTCTGGAAAATTGATAAAAAAAAAAAAAACCGTTTATTAATCTACTGTTTAAAACTAAGCGAAAAGGAAACGCTCGTTATTATTATTACTAGGGCTCGGATTTTGTAGCAAATGCTTCTTTTGAGAGGTGTGTGGTAGAAAGATAATTCTCATAGATAAATACGTTTTGAATCGTTCTGATTTCAATGAAATTTTTGTTGCTTTTTTTTGCTTTTTCCCCTATTTGGTTTCTTTTTTCTTAATTTTTACATATTTTTCTTGAAAATTTAACTTATTTTTATGTATATTATACTTGGACTATAAATCATTATTACCAAAAATTTTAAAACCAGTAATAAACGTATGAATGATAAAATAACTATCGTTATTGTGCCGAAATTGTAATGAATAATCATAACAGTATGATTTAAATGATTTAGTTTATATGAAATATGCACGGATTACATCGGTCGATGTGGGAAGGTCTTTTTCTACGTATAAATATAATATATTAGCAGCACCCAATAGAATGAGTTTTAATGAAAGTGTCTTGACCAAATATGACGTGGTCGTAAATTCCTTTTTTAATATTATATAATTTTATGTGTAATTGAAATTTGTTTTTTTTAGAATTAAATTTAATAAATGCTTCTTTTTGCTTTTTTCGGCTACTTAAAATGCTTTTTTAAGGATTTATTTTGCCACAAAATCCGAGCCCTAATTATTACTATCGATAAACGCGATTATTCGTCGTCGATTTCGTCCGCGTCTTATTGATTGTCCGCGGCGCGTTTTTAAAATCCAGTCGAATGCGTTAAATTCAGCATAATGTTAATGATATCGCCGCGGCGGTACCGCATTACGGTCGTGTGCGGCGGGCACAGCGGAAGGAGATTGGGTTACACGAATAAGGGTCGGGAAAAAGGACTTTGTCGAACAAACTCTTTTGGACAATAATATTGTATTACACGCTGATTATACGCAGGTACCTCGTATACGAGGCACGCCCGACGTTCTCGCGCCGTGCTATCGACTTGAAACCATAATCGTAAAACACCAATGTCACACCAGACATACGCGACAATTATTCGTCTCGTGACGTCAGCGCCCTTTATTATCGCGAGCGAGATCGCGAAAACAATGGATTTCACTATAGTTTTTCGTCGCCGTCGCGTAGTCGATTTATTTAGATTTATGAAGAATTATCTTTCTATCACACACCCCTCAAAAGAAGCATTTGCTACAAAATCCGTGGCCCTATTAATTATTAATTTATCGTGTATAATATACAATTCTATACGATCCGTACTTACGCGGGACGCGGTAACATGTTATGAAACGGATGAACCGTGTAAACGAAAATAAATAAAGTACACAAGAACGCGAGACGGCCATTACCTGCGCGTAATTAGTGACGCTCTCGAGTACATTAGTGTTAAACTCGAGAGTTTTTTTTATTTTCTTTAATATTATTTTGAGAGCCGGAAACGCATTAAAAAAATCGCCCGGAATTTCGAAAGGGGCCGGAGCTCCATCCCCACGGATACGCTCCCGATCTGAAACCTCTCGGTTTCGCGAACGAACTCGACAAACGATTTAACGATGAAAACAATAATATCGTATTGTTTCGTCCCGTTTTGTTTAATACTTTAACTTCGATAGTTTAGTTTAAAATTACAATGCGATTCGGGTTTTGATTAATATTTTCTTATCGATCGCGATCGATTCGGGCGACGACGACGGTACGTTATCCCTATAAATTCTGTTCGGCTTGCGCGGGTTTCGGCGAGAAAGAGATTTTATTGAAGCGGCGTGATTTCGCGAACAACGCGAATCAAATGTAAGACGCACATGCATAATGTTATCGTCAACTACCAACAATAACGGATGACGCGTGTAGTTCGTTGAAAATGTAATTCCATACCGTTACACTTTGAATAATGAGTTTTACCTCCTTTGCACACAAACCGATAATTATTATATATATACGAGTGCGCGAACAATACTACAACGTCGTTCGAGGGGCAAACGATTTTAATTTCATAACGATGCCACAATAAGAAACGGATTATTCATATCAGAGTCACTTCTCTTTGATGAGATTTTTGCCTCGGAGTTAGCCTGACCTGCAAGTATAAAAATATTGTAAAAAAAAAAAAAAAACGGACTTCGTCGATTTCTCACGCGGAACATAATAATTATAGGGAAAAAAATTGTCACGTGGCCGTTAAAGTTTGAAAACTACAACGTGTAAAAATCAAGTTAAACTCGTCCACTCGCAGTTTATATAGTTTTACGTTTTAATTTTTCAACTTAAATATAGAATTTTTTTAATTAAAAACGTAGAGAAAAAGTGGATTTTTGTTTTTCATATTGTCTAAGAGAGTCCTGTTTAGGTAACTACTACCTCGAAGTTCTGTGAAACTCTCAAGTTCGGTCCTGATTAATGGCGTGAGCAAGTGAGTGCGGAGTGAGCGTTGTAATGTTTTAATATAGTATAAACTATAATTATTTTTATTTTTAATTGTTCGAAAACGCGTACTCGGATTCAATTTTAATTTCATCAACTCGCCGTCAACGGTTTATCACGTCGAATCCCACGTGAGTATAACATCGTGACGCGATGTTCATTCGCGCGGCGAACGGAGAGACTTTTATTTTACTTTTACCTATTAAGCGATATAAAATGTGTATCGAAAACGTGTAATAATACTCGTATTTAAAGAATACGTGTACGACTACGTGTGACCTTCGCGTCCGCCGCAACAAAACGCGAAAAGGAAAAAATCGCGCGATCCAAACCGTTCGTTCGTGCGAAACGCATGTCATTCGGATACGTGTGACGCGTAACGTTGTTATGACGCGGCGCGTCGTCGTATCGAAACTTTGTACACTCCGAATTTAGTAATGGAGACCCTCGAGGACGACACGGCGAACTTTCGACTCCGAGACGGTAAATCCTAAATATTTTAAGAAACTCGAGCATTGTTTAGATGTTGTCCTTTCGTTAATGCATCTCTGCGCGTTGTGTTCATAATTTATATTCGACTCCTGACGTTGATTTCGATCCAAGTTTTGTATCAGTTCGAATGTGCCGAGCCCCGTGCGCACGGGCAAACCGATGGCGGCGGCGGCGGCGCTTTAGTACCTACTCTCGCGGTACTAAATATAATAATATATGGCTCGACGTTTATCCGAAGAACTTTTGAATAATTTTTACCGACGACGACGAGAAAAGAAAACACTTTCGATTTTCGACGTTTATAATTTTATTCCTGTGCCGAATGTGTATAACGTTGAAAAACAATAACGCGATCCGACGACAGAAACTAAAACGCTCGACGTTCGGGCGGCGATCGAGCAAAGAGTCAGTATAAAAAAAACAAAACGAATCCAGTTGTTATACCGTCACGATCTGCCTACCTGCGTTACCTGGAAGTGATGAGACAGAACGGAAATCGGCCGGGACGGAAATCGTTTCGACTTGATTTTTCCGGTTTAAAGTCAGCGTAGAGAAAAAACAAAAACAAAAAAAAACCGTTGTTCGCGTCAGTAATAATTATTATTATTTTCTTAAAGTTTCAAGAAGCAACCACTAACGCCCGCTATCGTTGTGATTGTGTCGCATAATTTTTCTTTAACCCCAAAAAAAAAAATGCAACCGGAAACGGCAATCGAGTTGGTAATACGAGTATGATGTCGTTCGCGCGAGAGAATCGTAGATAGTATTGTTGTATTATAAAATGTCCTGAAACGTCGACGCGACGGTTAAAAATATTATACGCGGCGGTGAGTGACGCGAAATAAGGACGAGATAATAATATAATTGATGCTTTTCGGGGAGAGGCTGTAAAAACGTACGGCTCGTCTTTATATATATATTTATTTTTTTTACCACGATAATTCGGTACGGACGACGACGCGGCGGGCGGAGAAAAAGGAAATAAAAATAATAAAAGAGAATAAAAAACAATGGACTCAATAGTATGCGGCGGTGACGACGACGACGGCTCCCTCCTCTTCTCGGAGCTGACTGAATGTGAAGCGACGAAAATAATATTAATAAAATATTCTTGGCTTCGATAATTAAACAGGGCCGGCCGGGCGCGAGCTTACTTAATATTCCTAGGGTGGTGCGAGGTCGATTAAAAACATGACCGGGGGTATTTTGGCAAAGCCATAAATGAACTAGGGAAGGAGGCCTGGTTTTTAGCCAAGAAGCTGTCATCGCCAGTCCCTTAACCACTTTCTCGGCCAAATATACATACAATAATATATATATATGAATAATAAATATATATATATATACACAATAAATTTATATTAAAACAAACTTTCTCTTATTCGCCAGCGTTTTCTCGCGGATTTCAGTGTCTCGCGGGACCCGTCTTGACCGAGAAAACAGTCGGGAAAAACGCGTTCGCCGATAACGATCACGGGATTCGCGAAAAAGCGGAGATTTTCTGGAAACTTTTCTTTTTTTTTATATCGTCCCCTCACTGCCGACGACGAGTTTTGCGAGATTTTCACGTACCGTCCGAAAGTGAAAAATCCGTTCGGAACGCGGCGAACAAACGAAACAAAGGAAACGCGGTCCAATACGATTAGTCGCGAATGGGATTATATTATGAGAAATAATCGCGCGCGCTCGTTTGACTAATCGAATTCGTAATAATAATCGTGTGTTCGCAAATATCGTTCGTCGTTTTCGATATTTCAATAAAGAGTCGGATTTTCAACTATGCTTCAAAGCGATTTTCTCGGTACCGGGAGCACCGCCGCCGCGCCGCCGCGCCGGCTTGAAATCACGTGTATACAAACAGCGCGGCCGAATCGTCGCCTCGGGGCGATGTGAAATTTGCCGGCCGTGCGGTTTTCGTGAGCAAAACGTTTGGGCGAATTCGAGCTATTTTTTACAGCTGGTAACATTTCCGAGCCTTTTCTCGGGATATTCTCCGCCGATTCGATAAATTATTCGTATAAATCGGGTGCGTCGAACAAACTACATTTTACACGCGAAAAATTTGGGGATTTTCTTCTTCTTCTCACAAACCGTTTTTACTATGTTGTCACAAACGTGACGTTAGATTTGATTTCCGTAATCTATTGGAATCGAACTTAATACGTCGACGTCAGATGGGTTAAATTCTCTATACGTGACTTATGTAAACAGAGAAAATAATATTGTGTTGTACGTTTCGTATACATTATTATTCGGTCAACAATGGGACTCGTGTCTATTGTTATGTAACGCACCCGAACGGGCTATAGTGACTTTGTCGAAAACACTATCCGAGCGTGCCATCAGATTTCAGGTAAAAAGGCATCGATTTTACCCGTCGCCACGGGTTCTACCGCAATTTTTTTTTTTGTTTTTAAGGAGAATATAATTACTAGGGCTCGGATTTTAAAGCATAATAAACGACAAAAAAAGCACAAAATTGTTTGAAAAAAGCAACAAACAAAAAAGAATGACTAAAAATTAACATAAATTATAGTTATAATTTTAAAAAAACTGAATAAAAAAAAATTGAAAAATTAATTCAAATTAAAAAAAAATAATTTACTACCACGTATTTGGCAAGATTTTCAGACGTGCAACTGACTCTATTGTCTGACAGGATGTTTTTATACATTGAAAACGAACGCAGTGATCGGTGCATACTTCGTGCAAGAGGTTATGTCTCCATTTTCTTCCACTGCTAGAATAACTGAAAAAAGCATTTACACTAAAAAAAGCAAAAATAAATTCTTATGTATACAAATTAGATTTCTGTCTTGAATATATTATAAAAAGAAGCATTTGCTTTAAAATCCGAGCCCTAATAATTACCTATAATACGATAATAATAATATGTAGGTCCTATATTATCGCGAAAAGGAACACTTTGCGCACGTTTTTCGTTTCTAACTCTCATACGAAGATCGTTTCGAACTTTCTTTTCTAGCAGGACGTAACTTTTTTCTTTTTCATTTATCGCCTTCATTGCAATGCATCCGCGCTTGGGTTTCGTTTCGAAACACACGACACTATAATATCGCGTACAATCGACCCGTTTGAACTCGAAAATTGTTTACAATATAAATCGTGTCGATAAGAAGAGCGGATCTGTATTGATTTTTCTCTCGATTCATCAGTAGCACAAACCGTCGTCGCGTTGTATACTTGTACGCGAAACTCGGCGCCGCCTTTGAAAAAACGAAAACACATACACCTACTTGTTTTTTATTGTTAACACTAATGTCAACTTAAATTTCGCCTCCGAGTACACGAAAAAAAACGCGCTCGCGGACACCGTTCGTATACCGTACGTTATGAATTATTCCGCGGAGTTGTGACATTATTATTTTAATTAAATTATCGACGGAAAACGAAAGAAACTGTCGTCGGACTGCGCGGTGAATTGTACGTACAGTACACACTCGCGGTGTCTGCGCGAATAAGATTCGAAAATTCCGTTTTATTAGCATAGAATTCGTATAAAAACTTTTTTTTTATTATACGTCTTTAGACGCGCAGTTCGACCGTGTTATTTTCGTTATTATTATGGTTTGAAATAACAAAAAAACAAAAAAAAAAAAATTATTATACACGTATATCGCGAGCGCGGGGCGAATAAAAGTCGCGGCGGGCGTACTGCGCTGCGTTTTAATATTATATTCTAAATATTATGTTGTCGCGGTTCATTATTTACCGCGGCTTTTCGATAGGGACGAGAACGCGGGCAAAAGTATGCGCGCGCGCGCGCCGCACAAATATTTTCCATACGCGACGTATAGAATAATAATTATAAAGTATTAATTGCTTTTCGGATACGATTTCAATTCGATATGCACGCGCCAGCGGTGTTTTGACATGAGAGAGGGTTAACGTTTATGCGAATGAATTTGTCATTTTGCTCGTGCCCCACACCTATACGTATATGCGAAATAATTTATACGCGGATTCTAAAAGTCGGATACGGTATCTGTGCATTAATATGAGTTAAGCTTTCTACTCGGATTTAATGTGGTTGTACGCAAAGAAGAAAGCCGCAAAGTTTAATGTAACAAGTTATATTTGTTTCCGAATTCGTTATTATTATTATTGCTAACGTGTACTGGGAATTCGGCGCACGAGTTTCAAACGCGTGTACGACTTTTTTTTCGTTATAATTACATATTGTAATACCCGGCTGTAATGTAGAACGTCGCGCAAAGAATCGCTATATCGTTTCGCCTCGCAATACCACGCGGTATATCTAGACCCGGAAGAGCCAAAAGTTACAATTTACGACATTTTACGGTTTTTAAAGAGCCGACTAATAAACTCGTAGCGGTAATTCGTGTGAAATTCGTCTTTCAATAAGATAAATATAAAAAATCATTTTTTTTCTCCTGCGATTTTTTTCGAAATTATTAATTCATTTTCGCATGAAACTGGAAAGCCGCGACTTCGGCCCGCATGTGGCTCGCGAGCCGACCGCCGTCGATCTAGACGGTCGGCGGACGAACTCGTTACGGATCGGACTATTATCATAAAAGCGTTTTTTTTTTTGTTGTTTTTCTTCGAGAAAATCCATTCGAAAAACACAGTATAAAATATAATGCGACCGAGAGGAAACGGTTTGTCTAATAAATCATGATGCGGGGGGGTGGGGGTTTCATTAAAAAAAGACCGGCCATTAAGACGTGTATCATTTAAAGACAAAGATCGGATGATTTATCTTACCCTATATAAAATACTTTTATTAAAAAATATATATCAAATTCAAAGTGAAACACTCTCGGATACCGCGAACGAAAACGAACGCACAATACATTATAATATTACGTATTCGTTTCGGCGATGCACGAACGATAAGACGAAAAAGACCTCTCTGGTAAACGGTTACAACCGAGGCCAAAGGATGTTGATGACTTATGCGGTTTTTTTCTTTCGTTTTTTGCTTTCTTTCCGAAAAATCACTTTACTGCCGCGCTTTTCTCGCTAAAAATCTTTTTCGATAACATACATATAAAAACATAATATCGCACTGCTAGAACAAGACTGCCACAACTCAAAATTTATAGTTTTGAGAAAAATCGATTTGAAGTTTGGACTTAGGATATTTTGATGAGTTTTTTACTGATGCGTTTGAAATTTAACACTTGAATACTTACAATCATACTTTACAATATTATTTTTTCAAATATTATGAAATTCACTCTTAAACCCAAAAATTTAGACTTGTGGCCATTTACAAATTAAAATAAGTATACAGCCATAAAGTAAATATGGCTCTCTTGCATTGAAAATTAACTAACATTTTAAATAATTCAATACTGACACATCTCTATAGTGGCTAAATGAAAAATGACATTGAATGTGGCGTTATTGCATTTTATAGAGCTTATTTTTCTCTATTCAACAGTAGTCATAACTCAAAATTGATGAATTTTGAGTTGTGGCAGGTTTGTTCTAGGAGTGCGATATGTAATATATAATAGCTTCTGAATAACTCGGTTTTTGGCTTTTCACGAAATACCTCCGGGTACGTTAATATTTTTTTTTATTAATTTCTGCTGATTTTCTACTATAGTGTTCATACGCCGTGTGATTGTCGAGAAAAAAAAATCAGTTGGTTACGTACCGCTGTGCGGTCGATATAATATTATTATCGTTCGTTCGGAAAACAAAAACGGCGATTTCGACTAGGCGTTTTGTACGCGAATGTTATCGATCGAATTGATATTTCTCGGTGTTTCGTCGACGAGGACGTCTGCCGCGCTAAAACCGACGGCTATTTACGAATTAATTAGATAGTGCCGCACAGTATCGACGGTCCCGCCGCGCGCAGAGGTAGGTACGTTTAATTTTCGCGACCGAAACGTTCTTTCGATTTATGCGAAACGCAGTTGTACTCGGCGGCGGCGGCGGCGGCGGCCGTAATACGAATGGGATGGCATCATATTATACTGCGTGCGTCCCGGGCCCGCGGTCTTTTTGAACCCGGATTAAGACCCTAAGGATTATGCCAAAAACCAAAGCGATCAATTAATTCGGGTTTTTCGAGCCGTTCCGCGAGATGCGATTTGTTCGCCGCCGGGGGTCTCCTGGACGCGCGGCGCGCAACAGTCCGACCGCGCGTGACTATTCCGTCGTGAAATCGCGTTATAGTAAGCTGAGCGCTCGAACGCGTATTCGCAGTCTGCAGCCCCGGCGTCGGCGCGGCGTCTCCGACCTACGGCATTATCGGTACTGATGATCGGACGATCGTTTTGTGAATTTAATGATTTTATTTTTGTTTTTCCAAATCGACATCGAAATAATTCGTTTTGGTCCGCGACGACAAACCGCAGCTCTCAGATTCGGCCACCGTAAACAAAAGCCGGAGATTCCACATCGCGTATTGTCATTATCGACAAATAAACAAATTCAGTGCGACGACGACGACGACGTCATATAAAAAACGTATAAAAAACGACTTACCGCTCTCTCGGACCCAGTAGTTTATGGACTTTGGAAACGCTTCGACGTTGCACTCCAGCGTGACCTCGGTGCCTTTCGGGGCGCCGACCAACTGGCTGGGCGAGGAGATCACCGGATGGACTGCACACCAAAAAAAAAACGAAATCGTCGTTAAATAATCATAGTAAAATCGTGCATGCTTGACTGCCGTGCAACGCGCGAATAGAAAAATACTCGTAAAACGATTACATTTTTCAATCGTCGTCGATTCGATAATCGTCTTTTTATCGATTTGGTATTATTTCCATCTCGTCGCGGCTATTTAAATTAACAATTCGTATTTGCGCAAAAAAAAAAAAAAAATCGTAAAGTTTTCACTCGCGCTCTGATCACTCCGAGTTCTCGACGAGGATCGTTTGCAATATAATGTCTATAATATTTTAAGTTAATAATCGGACGGAAATGTTTACATTATTATTACGTATTCCGTTCGAGCATATTGTATGTCAAAAAAAAAAAAAAATAATATATTTACTGTGCCATTGGTATCGGGTTGGTTTGAAAACATTGAATTGGTTTTTTTTTTTTTTGTTGTATTTTTAAAACTAAAAGTTTTTCGCCCCGTTTCTGTAGACGGCGCGGCGATTCGTTTTCAAGATAAACAATATTAAACCGACGACGACGACGGGCTATAAGGAAGAAGTTGGTTATTTTTTTGTCGCGAAAATAATAATAACGAATGTGAACGCGAACGAGTTCGATTTCTAACCGACTTTCCAAACTTTTACATAAAACACCGCGTAACAACACCGTAAGTGGCGAAACGTTCGATTATTATCAATTTCACCCCTTGTGTTTATTATAATATTATCGTACGGACACAAATCAATCGAATCGGACCGAGTGTAATACGGCCGTTGTCGTCGTATCGCTGATTAATGTCGCGGGCCCGCTAAAACGCAATAGCCGGCTTGTTAAAAACGATTTAGTCACATTAATCGGAGAAATAGTTTTACGAGCGCGATCGTCGCGGCCGGGATGTTCGCGGGGCGGCTCCGGGAATATTAGCCGCCGAAGGTAAAACATAACGAAATATTATAAAATATATTATATCGAAAATGTTTTTTGTTTTTTCCTCCGTTTTTCCACGCGCGCTTATTATTACAGCGCGACGTTTGTTCACAGAACGACCAAAAAACCGTCTTGAGAATTCGCGAGACCTCGACGATATTGTTTTTATTCACAACGTCGCGCGTAGTCGTTAAAAAAAAATGCACTTTTTTCTCACTCGTGATCGGGGTTTGTCGTTTTTTGCTATTTTTTTATGTATGAAATGTTTTTTTTTTTTTTCCTTTCCGTTAGTAATAATTAGAAATTTCACGTTTCTTTTTCGAGCGACGTCCTTAAAACGCCCCCCTCCCCGTCCGAGGACCAGCTCGCGAACGTTACGATTTCACAAACCGTCTTCCCGCGCCGTCACCTTCGCCCTCGCTCGCTCGTCCGGCGCGCCGTTCGTGTTTTGACGAAATACATATTTCATCTGGTGCACGCGCCGCCGCGCCGTGCGAGATTGCCGCGCCAGAGAGACGATAAAGTTTTATTAAAGAGAATCGCCGAGGCGCAAAACTTTGGATTTTCGATTGACTCACCCTATATTCCATCGTCCTTCCCCCCCACCCCCCGCGAACCGTATATTAGCCGCGTAACCGAAACTTTGTTCGACGGCATCAATTAAACAATAATGAAGGTCGTCGTACACAAACGAGCGCGCGCTCACACATTGTGTATCGGTGGCTATAAGATATCACTGCAGCGGGTCGCGCGCGCGTGTCGAACGAGGCGAGAGTGTCGTCGAGGGCCGACCGCACCACCGGTAAAGCGAAATTTCTGTTTAAATCCGACCAACTCGCTTCGTCGTCGTGATCCTTTATCCTTACGAAAACAAATCGTTCTTGTAAAACCCGCGCACGCTGTAACATATATAATATAATACAGGGTGGCGGAGCAAAAACGACTACATTTGAAATTAACGCCACGCTTTTAATATTTGAAGAAAACAAAACCAGTTTTAGCAAATTACGGGAAGTTTTTCATCGAATATGAAAAAAACTAATGCGTGAAACAAAATGTCCGACAAATGGCGTCCGCGCATGGCGATCTTCGCAGGAGGCGCTCACTAAAGTTTGTCATCGCTTTCTTCAACTTTCCCGCTGTAATCGATGCAATTTCACTTCTAATTGAATCTCATAAATCGGCTAATGTCCGTGGCTTATTCACATAAACTTTTCACTTCAAATACCCCCACAGGAAGAAGTCGTAGGGAGCGAGATCGGGGCGAGCGAGGTGGCCCGTGAATGTCACCGTTTCGAAATTCCGAGTGCTCGAGCGCGATGTCTCGTTGACCGTCGAGGGCTTTCTTCAACAGAAACCTGAACACGTGCTATATTTTCTGGTGCCACTATATGGGGAACACGTCTCGGAATCTTCGGGGCCACATTACCATGTTCCCGAAAATTTTTAACCCAATCGGCGGTTGGAAACGTGGAGAAAGTCCGGATCGCGTGCGGATTGCGCGTTGTGTAGTCACGATTGACTAATAATTGTTTCGGAAAAATGTCTCTACGGCGAACGAACGATGTTAAATACTCCGATGCGCCATTGCAACAAAACTTATACTATATAATATAATGAGACGATCCACGATATTGTGTGACAACCCCTCCCAAAAGTTACGCTTATCTCAAATGTGGTCGTTTTTGCTCCGCCACCCTGTATAAAGCTTTATTGAAATAGACGCGAACGCGCGCTATTATTTCGGTTTGTCAAAACAAATCGTTTCGATTTGCTGTCGGCTGCCACGGCGACGAGTGTCGCGTATTATATGCACGTAGGTTTATTATTATTTCGCATTCGAATTCGATATTATTGGAGTTGGACTAATATTAAACATATAGATACTATATAGCGATCAAAACCGATTACCGTTGTCGTGTTGTATATTCGGCCGTAGTGATTTTGTTATTATTGTTATCGGCGCGGCGTCTCTTTTTCTCGCGTTTTTCAATATTAAACCGTAAAAACACCGAAAAACAGATACGAAAACATTCTGTCCGTCGGAACCCACGTCGTCGTCGGCGAGACTAAAGCGAATACTGCTCACTGAGAAAATAATCCGTCGTAGAAAAATATACATAATAAATACGCCTCCGCGCGTATGGTGTGCGCGTGCGTGCGCGCGCGTGTATAATAACGCGCCGTACATTTACGACGAAATATTATTTTCTCGAAATTAGTTTCTAGGGCACATGACGGCTGTATCGCGGAGGCGAAAACGGTGTTTATTTTGAAGTTTTTGTCGATCCAACGGAACTCGAAAGTTTCCGACAAACAGCATTATATAACTTTTATCTCTCGACATTTTAATAGAGCTATTATGGTAAATTTAAAAAGATTTGATAAAGTTTTCCCTTGACGTTTATCCTTTTGTTGTCTACACGCGGTGTCGACTTTATTTAATCAAAATCAGTTTTACGAATTTTTAATAACTTTAATGAGAGAGAACAGCCAGCCGTCTCGACGGCGAACCGCGGTTTCCGACGCGCGCCACACGAACGTTCGTGGAAAAACGAGGGAAAAAAATGAAATAAATATCCCTCGCACGGCGCGCGTCGTTGCAAATGTTTACACGTTTTATTCGTTTCGTGTTTATTTCGGAGACCGCGACCGATAATATAATACACATACGAAATCTCGTATTCGCCGGCGCGCTCGCGGCCACGACGGAAACTACTCGCCGAGTGCAATTAATCATACACGCGGTGTATTTGTCGAAATCGGATGAAAAGAAAAAACGAACTATTGTTAACGGGGCCGGCAGTCGAATACACACCGGGGCGCAGTGGTAATTTATTGGCGCGTCGTCGTCGGAGAGAAGACGAGAAGTCGACAATAATTCCCGACACGCGCGAGGCGAGAAAAACGTGATTTTTATACGACGAAAAGTACACACTAAATAAAGGAATTTTTCGTCGCGATTAAAATAATATTATAATATCGCGTTGTTGTCGTTATATTCAGTGTCTGACGTGAAATATAATATATCGTTAGAATTCAATATTTCCCTTTGCTATATTATAGTGACGGTGTTAAGTAGGTCAGCGAGTAGAAAGAAAAATATCTCTACTACGACGACGGCAAAACCGTTGAACGTTTGCGAACAGAATTAATAGTACATATTATTATAATAGCGTTTTCTCGGTAAAAAAAAAGAGAGAAAAATTACAGTACAAACTATATTGCGCGTTTTTAAACGGCTAACGACGGGAGCGACACGATGGGGTTTTCTTTTTGCGACCTTGAAAACGAGTTTCGCGATTATTTTTCTTATCGAACGCGAACTAGACGATAAATGCGCGGCCCGATGTGGTGTTACACACACGCACACAGAGTCGGGCGGATAAATTGTTAATACGATTAACGGGATTGCCGAACAACGGTTCGCGGATCCCGCAATTGGCTATTATTATAACGTATAGTAGTTGCGTCGATGAAGACATTCGGACCGTCGTCGCGGGCAATTAAATTAGGATACATTCGAAATTAAATGGTCCGGAACGGCGCGACCGAGGCGGCGGCGCGGCGGCGACCGTAAACAATTTCCACGTGACGTTTTTATACGTATAAATTAAAAAGTGCGCGGTAAAATCGCGTGTCCGTATTGAGATTTCGACGGCGAAACGTCTCGCGCGTTTGGCTTTAAAAAAAAAAAAAAAATGATCGCGAAATTTGAATGACTCCCACCGTGTGGTTTGTAAACGCCGTAAAAACGATCGAAACGACTGTAACGAACCCCCGTGTCATGTAAAATTTAGTAATAAGAAGCTATGGGAAAAGATATTTAAAACGGTGTGAACATCGAAAAGGAAGTGCTAAATAATCCTTTTCGATATAATGTTAACGTATTACTAGAACTCACAAATCAATATAAGCAAAATCGATGTGAACATCGAAAAGAATCGATGAACGAATCTTTTCGACCACACGCCGAAATAAATTCAGTATAATTATTTTTTATATAAACGTGGGAATGTCGAAAAGGAATGCTTAGTAATCCTTTTCGACAATGTAAGCATAATCGATGGGAACGTCGCAAAGACTTGCTGTATATAAGGGCATATGTGAGCTCAGGCAAGGCAGTCTGCAGCGGAAGCCCTTGTGTGCAGAAGTCGTGTGTTTATCCATTTCTTCTTTAAAATAAAACGTAATTTTTCATTGGTAATTTGCGTGTTTTGTTCGATCCAACCTACGTACCGTGCACTGTATTAACGTACAGTGTGAAGTAAGCAAGGTGCTGCAAAAGCACCCCTTACACGACGACTTCCGCGTCCGGCCGAGAGTTTTACTTCTGCGCAATAAGAGTTAGGTGCCGTTTATGACGTATAAATGCACTTCTATCACTTTTGATTAGGGAAAATAAATAAAAGTGGATCGTCGCGGTATTGCGCTGCATCGGTGTACTTATCGTTTATCCTACTTACGAGATGAAAATCCAGAAATCCCGTTTGGTCATCGCCAACGACATTTTTTATAGTTAGGGTTTTGCGTTTAATATTTTAGTAGTCGTATACTGCAGAAGAAGAAGAAGAAGAAGTATTTAAACGTCCCGAAGGAACGCGTGTCGACGACAAACAATATTCGAGAGGGAAATAATCGCATAATTTTTTTGTTTTTTTTTTTTTTTTAAGCGATTCCGTCTATACAGTGACGTTTAAACAGTATTGAAATACTGTTTGAAATACATTTTTTTATGTTTGTTTTAAACGCTCGTTTCGTTTTTTTTATACGTTTTATGTGCACTGCTCTCGTTCATACACGTCGAAATAATAATAACAGATACGGCGTAATACAGACCGCGATATAAACTACGTCATAAATATTATTTTACACAAGTCCGAATTAAGAAAAGGGTCCCCGTGGCCACCGAGCTTCGAGATTTTAGCGCAGGTTTTTTTCCATATAACGGCAAAAAGTTGAAAAACAATATTTATTGGAAAATTAAAAAACGTCTCAATAATAATTAATAATTTTCCGACGATTTCGATAATGTTTCGTTAGGTTTAGATAAGAGTCACTCGGAGAAGTCGGAGAGGGCCGTCAAGAGAATCGCGTCCTGGTCACGAGACTTGAGATCTCTTTTTAAGGAGCCTTTAATTTTGCACCACGTATTTATAAAATGTTATGGTTTATCGTCATTCATTAATTAATATTATATATTTGGATATGGTTTGACGAAAATCCATTTTTCGGCGTGTCTTCCAACATGTTCTCGCGATTTCAGTACTAAGTACGAGCTGTTGTGCTGAACGAGCGTTTTCAAAACGTAGAAGAATTAAAATCAAATCCAGAACGCGCCAAAGGCACACAAGAAAACCTAATTGACGACCGAATAAATAACCAATAAATAAAAGACACAAACGTACTTTTGTGTACGAACGTTTTGTTCGGCAACGAAAAAAAAAAAAAAAAGAGAAAGAAAAGTTAGTTTTATTCGAATTATTTTTTATGTAAATAAAAACACAGTTATGGTCGACCCGTTTTGTTTTGATTTGATCGTACCGAAGCGTCGACAATCATAATCCCGACTAGGCAGCCAGAAACGCCGTAACAGCACACTCACAACACGTACTATATCAACATGTCACTAATGCGACCCATCGACGACCGGGGCTATCGACTCTATTATGTATCTCCTTTAAACGACCTGCGTCCGGGTCGCGCGGTAGTCGAAGTGCGTTCGGCCGTATTCTCTCGTGGGACGGTGTACGTATAATATACGTCGTATATATATATATCGTATGATTATATTGTGCGTTAGTGGATTCCGGTACGTTTTGGATAGGATTTCCGGAAAATGCATGCGCCGACGGCGGTTTAGACGGGATTTAGCTAATCGAGAGATCGTAGATGTACAAAACATTTTGACAACGTGCAATACGCGTAATTTGTGCATGTGCGCGCACGAACGGCGCGTCATCAATAACGGGTCGAAATCGTTCCGCGCGACTACTATAAACAAACCGAATTGACGTTATCGGGAAAACAATATATACGTACGTACGTACGCGACAACGTTATTAACCACCGTCGCGTCGGGTTTAATGGCTATTATACGGCGAGATACACGCAGGCCCCCGTGCCCGCGCGAGCCATCCACTATACCAAACCGTGACAATATTATTATTATGTGGAAGATGTTATCGGACGGGCGGGACGTGTAGTAGAGTAACGCGCGCAGCTTTTGATTTGACGTGAAAAAAAAAAAATGTTATTATAGTCGACCGGAAAAACTGTATAACAGACGCGCGCGCGCGTCCGTCTTGTTTCGGTATCGCGTCTGCAGATAGGCGTTTATAATTTCATAATATTGTTACACAACATGTGGTGGTTTTTCTCACGCCGGCACTTGGCCGAACAGTAGTTCGACTCGCGATAGGAATCGCAAACAAATCCATTTTCCTCTTGTAGTATTAAGCAATTTATATAAACTTATAAAAACACCTTGTAATACTAGACAACAGAATTAGTTAATAATACTAGACACTAACCAAATGTTCTATGGGAACCAAAATGTGCTGATACTAATAATATGACACTATTGGTTTTCAGCTTTAATTGTAATAGGACATCCTGTTTCCTAATACATGTAAAATGTTATATTTATAATACGTATCAATTTTGTCTAGTCGTATAAACATTCTACCGTATAAGTTTATGTAAGGAATGAAAAAAATTAAATAAAGGGCACTTCTCCAGTGGTCGTGAGACTCGACTACTGTAGGAAGATTTTGGATAATTTTAAAGTATATTAATTTTTGTGTGTTTGTGTCTATACGATCGATTTGATCGGCGTATACGACACTCTGCTCGCGTTCGTACGAGAGAGAGAGAGAGGAATTTAAAATACTTTTTTCGTGTGTTTTCCTTTCCCCGTTTATAATAATTGTTTGATTTGGACAACGAAAACGTGGGCCACTCGCGGAGCAGCTGGCGAAAATATAGCCGACAACGGGTGCCAAAAAGCTAAGCACGTCACTTTCCCGTCGTCGCGTCGGTGAAAAACCTTTTCGGACTGAGATTTCAGCGGACCGCTGTGTTACGTACGCGCGCGCGTCTCAGGTGTGGTCTCGCGCGCTGCACACACCTCGTCACTAACCCACGCGGAATGTGTACTTTGCGTGTGTTGTGTGTGTGTACAAGGGGTGGATGGCGGCGCGTGTAATACGGTAATTCGACGTAGCGCCGTTTAATTATTAATGTAGCGGCGCGGCGGCGGCGGCGAGGGACTTAAGTCTCTCCAGCGTCTCGCCGGCAATTTATCAATTCTCCCGGCCCGAAACCCTCGTCTTGTCCGGCTCTCTTGCGGCTGCGTGCGCACAGATAATATATACGAAAGCGCCCACACACACACACACACACACACACATATCCCGTGTGTGTAATACACGTATACGCGGAAACGGAAACAACGAGCTTCCGGCGCGGGCGGGGAGTGAGCGAGTGGATGAAATATCTGATGTGCGGGCGCCGGCGAAACCGAGACCATTCGTAACGGACGTGACGCGCGCGTAATAATAATAATACGGCGGCGGCGGCGGCGCGCGATCACCTGGCTATCGCGCGGGGCTCGCAATGAGTGGCGAGGCGAACGTTTATTGTAGTGTGACTTTCGGCCGACGGATTTCACGTACACGCTTGCAAAGACGTGCGCGCCAGTGGGGGAGGTGGGCAGGCGTAGAATATTTTACAGCAAAGAAATACGAAAAAAAAAAGAAGCTTTCCGGACGGTCACTATTTACGGACCGAGATTTAGAGGAAAATTCACCGAGTCGCGCGCACCACATACGCCAGCCCCCTTTATAATAGCGTAATAATTAGTGTTGCACAACGATATGTTTTCAATTATCGATATCGAATCACATATATCGATATCGTATCACGATGTCGTATAACAAACGATAATATCGATATCAATATACGATATATCGATACGCGCGACAATGGACTTGTTTTTTATTTAAAATTATACCATTGGTATCCACTTTAAAGCCTAAAATTGACATAGACGATCGACGGAAATAACGAGACTGAAATTGTATTGCGATATAATATGTTCATTATATGAGGGCTTTATCATATAATATTTATCGTTCTTTGATATTGATTTACTGTCAAAACTTAAATAAATAGAAAAAATAGAAAATAGAATGAATCGATTATCGATTATCGATGTACTTTCAATAAATTAGTCACATCGAAATCGGTAAATTGGTTCGATACCGATATCGATATCGAAATACGATATCAATGTGCATCACTAGTAATAATTAATGAAAAAATACGTCTTGGTCTATTACGAGTCAGATTCAAATGTCTCCCCCCCATCACTCTCGCCGTCCGGAATCGTCGACGTCATCACTTGATTGTAAATTCGTATTTCGTTGGTAAACAATATTTTTCGGTATCTTTCGAATGTGAATTGATCATCTTAATTTATTATAGTAGGCTCGTCACGCGAAGAGTGACTGTCACTCTTAAAGTCTCAACATTTCGATGGACGTTATGCGGGGTAGATGACAAACTTCAATTTATACTCGTGTTTGTAATTCTAAACGATGTATATATCGTATATTATATAGTAGATAATAATTCAACTCTGATCATTGTTCGAATCGATCGAACAGAGATGGACGCGTAGACGTAAGTCTAATCATTGCGATGACACTTTAAATTCGTCGAGCTGTTATAAATCAACCGCGAAATTAATCAACCGGTCGAGTTAAAAAGTCATGAAATTTGTATGCATTCGACTTAACTATAAACTTTAAACGGAGTTAATACCTTCGGTTATGCGTAAACAATGTATATTATGTGTGCGAGTATAACGTATATAGGCTATTACGACGGCGTCGTCGTCGGCACGGCACGAAGGAAGGAACGCGAAAACAAACAGAGGGGAGGACGAAAGACCCTCTTGCATATTATAACGTACAACGTATATCATACGCAGTACGCCCGCGCCCCGTGTAAAAGTCACTGTATTTACGTAATAAACATATTATATCGTATACAGTCTAACACACTTGTTGTCCGAGACTTGAACTCCGGCGAACGCGCCGCGCCGCTTCGGTGCACACCTGTATGTGCTCGTTGCACAGCTGTCGAGACGTTTAAGAGGCCTCTATACGATACACACACAATACGTAATATTTAAAACATTTTATTACATATTTATAAACACACGCGTCGTGCGTACGAGAGACAGTACGCGAGGAGAAAAAAAAACCAAAAGCACGTGCGATGTTTATTGCGGCAGCGTTATTGTGTAAACGTTTCGGAGCGAGAGAGCCCGGGGGTCTGGACGACACGCGACAAACCGTTCGTGTGCAGGACGAACAGAAAAAAAGAAGAAGCTCTAACACGTCTGCTGTAGATCTGGAGACGGTGTTGTAAAAAGGGTAAGGTTATTAAAAATATCAGCGTCGTAATTCTTTGGAAATCTCAGAACAAGAAGTAAAGAAGGTTTAATATTCAATAAGGAGACTGAACAAGAAGCGAATGTTTTTACGATAATTTTTACTCCTTACGGTGTTTTTCACGATTTTCGATAATTTTTTTTATCTCGCTCTTATACGTAATATGTTTTTAACCAATCAGAAAACGAGCGAAGAAAAAAGGTCATCCGAATCCATTTCAATAACGCTGTGTTCGTTGAAAACGGAACTTTGGTTTTGTAATATTTTCAGAACCGGTGTGAGATTTTCATTCACGGACCTACAGACGGATAAATAAAATGGAAAAGAACAGAAACGAAGGTTCCATAGCGACTCGCGTTCGAATCGTGCGAATCCACTGCCACTATCTTAGTGCGGTTATCGTAATATTATCGTTAATCGTTCAATACGAGAAGTGGTGCGCGCGATCGCGAATTCGTTTCGAAACGCGTCTGGGCGCTCGCGTCCGACTCGCCGGTTTATTTTTTCGATCGATACGGCCCTTCCGGTCCCGACGGGTCGTCATCCGTTGGTCGTCGGTCGTTGGAAAACGATAATGTATATAATACGAGAGAGTAGGAATTTCGAATTCGCCATGGGGCCGGCGGACGGAAAGGGAAATGCGCGCGCGACGACGATGCGCATGAAACCGTTGTGCAAATTCGACGTGGATACGTGTGCACACAAAACAAAGCCATCAGACGTACGCGATAATTATTATTATTATTATACGACCGTGCGCGGTTTAATTAAAGTTTGCAATAATTTGTGCTCAGAGGGTACACCTCTATGTGCACGTACGCGCTCGAATCGGCAGAGCGCCGCTCGGAGAGAGAAAAAACGTGAAAACGCGACGACCGGCCGGCCGGCGAGAAATATCGTTTTCAAATAATCGTACACGATTTCGCGTTAAAGTCCATAATTTAGCACGCTGCGTGTACACACACATAAAATGCGGAGATCTGACCTTTGCAAACTGTTATTTTAACCTAACCGTAATATTTTAAATAGAGTTCTTAAATAGAGATTTTTTTTTTGTTTTTGATAGATTTAAATTTCATAAAGAATTTGAAATAGTGAACGTTTAGAAGTTTAATATTGTCGAGGATCGGTGTGCCTACCTCAAAGCTCTAAATATTCAATTCGAATCGTATAATATTATGAACGGAATACGGCGACGATTACGCGGCGGCGGCGGCGACCTGTAGCTCTACGCTGTACAGTTCAATATACGACTTTGCGGAATAAAATAATACGCGCAATCTAAAGGATAAAACTGTCATACGCAGCACGTTATCGAAGTAGAAAAAAAAACAAATAAATAGAGCCTCCCCTAGAAAAAGGGAGTGACTCTTTCCCAGTGTCCCGGAGCGCCTCGATTCTCTAAACTGCGAGGCTTTGAATATTATAATATCTGACTGCAGGTCAGTGTAAAAAAAAATTTGTTTAAAACAAAAGCCATTACCACCACATTGTCCGTCAGATCTCCCGAGAGGAGACGTACCCCCCCGAGTGCATAACGTACACGACGGGCGAGTTTCTGAAGAGGGGACAGACACACATGGCGACAGACCGTCTGAGGTGGACCAAAACCCTCTCGCGATCCGTTCTCGGCGCGTATACAGTATACGTATAATATTATTGTTATTATTTACTATGTACTCGCGAAATTATATTATTATTATTATTATTATTAATATTTATGCGCACGTGCCGAGCGCGTATAAATAATATTAGAGTTTTACGGCGCGGCACGGCGGACCACTTAAAAGCCGGAAATAATAATATCTTTATTATAACAACCGCCGATGTAATATCGTCGTAAAACGTGCTCTGCGCCTTTGCCGCTACGGAATCGAAAAGTCATCGAAATTCCCGTCTCCTCTCTCTATCTATCTATCCATCTCTTTCCCCGCGTATCGCGTGCGCGCACGTACGCGGCGTATTTCTCGACGGTCGTCGGCCGCGTTGCACGTGCTCCGAGGCGGTCGCGTCGGCGTTTAACCGCGGATGAAAAAAAAATAAATAGTCTCGTCCCGTTCTAGGGGCCGATCGACCAGAGTTGCGCGCGTGTGTGTGTGTATGTGTGTGTGTGTGTGTTTCTTCGCGTCCCTTTAAATACTGCCGTATTTTTAGCGCCTCTGACCAAGGCTCTCGCGGCTTATTATACATCGCTGCTCTCTCGCTTTCGGGTGATTGTTTGTTTTCCGTAAAAAACGTCCGCTCGATTCGGTGTCGATTTTCCGTTTGGTTTCACGACGCAATCGTTGTTGTCGATCGTGAAAATGAAACGTGTACGCGTAAACGACGCCGACCGACAGCGAAAGCGTTTGTTGAACGATATTGAAATTGAAATTTCTTAATAATAACAATGTATTATTATGATATTATCGAGAAGATATGTTTGATTAATGCTTTTTGGCATTCGTCGTCGTAACGGCCGTCGATTCGAGTGCATATTATCGAATTTTCACGTGTTCGGGTTGCAGCGGTAAAGCATAGCATTGGTGTTCTCTTACCTCGTCGAAATCCGAACGACCAGATTTACATAAAACGACAAATCCACCCGCCGGGGGAGAACTACCGCGTATTAAACACGCAAATAAAACAACCGCCCGCCGACCCGAGACAAAAGGTCAAGAGTAAACAAGTGTAATTCTTTTTTCCTGTCGATCGTACGTTTGCCGTCGTGTGTTTTGTCAGTATAAATTTCCCGCGAAATCCCGCGTCAAACGCTTGAACAATTTATCATCTGTATAGTGTCATCGATATTTGGAATTGTGTTTGCCGTCTTCAATATTGCAAACAGCAATTATTATTGAATAAATCGCGTTTTAAAAACGAATCTCAACACTTTCTTCCGATGGTAGAAAAAAAAACGTCCGAAAATTTGAATAGTCACAAATGTATTAAATATTTTAACACTACGTTTGCTCGCATCTTAATTATAATAAATAAATAATTTATTTCGAACATATTTTGAAAATATTATTTTAAATCAAAAATATAATACGAGTAGTTATAAGTAGAAATTGAACGGGAATTTTTATTTCATAACACACACACACACACACACTACAAATTGAACATTATTAACTATTCAATACCAAACGATTGCGGTCGAATCGGAAGTGAGAGAATAAATCAACTGGGGAGGTCACTGGGAGTGGATTTTTTCGCCGATGACGGAGGAAATAAATATTTCCGAAATCTCTTTCGACGCGAAATCGTTTGAATTTCGTCCCGATGTGAAACCATTGTCGCGCCGGTGCGGGTCTACTTAACGAGGTCTCGTATAAACTTTCTAATTGTGCCGCGGCGCTATCCGACTTCTTATTCTTACGACTCCCGGGGGCCGGCGGGGGTGGTTTCCTTGTGTACACGCGGGCCCGACGGGCGGTATAGTGTATGGTGGTGGCCGGTCCGCGTCATTAATTCAATGTCGCCCTCGCCCCGCTGCAACGGCGCCGCCGCCGCCGCCGGGCGGAAAATGCATCGGATACCGCCTACGCTCGTATTCCAAACGGATGTCCTGAAATAATATAACGTTTCGGCTTTCTTTCCTTCGCTCACTCGTGTTCCCTCTATCTATCTCTCTCTCTCATTCTTTCTCTCCCGCAGTGATTCCGCTCGTCCGTCGCGATTCGGATACGAAACACGTAGTTTCGAGGCAAACGACTTTTCCGACTTTTCGGCGACATTACTTTGCCGAACTACTCCTACGCGTCCGGACGAACAAAACAATTCCGTCGATCAATTAACAACGGCGACCGCTATGCGGCGCGACTGTTTATCGTCACACGTTGATAATATCGAGCTGGACGTTTTCCCTTAAAATATTAGGTCGTCCGAAACGGACGAGAGGAAAAAACAACGATAACGATAGTGTCGTGTAATTGACACGAATTCATCGATTCTAGGCGCTCCTGTTTCGTCTCGTACGAGTCCAGAGTTTTTCGATCGTATTTTTACATGTCTCGTGTTGTTATATCATCTCACGACGCGAAAGCCGTCGAATACGTCACGTCATACAGTTTCCTTAAAATAATAAAATCTACCGATTTATCACTTATGCTGAAATCGTATATTCGGCGAACGTTTACGCGTTCGGAAGCAAACGATTACTAAATTATAATACTCTAGCCGAGTAACCGTATAATATACGATATATATGTTATGTGTACATATTATAATATATCGCTTTTTGCGTAGAAAGGCACACTTACAGTGGACGCTGACTGTGATACGTTTGCTAACTGACGGCGGAACTCCGTTCGACCCGATGCACAGGTAAGCTCCCATCTCGGATCTGCTGACCTTGGTCAACCGCAGCACTTCGCCCTGGTACGTGGTCACTGAAACACATTTAAATAATGTACTCGCGGTCTCTACGCGCGTCGTTTAAATATTGTATAACGCGCGCGCACACCGAACATTTCTCACGGTAAAAACGGATTGACCGAGGAATCAAACACCGCGTCGCGCCGCCGCGCCGTGCCACGAAATCGTGTTCGGCACCGGAAGAAAACCAACGGAAACACGTACGATTATGAGCCCGCGTGTAATTATTATTTTCGTTGCATAACCGTGGCAGGGGTTCGATGTAGAATATGATTGGAATCCGGCCTCGGGCAGATACCGGCGGCGTGTAATAATAAAAAAAAAAAAACCGTTCAACAGCAAATCAGACGATAGAATAAGTTAGACAAATAAAGGTCGTAAAAGTTTCGCGGCCCGCCACGCCGCCGTCCAAGACTTTTGCGAGAGGGAAAAGAAAATAATAAATAACGCGAGGGCGCGAAAATGACGAATATTCGGGCGACGTTTTCAAAAACAACAATCCGAACGCGGTGTTTGGCGCGCGCGCGCGAAAAAAATAAATCGTTCGACGAACGTTCGTGTATATATACGTAAGTGCCCGGTTTGCGACGACGACGGCGGCGCGGTGTCGCGTGCTCGCGCGCAAAGTCATCTGCCCGTGGCGACCGATTCGGATCACATTCTTTTTCGTTTTTTTCCCTGTTTTTCACATCAAACCGACGACGACGACGTGTCGCGTACGATTTGGGGAGAGGTGTCTCAGCGAGGAACATCAAAGATTCAAAAGCACGGGCGGGGGATTCCGTGTCCGCAATTTATTTTCGATTCGAAAAACCGGCACGGCGTGAGAACAGACAAACGAAATAAAGAATCCTCCGCCCGCGTTCCGGTCCGCCGTCCATTTTTTCCTTTTGATGTATCGAGTTTTTCGCGAATAAAAAAAAAAATCTACTTTTCCCGAGACCCGTCGTCGTTTCGCGTCTGCCCGGACAAATCGGATTTCACAGCTTCCCACACCGGCTCGTGCCGCTCTCCGCGGCGGATTTCCTTCTCTACACCGAGCCCCCCGGTCGACACACGTCCGTCGCCGTACATATATGTATTGCAGTCGATTCTCCTTTTTCCTTCCCCCCGCCCCGACACTCGCGCGCGACGGATCCGCGAGCAACAGAAAAACCTGTTAGAAAACCGTTAAGCCGCTTAGGCACGCGTGTACACGCGCGCACGCGCTGCTGCTCGGAGAATCGAATTCAATGATTCGAAAATAAATAGGGTTTTGTCCGTGTTGGCAAATTGCTCGGCACGATATTGATATTACGATACACTTGATTGTCAAACGAAATAATAATGTTATTCTCCGCGGCGGCGGTTGTATACGAATATAATATCGTTTGTGTATCCCCTCTGCCGCACGCGCCGTCGTCTCGCGTTCATCATGACGTGCATTACACGCACACCACACACACTGCAGCCGAGTTCGTTTCGGTTCGTTTTTTATTTATATTTATTTCCTGTTGCACACGTAATAATAATTGTAATAATAATAATGGAAACGGAATTTCCAATAACTCGTCATCGTTCTTTTAATTTCCACTCGAATAGATTGTTATATTATATCATCGTTATTCGCGTGCGCCGCCGTTCAACTATAATACACAATATGAAATTAAGTCTTTTTTTCTTGATTTCATCAAAACAACACTTTCCTCGCGATCTCGACTGTTTGAGCGACGACAATCGAATATAAAATAACACTGTGCACGGTTACGTCTTCGTGATAGAGTGGGCCCGTTGAGTTGATGCGGTGGTGCGCCGTGTATAGATTTTCGGTCTTGAATTTCTCGAATCCGAAAGTCTCTGCGCGTTCTTAGTACTTTGTTTTGGAATAGTTCGATTGTTTTCACGTGTGTGGATGAGCGTTTTCGCTAAACCGGGCACAAACACGTGTGAGCGGTGGGCGTACAATTATTTTGTTTGCACATCGAAAGAGAACAAGTAAGTAAGTAAGTTTTTTACTCGGAATAGAATCGAAAGGTTTTGCCGCGCTCGTTTGTGATAACGCGAGTTATTAGTTTATTCGTATTATCCGCGGGAACGCATCGGGAATAGTTCAATACCGCACGCGTTTTCGATGCGAAACACGAGAAAAAATAAATAAAATGTTTCCGCATACGAAACCGAAGTACTGATAATAATTATTAATTTGAATTCTTACGGGATAGTTCTTATGGAATAGTTTGCAAAACTTTCCTCCGTTATCTCGTAGTAATATTATTATCATACAGTTTAAGTGGTTCGATTTTTTAATTATTAAAAATAAGAGAATATTTCCTTAATTTTTTTTACTAGTTTAATTATTTTTTATTGTTATTATATGCAATATAGCTTTCCGATAGTGTTTTAATAAATGCATAAACCTTACAAATTTACTATAATATATCGAGCACGATTTTACGAGGTAAACTTGTTGCTTTCTTCAGTTGACTATTTACTACACCGAGAAAATTATATTATTCAATTTACGTAATATAAATAAAGTCACGAATGAAGAAAGTGCAGACGCATCGCCAAGGGTTGTGTGGCAATGATACTTACAATGAAATATTATTGTAATCTATTGCCGTTTGTTTGCAACGTCTGAAACGCAAACAGCACGCGACCCCGCGCTAAACGCCATGAGGTATACGGTGGAATATTGTTTTCGCAAATTTCGGAAGGTTCGCTCGCCTCTATCGGATTACAAAGGATTTGCGAAGAAAAAATAAACACAGATTGTTTTCCTACGAAAACTGTTTCACTCGATGTTTATTCGAATTGAAAACATCAAATACAGACATAAATCTGTCTCGCCGCGCTCCGAATCTAAATCCGCCGTTACGCCGCGCTCCCACATAACAATGACGAAACGTATTTTATTTCTAAAACGTTAAAAAGCGCCAATAACAAGGTAAAAAGAGATGACAGTTTTTAGCTCTTTGCTTTATGTACCTACGGATATATTTATACGCGCGCGTGTGTTTTATTCCCGGTAAGCCACCCGTATCAATAACAGTACGCCAAGTTTTTATTTTCGGCAAAGCCGCCGAGTCGAAAACGAACGTTTCTCGATCGAACGCGCGATATCGTGTTTAGCGATCGCGCGCAGTTATTATTGTTATCGTCGTCGTACGGCTAAGTCTTGGCGCGGCGAAGGCAGGACGAAGGCGGCGGGCGGAGACCGGCAGTTTCCCTCGGCATTTTTACAGCGGGCCGAGGAAATTTCAACACATCTCTGTATATATTTTTTTTCTACCTCGAGAAACAATTGAAAATATTTATGAATTTCTGTGGGACAAAGTGGTAGTAATACGCGGCGAAATTCAAGCCGCGGACAAGATTTAGAACGTCATAGACGTTTCATACTCTTAAAAGGAAAAAAATCAGGCACTATAATGGGTGAATTTGGAGTAGGTATAGTTTGTATAGTGCTGTCGTAGACCGTTTGCGGGCGGAAAGAAATAAAATTCGATTTTTCTATTGCAATTATTCTTAAATTTTTAACAACTTACGTAACGAGTACGTAAATGGTACTCTAAAAATGAAAAAAAAAACCTATTGAATAGAATAACGTTCGAATTCCCGTAATTTGACATTGCAGAGTTAGTGTTGAGCTTTTCGAACGAGGTGTATATAACTGTTTAACGAAAACGATATTTCTCGGGTACGTCAGTCGACCGAAGTGACGGCTGATGGCTGAGATAACGCACCGGCGCGGCGGTAATTATTTTAATTATAACCGCGCGTGTATTACGTATTCGATCTATGTAGAAATACTATTGTATTCGAATCTCGGCGCGACCGCGATAGATAGCGCGAAAAGTTTGTGAAAACCGATTTCGATTGGAATCGTGACGGATGTCGCGCGGCGGCGGCGAGAAGATCGCAATCATACCGGCGTAATGTTATTCGAAAATATTTACGACTACGATTTAGTCATCGATCTATAAAGACAATATCGTCAAACGCGATTACACGCTGCGCCGCGCGCGTCACCGCCGCCGGTAAACCGTGATGACGACGATAATAATACGTTCGTACACTTAATAAACGACGGAATAATAATAATAAGAGACGAGTGTGTTGACGGCGGCGCGGCGTTTGTTTGCGAAAGCGACGACGTGTGCGCGCGCGCGGATAACTTTTCGAAAGGAGTCGGGCCAAGATTATCGAACCGTTAAACCCATTAAAATTACCTAGCCCGCGTCCGCAGTTTTTGTTGTCGCGCCCCGGCCGTACAGTAGTTTTAATTAAGCTCATCCTTACATTCCCGAGATACCCGTCCTTTCGTCGATTCCGCGGAGGCACTCCTCTGGCATCCCCCTCGGCCGACGAATTTCCACGCGTACCTACACGCCGCCGCCGCCGCCCCGGCAGAATAGCGGCGGCAATGTTCTCGCCCCGACACCGTCAAACGCGTATTTATAAAGATTCAATTAAACTATCCTCTCCTCGCCGCCCGTCGTCTCCGATTCCGTTTCGCTCGCGCGGCCTCGCCGCGCCGTCGTCTCCGTCGCCCCGTTTTCTTTCGGTCCGGCGCGGCGGGCGAGAGGATCACGCGCCCGCGTTCCTTCCCCTAACCACCCGAAGGACCGATGGACGATGGATGTCCCCCTCCAAAAAACGCAACGTTTGTGTCGTCTTCGCGGCCGTGAGCAGTTTTGGAAACCAAAAAGGGATTTAATAACGTTATTATACCGTTTTCGCGCGTGTACTTTATAATAGCGATTCTCTGAACGCCGCGCGCACGTCGCGATTTCCTTTTTTAATAACATCGTTGTTTCACAGCTCGCGCTAAACAATATTCAGGTGAAACGAGAAAAATAACTATTTCGACTCGGCCGGATGTGAACAATCGCCAACTCCGTCAAATTAAAACCATCAGATAATCCCATTGGTACAGACCGTTTTATTCTTTATCCTCGCGTCGTTTTTATTCCGTAGACCGTAGACGTACCGTGTACACTGCTGTTTGCATCACACTCAAGTCGTGCCGTTAAGTCGAAGGGTCGATTTCGATCGTTGCAATAAGGGACGGTGATTTTTTTTTTTTTTTTTATATAATATCTTTTCTTGTTTATTTTTCCGATTCGGGCACTCGGAACTTCGATTTGGACCGTCCGTCGTCGCCCGTCCACCCGGGGTGTTCGGACATTGACGAAAACTACTAAGTTTCCGTGTGTACACACCGTGTGCAGCTTCGAGAGGGTTAGCGACCAACGCGCACTCCGCACGCTGCCGCCGCCGGACCGCGGCCTCCCGGGGTCGCGATAATAAGACGCACCCGTGCAAAACCTCTTATATGTTTGGTAAACAACGATTATACCCTCTCGTCGAATCGCTGTGCCGAATCGATTGTGCTCGACGGTCGTTTTTCCGTCGATGGATCATACGGCGGCGGCGGCGACAAATATAAACAGCGTTTCGAGTATGAAACGACGACAAAGCAAAACCGTCACGAATAATCGACCGAAAGTCCGTGTCCAAATATTCGTACGCATTTAATTTTCCGAAATAATATTATAGTATCGAATTATTTGTTCGCGCCGGTTATTCGAGAGAAAAAAAATTTACCCCGTTTTTATAACGGTTTTTGTTCACAAATATGTTTGGAATTTTTAAATTTCGTAAATTTCGAGCACGCGCAAAAGCTTTTTGTTTAGAACACGATCGGGGGGGGGGAGTTTAAATATTATATTCATAGCCCTAATTAATGGTTTATTATTAGATGTTAACGCTTTTGTTCAATGATTTATGCAACACTGTAAACAAGGTCCCGTCACGTTAATGCGAAACTCTGTTTGACAGAACGTCTGGAAAATCAAAACTGAAACGAAGGGCGAAAATTGCAACACGCTTTAATTGGATAATTTCATTATTCAATTTCGATTCGAAGTGTCTATGAATAAAGTGGAGCGTGATTCGCGTTTTATACGAGGATGTTTCTAAAAATTTCAGCAAATGAAAAATAACGCGTCGCTCGCTCTATGCGTCGTACTATAATATTCGAGTGTCATATTTATACAATATACGTATAGTGGCGCGACAACGAGACGAGGTCTCGCGGTATTCAAATCCCTATTCATCAAGACAATAGTTCAGCTTCCGAGTTTGAAATTATTCGGCGCACAATCTTATCTCTACGGCAATTCATACGTATCTAAAATAGAACTCGTTCTCTCTTTGGAAAAATAACTATTTTTTAATCTAAAACCCGGCTGATAATAATTATCAAACTTCATAACGGCCATAATAAGCGTGAAATTGTATAAATTAAAATTTCAATCATAAACCGTATCTGTAAACTTTCGGCGTGCTTGTCTGATATAATATTATTATTACGAAGTAAACAAGATATGCAAATTGGCCAAGTTCGACTCCCCGGAGAGCGTCTGATTTCGACGTCTTAAAAAAAAAAACCCCTAATACAATATTATACGTATGATCCAAGTGTCAAGCGGGACGGCGCGGCGGCGCGGTGCCGTGAAAAACGTAATTGTTTACTCCGCGTCAACGTTTAGACGATTTTCGTTTAAAATCACACGAGTACGGGTCACGGCGATATTGTACGTAAGATAATGCGACAACACGTCGTCGATTGAATTACGTTCGCAGTGAAAAAAATACATTCTCACACACACACACACACATATTATATATTATATAAGTATGCGAAAAAATAGATAGGAATAAAAAGGTCATATTGTCTGGCGAAAGAGTAAAGTTTTCCAATGAAAACTTCGAGCCGGCCTATGCATCAAATTTTTGAAATTTTCCTTTAGTACTACAACTTTGCGTTAATGCACCAGTGACATAATATAATCCGGCGAACATCTAAGGAATAGGAACGAAACGACGACGACGACGACGTCTCTCGCGCGCATATCGACGAACGGTATTTTATTTCCCCCCCCCCCCAGCATAAAAACCCGACTCCAGAATGCAAACAAAGTTTTATTGGTAATAGTTTTACTTGTTTTCATTCAGCCATTCACCATTGTAAAACACTAAGATAAATGACACCAACTTTTAAACATTAAACAGCCAACTTCGACCATTAACCAGGGCGGAAGAATGTTCATTAGTAGTAAAACAATAATTGTAAACCCTAAATAAATTGTTTTCGGTTTCATTACAATTAATTATAAATAATACCACTGTTTAAAGGAACAACCTATTTTGAATTTCCGAGAATAATGCGAACGCATCGAGACGGAAATGCACTCCTCTGTACGAGACTACGCGACATAACGTCGAGTAGTACGTATAAAGATCGCACGCGCAACGCTGTTTAATATAACTACTATTATAATAATTACCGTGTTTTCGCACTAATGACCGGAAAATAAAAATTCAACGTTTATTCCGAAAATTCGCGAATTCGAGTAAATTAATATATTATTATGTACTTACGTCCTGAAATATAATGCGAAAACTCCCATTCGTTTATTATTACGTTCAAATATTCCTCCGATTACCATAAAAAAAAAATAAAAAAAAATACATTCGAGTTAAAATCGTATAAATTATTAAGTAGATCGGTAAATAGAAAATATCAATAAGAAAAACAAATTACCAAGTAGGTGGTTTACAATCTCTTTGTCGGATATTATATATTATTATGTCGATCGTATTGTTCGTTTATCGTACAATCAAATATTCTTGACCGTTTTTAAGTACGGTTTTCCGCGTCCCAACTGATCCCAAGTATTTTCGATGTATTTTCGTGTCTGTATTTCATTACGTATAATATTATATTATTATTTATATCGTTTTTAATATATTTATTATTTATTCAAAACTCACGACAATACGTCGTCGTATTACGTAGGTATAAGTGATGAAAAAAGTTTTTCTCGGCACTATTATCTAACATTACTGTAACGTCATAACTATTACGTTTGTCGGCACGGCAGAACAGAAATCTTCTAAAGTTAGTTTGGAAATTTTTTTTTTTTTTTTGAAAAATCAGTCGTCTTCAAAATGTAAGAAAAAAAAAACCAACGTTCCGTGTTCGTTTGGTTTTTTTTCTTTTTCTTTTTACTTTAAAGAGTAATCCGTATTATTTATTCGTACTTGTCGTTATTTTCATCGATAGTTTGCAAAAATATTCGATAAGTTTTCGAAAAAAAATCGCAGGCCATTTGATACTCGGACGAGGTTTTGATCTCTGGCCGCGGTAAATATTAACTCCAAAGCAGGTCGGTTTTCCTGCCGTGTCGACGACGCGACGTCCCATTGGTATGGCGTAAAAAATTAAACAGTGGGCATTTTTCATTTGAGAACAATCCACAGACATCCGCGCGGATATACGGTAAAAAAAACTAGCTTCGGCTTCTTCGCGGGCCAACGCGATCGTTTCACATCGATCGGACGATATCGTTCGTCCAGATACAGCCGTATCCATAGAATCCATAGTCCACTGTCCATAGAATATAAAGGATAAACTACTACGGTTGATATCACGATGTAGTCGCGTCGCTTCTATTATGTTCCGCCTGTTGACTTGTTTTAAATTTACTCGTTTTTATCGTTCGCTCTTACGTAAAACCTCTCGGCGAGAGCTGTTCGGATTTTATCGGTTTAAACGAAATAAAATATTACAATATCGTTCGAACAATCATAAAACCAAACTATATAATATTATTTTCACTGTGAATGAAAAAAAAAATCCATCTATTTTTAATTACGCAATATGAAAAAAATTATTATTACGAATTTCAGGTCGGTGTAATTTTTTAAAAAATAAAACAAAAAACGATTATTGTCATAATTCAATTTCACTATCGGAAAACAGTCTATCCTCGTTTTCAAACTGACTGTTTCATATTTACGATAGATAAACACTCACACTATACGCGTATACCCTCTTCTACCGTGGAACGCGTGTCGACGTGTTGTCGTTTGATTGCGTTCTTTCGTTACGTTTATTACTCGTCGGCCAACGTTCCAAAATTTACCCGTTTTGGTGATAATTATATTGAAATTAAGATGAAAAAGTTCTACGGAAAAGTTATTTCTTAAAAAGTCCACTCGTCGTCGCGTCACAGAACGAGCCGATGACCAATTTGTATTTCGATTTTTTTTTTTCTTTCCAATAACAATACTCTTTTCTTAGAACCGATTTGTAAGTAGCCGATGTTTGAAATGGTTTTTTTTTTAATCTTCGATCACAGCGTGTCCACGGAAATCGACAGAATACACGTTTTTTTCTGAAATGAACGTTTTAATTTCAAGTTGAAAAGAAAATCGCGTATTTATTGCTCGTGATTTTGAGATTATTTATTTATTTTAATATAAGGCATCGTCGAACCAACTCTATACGAAAACCAAAATTAATTTCACGTCACACCTCATTAACTGGGGATAGGAAATATGTATGAATAAAAATCGATCGAATACGACAAACGGTCAACCGTTCACACGGAGCGTATTATTATGATTGGAATACCGTGTTACAGCAGTTATTAAAATATAAATCCGCCGACGGTGTTTCAAAATTGAATTTATTTCAAAATAATATATGTACATCGTACCGTATTAATTTCGTTTAAAATATTATTTACGCGCGTAACTATTTTTTTGTTTATAAAACTCAGGATTCCATTCCATCAGGAGGAATACTCCTGAACGAGAAAATAATAATAATAATAATAATATTATTCTTTATGCGTTACTGCGTATTTCAAAATATCATAATGTTCTAGTCTCAAAGAAGAGAATAGAAAATAATAATAATAATACGACTCGTTGTTTTGTTATAATAAACGACTTAAGCATAAATATTACATCATATGATTAAAAAATCGCAATTTATTATCATGCGGAAACTTGTGTGCATTTAGACAACGCGAGTGCAATAAAACGAAAATATACGTGTGTGCGCGCGCGTACGGTCTTCGTACATTGTGCGAATATAGATAAAAGAGCGAAATGCTGTTTTTTAGCGGAAAAAAAAGAAAGAAAGTAACAAAGGTGTATATCATAATACTACTCTGTGCGTAGTGCTTTTGCTTTGTTTTGATTGTCGCCGGCGGGCGGCTTTATCGATACGATATCTCGTAATAAGAAAACACGTTCTCGTAACGTCGCGTCGTCGAGGGCCGCGATTCGAGAAACTCGTCACGCTCGTGTCCGCGTTGTCGACACGTTTTCCGTGCGATTCGCGGTGCTCAGGACGTCGCGTCGTCGCCGCGTTCCGCGAAACCGGGCAGGAGATTCGCACGGCAAAGATTCTTCCTGGATAACACGAAAACAGGACGTGGTCGCGGCGAGCCCGCGGGTCCGATTGAGATCGAGAGAGGAAGTAAAATTAAAAGAAGGAGAAGAAGTAGTAGTAGTAGTAGTAGTAGAAGAAGAAAATCACGATAAATGTTAATGATGACATTGAGTTATTTTTTTTTTCCACCCTCAGACATCGTCGTCGAGGGGTAAAAACGTCCGAACCGTCTGATCCATACTTTTGCCCTATCTCGGTTGCATCGGAGTCCATTGTTTTTGCCGACTGCCCGATATATATATATATATACACTTTTTTTTTTATTTCTGTGCATTTCAATAAGCCTTTGGAGAATATAAAACGAGGGGCGGAAGAAACTTTTATCTGAAGTTTAAAACTGGGATTAAGAGGAATCGATTATATTTTCTTCTTATTTTTTTTTTTTTCATATTCATTTTCAAACTAGAGTTTCAAATATAGTTTTTTTTCTTCTTCTTCTTCTTCTCCTTCTCTTTTAGACGCGCAAAGGAGAAAATCATGTCTGCTGGTGCCAACGAAGTAATGACAATGGGACTATTGTGGCCGCGTCAAGCCACGGCGGAACTGCCATTCGCAAAAACGTGCGTTTTTGACAGGAACAACGGCGACGACGACGGTAGGTATAACGATGACTAGCTATGCTTATTAGTATTAGTCGAAGCCGCGGAGTTTGACGTGCCGCCGCCGCCGCCACGAATTCGACGGGAAAACGCAAAGTTCGTCCATTAGAGCGGGACGGCGGAATAAGAAGAAGAAGGAGGAGGAAAAAAACGCACCGCAATAATTATAATATTCCTCGTCTCCCCGTGCTCGCGCGATTTCGATTACGAAACGCGACGGACGACGAGACCGATAATAATATTATCATATTTTTATTCGCCGGGATAATATGATAATTAGCGCTCGGGACCCTCGATCGGGTCGTGCGGCCCGACGACGAGTGGTCCGATCGATAGAGAGAGATAAAAACATCGGCGGGAACGGTTTCGGCTTTAGAACGGCGATAAAATCGCCATGTCGCGAGCGGTGCGAAAGCTCGTCGGCGAAAAAAGAATTTCGCGAAACGTACATATTTTTTACTGACGATATAGTTTTATTTTTTATTTTTTTTTCCAATACGTTTGGCCGCCACATTTTTTTTAAAAAACAATAAGTGTTGTTTACGGGTTGTTAATACGTTTTACGATTCGCGCGCCGCCGACTTGATTAAAAAATAAAAACGATCCGATTCCGAGAGTGCCGGCGATACCGGGAATTTTTTCACCGGGTATTATATCGAATCAAACGCCGCCGCCGCCGCCGCCGCCGCCACCGCCGCCCGTCCGCGGGGTCAGTATGCTGCTTTTTTTCTTGTTTTTTAATTAATTTTTATGTATTTTCGAACTCTGCGCGGTTTATGGAGAGGACGGTTTTCAAATTAACGTCGACGCGCGTCGTACGCGGCATTATGTATTTTGCAAATCGATGCCGCGGAACGAGCGCGGCGAACGGTTTTCGACAGAATAAAAAAACACACACACACACACCCACACACGTTATCGGTATGAATATCCATCTTTATTTGTCGAACGAAACTCGTTATTTCGAAAGAAATTAAATTTTTTTTTAGTTTTCAATCTTCCGTCCGATTTAGTAAAATATAAAAACACACGAGTCGGAAATCGAATGACCGCGCACAGCGAATCGAAGCGTTATCGTCGTCGTCGGTTCGTACACGCGCAATCGGTAAATCTCCCTCGGTGATTCGACGGAGCTCTCGAAGCACACGCCGACCCCGCGAGATAAATAAAAACCCAACTAATTTAACAATAAAATCGGCTACTAAACAATTGTTTTTCGACCGCGATAAGAACGCGAAGCGTACAAAGTTCTGGTCGGGAATTGATAAGACCGCCGCCGCGCCGCGCCGCGCCAAAGCACTAGCGCGCGTTGAATAAATATGTTTTCCGCGACGAATAAATAAAAATATTATCATATTATACGTACTATATATCTCACACGTCACGAGTTCAAAAGTTGATAAGTGCGTTTCACAGTCATCGAGGAGATTTAAGCATGATATTATACACACACACACACACACGCCGCACATATTATTCGCATCGTCGTCCTCTAAAGTCTGAATACTTTTCGTCCTCATCTCCGCATGAAAAATAACAGTTTATAATCAGTATCATCGGGGAGACGACGAGCAGTCACTGAGGCGATCACGTAGCTACGTTTGTAACTCGTATTTAACAATATTTTTCGAAAGACCAGTATAATATCCGCCTTTTATTTTCAAACACTTGCGGAGAAAAAATATTATACGTCGCGAATGACGTATGAAAAAATTTAACGAAAAGCTAAACGTATATAAGCTCGTACCATTATTATTAATTATTTTAATCGTAATTTTCTAAACCGTTTGATTATTGTTTTTTTTTTCCCCGCGACGACGGTTCGAGTAAAAAATACGTATTGTGTTATACGTGATAATGTCAAGAGCTTATTCCTTTTTCGATACCTATCACTATAAAATAAAAAAATAAAAAAAGAAGTATAACCAACCACCCGCCAATCTTATAAAAAAAAAAAACACGAAAAGAATGTTACGATTTTTTTTATTTTTATAAAAATCAGATAAAATTGTTTACGATTTTTCTGGCCCTCGATGTATGTTTTTACAACGCGCGAGAACCGTATAACGCTTATCGATAACGAAACTGACTACTAAGAGCGACGACTTACCTTTTGTCTTGGCGCTAGATGCGTCTTTGATCACAATTTCCCTGCCGTCTTCTCGTCTCCACAAAACGTGCGGTTTCGGGTAGCCTTTGGCGCGGCACGTCAACTTCACCGTGCCCCCTTCGGGCACCATCACGTCTCCCGAAGTGTCTTCGTAGATGATATCCGGCGGTATCACCACGTCCAAATAGCCCATCTAACGCGCAGAAATAAACGTTAAACAATCTCGTTGCGTTGCGATTTTAATTCCGGCAAAAGATCGCATTGTCAATCGCGCGATAATGGCATTCTATGCATCACATCACAAATAATAACGTTCCTGTTCATTGGTCCGTGGAGAAATACTCGTATTTTGCCTACAGTTCTACTTTCGTTGGAAATTACATTTTATTTCACAATATTTATGATATAATATATTTGTAAATAAAGAACGGCGAAAAAACCTATCAGAAGAGTTTATAATAATATATATATATATATACCATATATATGCATATAATATATTATTACTATTATTATTGTTATTATTTATTTTTTTTTTCCTCGATCAAATCGTTTTCTCCGATGACTAGTAGTGAATAAACCGAGTGTAAAGATTAGCAATTTTAATGAAATCTTTCCGCGTAACAAGAAAATATTATTGCCGAGCTCGGGAAATAAGTAAAAATAATGTTAATTCACTTTTTCCCTATCGCCCCGGATCGTACTGAAGTTATAATAGAATTCGGAAGTTATGATTGTATATTTGTTTTATTTCGCAGATAAACAACGAACACACACACACACACACACACACACACACACACACTCGCAATGGCTAAGCTGGAGGTAATTAAAAAATAAATAAAAATACAAAAGGAAAAAGAAATAAACGTTAAATTGTCTTTCACGATATTCGTAGAGGTGCTATTGTATTCAAGCTGTAAAATTAAATATCAAATTCAAACGCGTTATTAGTTGAAATAAAAAAAGAAAAGAAATTCGAAACTAATATTAATAATTATTCGGTAAATAAAAACTTGTTTCTCGAGAGTTTACGTTTACATTTTTCCTCGTTATATTATTTTATAAATAGTGTTAATAACGCGAATTAAGTTTTTTTTTTGTTTTTCGATAAACAATTTTAACTTTCGATAACAAACCGCATACCGACGACGTAACGATATTATTTCTCGATAGGAACAAACACGCGTGACGTACGCCTATATCGGTTCGAGCTGGTTTTATAACGCTTCACCCGGCGAAACTACTTAAAAAAGATTACCTGACTTATCATTGGATCAGTGTTGATCTGACACATGTATTGGCCGCGATCTTCTTCTTGCACGTTCTTTATATGTAAATTCCACGTCGAATCGTCGGCGTGCGATACCGACACTCTGGAATTGTGCGTAATAACGTGGTCGTGTATGGCTTGAATGGCTTTTGTGTCGGCTTTCACCCAACCGACCTGAAAAATAAAAAAAAAACAAACAAAAACACGCGCCGGATGAATAAAATTTAACAACGTTTCGATTCGCGCGGCACACGATATCGTATGTCAATAAGTTTTTAGCGGTCAATCATCAGACTGAAAACATGGTGTGTGTGTGTGTGTAAAGGTTTTTACATTTCAATTAGTAAAATTAAACGGCACGACAGATGTTTCGATTAATCGAAAACATTTATTTTTTTCGAAACTGCAGTTTGTACAGATAATATTATTATCGTTGTATTTTCATAATAATTAATGTGACTTGGATATCAATGCGTTTTTTCACATTTTTTACATCTTTCACATTGTGAGTATAGTGTGAAGCAATTTACGTATGTATATCTGTCGCCATTTTCTAAAGATATTATATTATTTCCAGAAGATTTTAACAGTTTTATGCAATGGCATAAAATACCAGCAATAACAGGTATTTGAAATTGTTGACCTTTATCTTTTCTTTTTTTTTTTTTTTGTACATATAAAATGTCGATAAAATAATTTTGCCAGGTAAAAAAAAGATTTAATACAAAGTTCCTCGTACATTGTCAATACCGGTATTTTAGAAAAATGCATTTTTTCTTCTTCGAGCCACGCCCTTTTTGTAAAAAACGAAAATGAATTTTTATTTTCAACTTTTGATGGAGAAACTTTCTTCCCCGCCGAGTTGGAATCGCGGTACGTACGGCGGTGTCGTGTTTATTTGTGGATCAATAGAGAACACTTCGGATGCCCCATCATCGAATGACTAAATATTCGGAAATTCAGATTGCGAAAAACAAAATATAGAAAACTAATATTTTGAACTTGCAATATTTCGTAATGACTCGACCGCGGAAATTAATTTACAAGACGCGACGACGAATGAAAACATTGAGCAATTAGGTAAGTATAGTACGTGTGTAAAATGTGCGCGTTGATAATTTGACGACGATATTAAAAATAAAACAGCCACGTTTTGACGTAGAACCGAAGGGGCGCCAAACCGATGGTTTTAGTAAAACTTAAGAAAGTTACGTAGCTCAAGGTGAAGCCGTTGGTTTCAGTAAACTTCGTGAACAATTGGCACGTCTTTTGTCGAACAAAGCTCGGAACAACCCTTAAAGTTGACCGAACGGTTGACGAAGTAGAAAGGACATTTAAGCAGACTTATGCCATCATTCGTAGGAACAGTCGAGAGCGGCATGCATTATGGGGTTCGGAATTAGAAAATCGTGGTTATACATGGCGCCCCGGTCGAAATCTCGCGTTACGAGAACCGTCGACGTTAAAATATAACATTTCTGTTTTAAACTACGTGTAAAACATCGTGCTCTTCTCTACGCGGAGTCATAGCATACCAGTGGCGTAACTTCAAAATTTGGGCCCGGGAGCGAAATTTTCAACGGGCCCCCATCGTCCCAGGTATATATATATATTAAGAAGATCCGGGGGAGTGATCGCCATATTTTTACTTAACAATATAATATCACAATCATCAGTATTGTTAATATTTTGACAAATATCGGTAACGTTATTTTTTTCGGAGTTTTCATTTGGTATTTCAAAAACAGATGTAGTTATAGTAGGATTTTCCGAAGTAGATTCAACCGTCTTTTTGTAAAAAACTGTCTAATTTGGGCAGTTTAGCATCTTTAAATTTTTGTTCTATTATTTTTTTTTGCGCTTTTGTGCTCCACTCATAGGTTTACTTATTTTAAAATACAAATTTTAAAAAAATTATACACTTGAATAACAAATATTCAATTAATAATTAATAGAAAAATTTTTTTTATTTCTTTGGGCCCCTATACGAACGGGCCCGGGTGCGACCGCGCCCTCTGATCCCTCTTAGTTACGCCACTGTAGCATACGCATAATGTGAGAGAAAAGCGATGGTTTTCAATGACAATCATGACGATTTTAATACACGGAAACGGTCGAAAACGATAATATCGAAAAATAAAAATTACTTTATAGCATTCTATGCACGGGTGTGACACGAATGTAATAAGAATTTTTCACCGTGAATACGGATTCGATGAAAACCATTAAGGCCGGTAAATTATCAAACCGAAAATTCGTCATACATTCGTAAATATATCAGGTAATATAATATTATTATATACGTATGTATATGGGTATTTTAATAATTCATCATGGTCAACGAAAATTAGCATACCGATGTGAATAAATATACACACATTAGAAATAAATAAAATATAACGTCAGATTTTAATCTATTTCCAAGTGTGATTATTTAAAAAAAAAAAAAAAAACGTTGTCTATATTAAACATGAACACGTGCGTGCGCGCACATATTATAACGTAGCTGTATGAAAATAACGGACGGGGGAAAAGTTTGGAATTTTCGAAAATCGCGACACTATATTTTGTGATTTTCAGTCGTTAAAACGATAAATATTAAAAGGGTCCCCATCTGCCAACACAGTATATTATTGCATAACGATATTGCCGTTATTTGTTATAACACGTGTTCGAAAACAACGCGACTAATTTTGGAGAGAGAAAAAAAAAAAACACGACACTTTTGACGTTTGTTAATAATAGCATTATAAATGGAGATTTATGCCGTAAAATAATAATTTTCCGAACAGTCACGTCACCAGAGGGGGGGGGGGGGTAATCGCGACGAACACGCACAATCCGCCCACGTTTCGGGGCTTTCGCGTCCACCCTGGCCCGACACGCGCTTCGACAAAACACTTCTCGTGTACACCGTTTTTCCATAACTTTTCGACTTTTCGCGACACGAAAAAAGACCGCCTAATATTAAAACATAACCGCCATAAACACACTACTGCCGGCGGCGGTCATTCCATACCATAATACGAGAGTCATGATTCCCGATCGAAATACTCGCGCAAAACAAGTCGCGAACTTCATTCTGGCTTTCGGCACGGAGACGAAAAAATAAATAAATACTCAAACAACAGGTTCGTAATAATAATAATACGGTCTCGTGTGTGTGTGTGTGTGTGTGTGCTGCTAGAACCCATTACTTTATTACCGGTACGATCGAGACGGGGAAAAAAGTATCGTTTCGATTATGAACGCGCATAATAATTACTGTGCGCGATCGATAACAACAATAATAATAATAATGTATGCAGCGCTGAATAAACTGCGAGTACTCAGCGAAATGAAAATTCCGAGTAATCTCATGCGACTCGATGTAAACTTTCGAAAACGAGACGCTCTGTTTGAACGCACACGCTCGGTCGATGACGAAAACCTTTGAAAACGTATCCGTTATATTATATCATTTGATATGACGTATAGTCTATATAGAGTCCATTGGTTTTCGTCGAATTTCAAATAAAATAACGTATCAACCGAAAACGTTTTGCGCCAATTTGATTTCTAGTCATTCGCGTTGTAAAGGACGCGCGGCGGCGTCAGAATCGCACGGGGTCCGACGTATATCGTTATTATTATCATCGAATCGCTCTATTATCGCCCGAGAAAAACGATGTCGTACGACGACGTCTGCGTGACAACTACTATAATACTATAGACCGAAAAGATTCTTATTTACAAGTAATTTCAACCCGAATCGTTCCAAAATTTGTTTATAAATATTAATTTCAAATGAAATGTATTTATTTATTTATCTATTATTTTTAAAAGACGTATAATATCATTGAATAAGTCGAACGTGGAAATGTAAAATCGTCCGGGGGGTGGGGGGAAATCAAAACACCGAGCGGTAAGTCGTGCGCTCGAGGATACACTGCAGTCGGACACGATCTCGCGGTTCCGCGTACGATGACGTTTTGCGACTGAAAATCGTTGGGTTTTCGAAATCCGTACGCCATTCCGCGGCAGCGAGGACAAGTAGGTTTTTCGGAATTCGATCCGTCGGAAACACGGACGCGCGCGCGATCGCGGTTCAATCAGCGCCGGGGGGGGGCGCGCGCGTCATTTTATATCAATTTAACGAAAAACGTTTGAATAGTCGTTGCCATAAAAACGTCATAAATCATGCTCGCCGTCGCCGTCGAATTGCTTTTCCGGTCGTATCTCGCGACGCGGCTATACGTGCTATACGTTCGAATACGAGCGCGCGTACGTACCGCCGCCGCCGCCGCCGGGCCGACCCTGCGAGGCGCGCACACATGTGAGGCTATTTTCGTATTCAAGGAAGCCAACTCGGAATTTCGCATCCGGATATTCCGATCGTTTGCCATGCAAAACAGGCCCACCGGAAATAATAATAACAATAATAACTGTACCTGGTGCCCGCAATAATATTTGCAAGCCACCGCGCGTTATATTACACGTGTTACTTGTCCCGCCGCTTTATTATTGGTTTAACGTCTCCGTCTCTCCCAGTCTCGCACACACTCTCCTTCCCCCCTCGCGTTTTCTCCGTACTCTCGCGAAATCACTTTCTCGCCGCGCCGCTGGTTATGCCCCCCCGCTAAGTGAATAACTCGGAAAAAGCGTTCGCAACACAATATACGATAACGTTTTCTTTTATTGTGTAAATATTTACCTCGCGCGTCGGCCATTATTTCACATTTACACCGCGCCGCGATACAAACCGACGACGACGCCGCCGCCTCTCTGACGGATTCGTCCATAAAAGTTCATCGACTGTCGCGCCAATAATAATAGTAGACGATTATTATTGCTGTATTCTATGTTTTCATACTGTTGAGCTGCGGTTCGCGCGAACCGATAGCCACGTCACGACCGCGTGTTCCGTTTCACGTCGCGAGAAGTTAGTGTTAATCGCGTCCGTTATTTTACTGCCTTTCGTCGGTCAATCTTTGGAAATTCTCGTGGATTTCGGGACCGTATTCATCGACATCAATCGACATCGCTTAATAGAGACACCCGGTTAATAAGGACAACTGCTTAACAGGGACAATTCTTCAATTACGAAAACAAATGTATACTTGTAGGGTAAACGTTCAACGCTTATCTGGGCCACGAATCCGGATAATTGGGACATTTTTATCGAGTATATTTATAGATCAGTAAGAAAATCATACCATCGATCAACAATTAGAACCGAATTCCGAAGAATATGATATTGTAAGAGTACTGAACAACGTAGAATTTGAACATCTGGATTCAAATGTGCAATGCTATGACCATTTATAGTTATATTTAGGTTATAATACTATGTTTTTCTTTTTGTATAATTAAAAAATTTCTATAATTGTGTTATTGTAATAACTAATATGTATTTGTAATAATAAAAACATAAAAAATCAGTTTTTCAATAAATTTGTATGTTTTTTTTTTTTTTCATTTCGGATTATTGGGACAACCGCTTTATTATTGGGACAAATAACATGCAACCGATGTGTCCCAATAAAGCGGAGTCGACTGTATTTATTTATTTGCGATATTCGATAACACAATGTTCGCCGTCATACGACGTTATGTATATTTTAAACGTACCAACATTAAATCGAACTTAATCGCCGAGAATAGTTTTTTGAATTGATTTGCATTTAAACATTAAGTTAAGTGTTTTTTTTTTTATTTTCTACAATCATTCGATTAATTTTTCCGAGTAATCATCAAATACGTAATAATACTATTATATACCAATCTTTTCGATTTAGGACGATGATATATTAATCAATTTCAAAATATGCGTACCATTCGATCGCGCGCGGTTTGTCGCAGTTACTGTTGATTAAAATAGTGCGTACGGGTAATAATAAGTAAAAAAACGAAAAGCGAATTTCTACCGACTAGTAATTTTACGATACTCTATATTATTATATAGTGCAATAACACAATATTATAGTGGCGTATAATAAAACGAACGTATAAAAAAAAACAAGCACCGGATGTAAATTAATATTGGCCGCTCACGGGTCGTAATCAAACATGCACGCCTGTCATCGCGCATAATATACTATTTGCATTTTAATATCGCAATAACAATGAATTCGACAATAACCGCGAGCGCGCGCGGTAAAACGGAGTGGAATTAGTTGATTTCCGAACGGTTTTCGAAACGGGACGACCGATATATACGTATATATATATATATGTATATTGTTTTGTTCGCGGGCCGGGGGATAAATAAATATAATTTAAATTGATTTTTAGAAGATCTCGCGAAATAAATGACCATATATACCAGAGACATTTATTGTGCAGTATTTCGCGGAATTCATTAATTGCACTTTGAATAACTCGAGAACATTAAAGGAGTCTCTAACTAGACACTTTAATGAATCTCCGAAATAGCTGGAACTCACAAACGCATTGTGTGCGTTCCGCGCTCGCGCTCGCAACACTCGAAATTAATTACGAAAATCTGACGAGTCCCCGATTACGATACATTATTCCCGTCATATCGAGAGAACGGTAAAGTAAACTCGGCGAAAATTAAAGAAAAACAAAAAAAACTAGTCGATAAAATATAAAAAAAAAAATGCGCTCACCCTATAACCGCCCAGGCTGTGGACGTAACACGTGAACATCGCTTCTCGACCGACGGGCACGGTGATGTTGCCGATGGGTTCCGTGAACTTGGGTTGATATCCGTTGCACTCTGTAAAAATTCAAACGATTATTTTTATTACCGTCTCTATTTCGCGTCAAAGTCGATATTTTTGTGTTGAAAATGTATACATAAACGGTGTGTATACACGTCATGCTCGGCGGGAAGAAACTTAACGACGAATTGAAAAACGTAGTCGTTATTACGTGATTATTATTTGTACGCCGGCTCGAGGGTTAGGTAAAATGACGGCGCGGCGGCGGTCCGGAGAGCGGCCCGTTTGAAGTTAGGTCCGGTCGGTCGTTTTAAACGCTCGTTCGCCGTCCCCTCGTACGATAAAAAGTTAAAATATTCACAGAGGGTCTAGCCGCACGCGAACGCTGAAAATCCACCGACCTTTATACCGTGGACCGAATCGAAAATACAATAAAAAAAATCTTAACTATGCCGACGACGTTTAGAGCGCGCAATAATTACCATCGACGCCTGTTCGTGGCGAATACGAGTTCGGTTCGTAAAAATAGTATTCGGCCCGAAAATTTGTTTCGTCGTTTTGCCAATTACTCCGTGTACTCGTTACTATATGTCGCGACAGATCAGACGTCTTTATTTTCTCTTTGAATTCCGCGCGATAATTTCATCTCTTTGGTCGAGAAACGTTCGTCCGTTTGACTTATCGTTGTGTATAAAATGTTTACGTTAAATGTTTTAAAAGACAGCTTGGTATTTAAATATCAATATTTAAGACGATAACGTTCGGTTTCGGTGGAAAAATATAAGTTTTATTGGCATCGTTTCGAACGCCATTTGATCTCGATAAGTTAATATTTCTATACCACTAGTTACAATAAAACCGTATAAACAACATGGTAATAATATGTACGATTTATTATAACCGTCCAGTTATGTTTTGCTCGTCGATAGAAACAAATTACAAAATCCGTCGCGTCGGGTTTTCACTCTGCCGCGCGAGACGTGTCGCGTTATTCGCGATCGTCTCTTAATCGAGCCGCGAAAAGTGTTTCCGAGTAATTACTCGGTTTAATTAAACGGTGGAAAAAAAATCCCCCGCTCGTCGCGTAAAAACTTCGGTTTGTCACAACGTTTTCCCCGTAAACCTCGACGCCAAATCAACAACCATCGGCAGCATCGCGCGTGGAATTGATTTTTCTCTGCGGCAGCAGTCGCGAATACAGCCCGATTTCTATTGTTTTTACGATTTTGGACGAATATCGTTCGCGAGGACGCGGAACACGAGTGACGACATCAAACGAAAGCGCGTGTGTGAGTCCGAGCAACCGCTCTGAGGTAACGTCGTCGTCGTCGTCAGACGCTCGTAGATACTTTGGAAATTATTTTGCGAGAATTCGCGTGTGCGATCGTGAAAATCGCGAGACGCGACCGTGTTTCGGCGCGAAATAAAAATTATCAAAGGACGGGTCAGCAGCTTCACGAGGCCCGCTCAAACTGTCCCGGAACCTTGAAACGGCCGTCAAACAACGAGAGCCCGTAAAACTCATCGATTATTCATCTGCTGCAACGTTGCCGTTTGCATCGCACGCGTATTCGAAAATCATTTCGGCCGCGTGTCTCATTCTCCTTGGCGAGCAAGTGCTTCGAGCGTGCGCTAATCAAAGACTGCGATCGACGACGGCCGATATGTTTATTGATTTATTTCCTGATGGTAAAAGGATAGCGCGCCAAGAGTATATGTTCCTACGTATACAAAAGGACTTGGAGATAGAAAAACAAACTATAAAACAAAATTATCGACTAAACACAGATTACGATTTAAAAACGATTAAAAAAAAAAAAAAAAAAATGGAACAACGAGGATATATTATTATATCAACGACAAGTGTATAGAAACCAAATAAAGAACGATGGGTTCGCCAATTTTCATTTAATCTAATCTGATTTAAGAATTTTTTTTTTAATTTAATCGAACGCATTGGAAGCGAAACGAACGGCTATGGGGCGATATAACTCCGCGTTGGGACAAAACAAATTGACATTGTTCGATAACACACGGGAACATCAATACCGACGTAATGCAAAATGTGTACGAGTAATGAAAACTAAAAACAACGTTTCGAAATACTTATCTTTAAAATATTTCTTTAAATCGTCTCTTATTCCTGGTGAACTGCGATTGATCGGATCGAAACATAAACGTTTGATTGTATTTTCTAACCTCGTCACAGAGCACGTTTCTATTTTATGACATTATTCCATCAGCCGTTTATATTATTTAATAATAAAGCGTCCCTAACACAATTATTAAGCGCTTAAAATATTTATGCTATTGTTTACGCCAACGGACAGAGAACAATTATTACAACGGTAGAATATGTTCTGAAAAGTCAACGGCAATAAAATACTCGAATTGAACATTCTTTCGTCTAATTTTGAATTTCAAAGTGGGGATCGTACAATGCAATAAATTTCACGAGTAAAGACGTTTTGCGCGAAAACGCTGAAGATTTTACGGGAAAAAAATAATCATTATAACCTACATTATTTCTTCGCCGTTTTCCAGTCGTTCTAAAGTATTGATAAACATTTTTCGGATGTTTTGATAAACGCTCGAGTCACCGCTCTCGCCGAATCAAATTTATCGGACTAGACATTCTTTTTTACGCTTTTCACTAAATCAAAAACACAAAGAATCATATTATTATTATATAATAATATTAAAGGTTACATCAGAGAATAAACGTTATACATACAATGATATTATATAATATGCAATCATTAAATCAATCACGAAATTTTCTTCAAAACAGAACACAACGAAATTCGGTATTTTCTTCCTAACTCGACGATAAATAGAATTGTCGAAATTAAACGTCGTCGTCGGTGGAAATAATGCGAATATAATTATTATTATTACCATCACGATTATCGATTGTTTATTTTTCGGAGCCCCGAGTCGTATAGAACTCTCACGGTCGACCCGTATTTCGCCGACTTTTAGACTTTTGAAACAAGAATAGGGGCATTACACACACGGCCCTCTTAACCGCTGTTCAAACACGAGATAAAAGTAAACAAACCGCGATATTCGGCGGACAATATTTTTGTAATTTAATGATTTTTTCGAGCATTAGTACGGGTGTTTTCTTTTTCTTTTTTCGTCTTCGGATATACGTATTTTTTGCGACTATACGATAATGATTTATGCTTTTTCCCGTGACGCTTTATACGACCGATGATATGGGATCTGCGACCTGTGCGAACCAAACGTTCTTCGTATCACGATTTGGCGCGCGTTTTGAAAATGCACTTCAATGCGAAAAACGCACAGACACTATGTACTATATGTTCAGACAACATACCGCATATATCGACCAAACGTAATTATTAAATATCCGCGTGAAAATATAAGAAATTTACATTTTCGTAAAATGCGATTGATTATTGCTTATTATATTACGTTAATAATAATTAACAATAATAATTAGTGTTGTTACTTAGTCAAGCCATAAAATAATAATACTCGCGCGATAACATCGACTGTGTGACAAAGTAAACGTTATTAGAAGTGTGGAAAATCAAATCCGTACGATTGCAAAAGCGTATCGTTTTTTATCATTATTATTATTCCAAGCTGTCCAATTCGAATTTATAACGTCACGAGAAGATTCGCACGTCGACGAAAGCCTGACCGAAACGGTAATCACCGAGTTATAATAATGACGTTATCGGAGAAATAGACTGTGTGTGTGTGTTTGTGCGTTTTTAAACGAAATCGTCGCGTTTCAGAAAGAATCCGACGACGTTTTACATGACAATAGTACGTCCGGCAAGGCGAGGATTAATTTCCATTTTTCTTTTCCGCATATCGACCAAACGTAATTATTAAATATCCGCGTGAAAATATAAGAAATTTACATTTTCGTAAAATGCGATTGATTATTGCTTATTATATTACGTTAATAATAATTAACAATAATAATTAGTGTTGTTACTTAGTCAAGCCATAAAATAATAATACTCGCGCGATAACATAGACTGTGTGACAAAGTAAACGTTATTAGAATTGTGGAAAATCCGTACGATTGCAAAAGCGTATCGTTTTTTATCATTATTATTATTCCAAGCTGTCCAATTCGAATTTATAACGTCACGAGAAGATTCGCACGACGAAAGCCTGACCGAAACGGTAATCACCGAGTTATAATAATGACGTTATCGGAGAAATCCGATGTTTTACATGACAATAGTACGTCCGGCAAGGCGAGGATTAATTTCCATTTTTCTTTTCCGCATATCGACCAAACGTAATTATTAAATATCCGCGTGAAAATATAAGAAATTTACATTTTCGTAAAATGCGATTGATTATTGCTTATTATATTACGTTAATAATAATTAACAATAATAATTAGTGTTGTTACTTAGTCAAGCCATAATATAATAATACTCGCGCGATAACAACGACTGTGTGACAAAGTAAACGTTATTAGAAGTGTGGAAAATCCGTACGATTGCAAAAGCGTATCGTTTTTTATCGTTATTATTATTCCAAGCTGTCCAATTCGAATTTATAACGTCACGAGAAGATTCGCACGACGAAAGCCTGACCGAAACGGTAATCACCGAGTTATAATAAAGACGTTATCGGAGAAATAGACTGTGTGTGTGTGTGTTTGTGCGTTTTTAAACGAAATCGTCGCGTTTCAGAAAGAACCCGACGACGTTTTACATGACAATAGTACGTCCGGCAAGGCGAGGATTAATTTCCATTTTTCTTTTCCACACGGCGCGTCGTCGTCAGTTTCGATAGCGTTCGTAAATTCAGAAACGTATAAATAATAATATCAACGAATCGAATCCGATTAAACGCCGCCGAGCCGGTGACACTGTATCGATTACAAAATATCGACGACGTGCTCACAACCTCGCGGTTTCGTTTATTCGGGTTTTTTTCTTCTTCTTTTTTCCCCATAATATAAATATCCTTTTCTCGGCGCGCGCGGTTACGGCGGACAGTTGTCTGGTTTCTTTAATTTCATCGGACCGTCGCGGCGGCGGCGTAGTAAGTCGTACGTGATTTACATCTACGACGACGGGCGAGAAATCGATTCGACAAATGCGTTTTCGACGACGACGACGACGACGCCGTTTCTGTTGTTCTCGAGAATTATTATGACGAATTGGTTTCGGACGACTGGCGGGACGGGCGGAACACGATGATCCAATAACAGCGGCTTTCCCGTCCGAACGATAATTACAAACGAAAATAATATTTCCTGCCCCTCGCCCCTGCGCCCCCCGGTCACTCGATATTATTGATGGCGAATTAATGTCGTCGTGTTTAAAAGAAAGAAAAAAAATTATTATTATTATTATTAATTTCAACAAAAGCTACGCGTTATAATAAAAAGAATCGTTTCCTTCTATTATTATTATTGGCGCACACCTAAAAAGTAAATATGTATACAGTTTGCGGGGGCCACTTATGTCTTCTTCTTCTTCTTCTTCTTCTCCTTCTCCTTCTGGTTCTTCTCCTCCGTTCAATTATGCAAAACAAGCTGTTTTCCTCTGACAATACATTTTAATATAACAAACGAGAGGGTATCCCATTCAAATCGACACTTTTCGTTTTTTTTTTTTATTTTTTTATCATCTAAAATGGAATTTCTTTTGATTATATATATCTTTATATATATATATATATTTATATATATATACACACACACACACATCCAAAGAAACGGAGGAAAAAACGCGGTAACAGATTGCCAATTGCTCGCGATTGAATTTCGAAAAGTTTTCCCTCTTTGTTATGGTAATTTCTTCAAACCGAACGTTCTCCGTAGACACTCGCGCGCGCGCGCACACACGCGCGCGCGGCAGTTAACGAGTCGGCCACGACGCGCATCCGGTTTATTTACCGCCGAGAATGGTATTTAATTTTTTTTAATTCGCGAAACTTTCGAGAGCCCCTTTTCGGGGGAGGCGCGCCGCGGTCGAAAAAACAGCTGTCGCCCGGAAACGGGCCCCGGATGTGCGTATAATACATATTATATAAAACGCGGCACCCAGTAATATTTTAATAACGCCGGATCGCCGCCGTCTCGTCTTGTATCGATTCGCGGGCGTCGTCGTCGTCGTCGGCGGCGCGGCGGCTGGACGCAATAATAAGCCGACATCGCGGTTTTTGTTCTCGCCAGATTTATTTGTTCAGGACGTTTCCCGCTGGGCGCTTAAATTAATGGACTCCGCCGGACCGCGACCGCATTATACGAGAGAGCCCCCGACGTTCGGACACGGTGCGACGATTTTTGGCCGGAAAACCGAGTGGCGAGCGGGGCCGGGGGACGCGATGGCGACTAATTTCCCGGTCTAAATGGGACCGCCGCGTCGACTCCCTCGCCCGCGACGACGCCGGACGGCGGCAATCGAACTCCCGTCCGTTATGCTATTTGTTTCTGTTTACACGAAACGACTACGACTGCGACGACGACGACAAAACATACGCGTTTTATATCCCCGCCGCACCACAGCCGATCGGTCCGGAGAACCGTATTACGTCGTTAACGATGCGCGAAAAAGCTCCGCGGCGCGGCGTCCGCGCGAGAGTACCGGTCCGTTTTTGCGTAGTCATTATAATAATTATTCGGTTTGAAAAGAAATAAGAAAAATTACGAATAATACGACGCGCGGGCGAGATGTTCGCACGTTTTCGACACTCGTCGTACGTTACTGACCGTAAGCAATATTATGACGTGACGAAGATTTTGAAACGAATATTTATTCGCGCGACCGTGACGACGAGATGTTCTCCGAACGCTGCTTTGATATAAATAAAATGCCTATTGACTTTTTCCAAAAGACCAAACAATTATTCGTATTGCTAACCGAAAGGAGAAAAAGCAAATCCTATTTAAAGATACTGAATCGAGTAATCTTTACGGGGTCATAAATTATATTTGCGTGCAGTTCAATACGGTTTCCGCAGAATAATTCCGAATACGACGCGCGAGGACTTTAGGTCAAACATAATAATTTCTTTACACGCGGTTTCGTTGTAAAAATATGTAGACGGGCTGAAAAAAACGCAAGTCCAATCGATACTCGAGTTGATTGTAAATTTATAATCTATTCGTATTTTATGACTAATGTTATATTTTTATAAGTTAGATTTTATCATTCGACAGTTGACGTCATAATATTATAATCGTATATAATATGTGACGAGCACTATAATAATATAGGTTTGAATATTTGTCGTATTAATATTTATGTTAGAACTGGCAATAATAAAGTGAGTTGAAAATTCATCGAAATAACAAACAAATTAAAAATGATCTTTTAATTTTCATTTTATTTCGTGTAAAGAAAATCTCGCGCGTCGAGGTGTGTGTTCCCGTAGTATGTTTTTCGATTTTTCATCATTTACAGCCGAAACGAATCGGACGAATAAATTTAATTTCAAGTCAACTACAATATTGGATTGTAGTACACAAACGAGTAGAAATAAAATAGATAAACTTCAAACGGAATAATATACGTTTTATATTTCCGTATTTTATTTAACATACGTATAACCTGACGGCTGGCATATTTTTCATGTCCCTACTCTTGTTCAACGGAATCTGTCATAAAGTTAATGTGAAAAAAAAACAAGCAAAAAAAATAATGCGAACGCGCGCGCGCGCACACTATATTATACGTATAGGGTCAAAGATGATAATTTCACCGGGATCAATTTCTCGTTTTTTTTTTTTTTTTTTATTTATTTGATGCGACCCCCGGGACTCGCGCCGACCGCGCGTATATATTTCTGAGACTCGCAATAAATCGGTCCAGTCGTTTATGAAATATCGTTTGTCGAGATATTTCCGTTCGGGTCGAAAATAAAATATGATAAAACACATCACACGCCCGGAACGACACGCGGTATCAATTAACAAGGCACTATTAACGAGCGACGCCAAGTGATTATCGTTCGAATTCGATTTATTAACCCGTTCAATAATTCCCAGGACCAATTGCATACCTGCGCGAGGATAATACAGGGTTATTCAAAATGATTCATCCAATTTAAGATGGCTATGAAATGGTTAAATATAAATTTTATCTTATCGAATTATGTAGAAATGAATAGAGGGTAATCCCAAGTTTTACAATGACATTAATTCATTATTTTTAAATAATCACTTAAGGCGATATCGATATGTTAGTTTCCGCAAATATGTCGACCGGACAGCACAAAGCGTTTTGTGTGTTGCGATTTTCGAAGTGTGAATCGATAATAACTGTGCAGCGCGATTGTCGTCGTCATTATGGTATCGATGCACCGACTGCTCAGAGTGTACGTCGATGGTATAAGCAGTTTGAAGAAACAGGGTGTTTGTGCCAAGAAAAAAGCACAGGTCGACCTCGTGTATCCCATGATAATGTGGAAAGAATTAGAGAGAGTTTTTTCAACGCAGTCCGTGTTATTAGATGTTATTATTCGTGTGACCAAAGGAGCTCACATAGAACATTTACGAGTATAATTAATTAAACTTGACATATTTTTCTTTAATTTAATGTATAAAATATTGTTCTAAATATAAAATATAAATATATGTAAGTATTTTAAATTGGATGAATCATTTTGAATAACCCTGTATTATTATTGCGATTGTTCTAACGATTTTTTTTTTCCATTTCGACAGATTAATCATTTCGAAAGTTTTAATCCTATATATCGCGCGCGCGTTAACAATGTTTTCGGAAAAAAAAAAAATGTTTTTCTCTGAGAACGCGCATAAATTACTAATAATTGACGTCGTAATAATATTCGCGGGAGAGAAGACGCGAAAAACGCGCGCCGCTGTTTTATAGCACCCTGTGGGTAATACGCGAGCATTACGCAACGCGCCGCTCGTGAATAATGTTTGTTTTAAATAGTAGTAAAATTTCGCGAATGGCTGAAGGGCCGCCGCTCGCGGAAGAGAATAAATAGTTTCGCCCTCGGTCGAAGAGGGAAAAAATGCGAATTCGTTTCGCAATAATGAGAAAACCGAGCGGAGAAAAAAGTCGGCCGTCAGAAAACGAATCGCGGGGGCTTATTTTTCACGTTGTTTACATTAACGCTTTGATTCCAAACAACGGGAATATTCGCGATTATTTATGATTATCCGCCGTTCGCCGTGACGATATACCGACTAATTATTTCGTTATGACAGAGGCCGCCGCGCCGCGTCGACACTATTTATTCTTCGTTTTTTTTTTGTCCCCTCGATTTCGAAAGAAATAAAAAAAAAGTGGGCGAACCCTCGCCAATAATCGTATCGACGAACGCGATTCGATACAAAAGAACGAAAAGAACGAAAAAACAACCCTTTTGGAGAAGAAGAAATTTAAATGTTCAAAAGACGCGAAAAATGAAGAAAACGTCATAATACGTACGTGTGACGCGCGTGACCGTAAACTGAATTATTCCTTCTCGCGGCGGCGGCGGCGGTTTACCGACACAAATCCAGCTCGGCGGTCCGCCTCCAAATCTCCGGCCATTGCGCTTCCGAAAGTGCTTCCGAATTATTTATGATACAACAATATCAGTAAACCACACAGTTTGTTTTGTGCGTTCGCCTTCACAAGCCTTTTAAGTATCGTCTCGCATGAAACAAATCATTTTCAAACTGGAAATACTTTATACCGAAATATTACTCCTACACGACGACGGATAATACACGTCCGGGAACAAGTCTATTTTCCGGCAAACGCGCGCGCCCGCGACGACGATTCGTATTCAATCGATTATATCGCCATGTTATACCGGCACGATTCGTTAAATAATCATTATTGATAAGACGAAATTATCAAATCGAAACACGGTATTAATCAACTATAATTATTGTTATAAAGCGAATGTAATGATTATTATACAATGTCATACTGTTTCGTTAGAAATCGAGTGCGAGAATTAGAAATTACTTATTCGCAAACATCTTCTGCTATTGAAATTGATATATGAAACGAATAAAAAATATATGTTTTCGAGTTAGCCGAATATAAAATATGTCGCCGAAAAACAGTCTGTTTTTTCTTCAAAAAATCATAAAAACTCGACGGGAAATTAAAAATACTTCGAATCGCCCGCACGTCATACGTATTCTCTGTCATAACAAATGGAAACCTACTCTCTAATATAATATGGTCTTTTGTACCATAACAATCGTGCGGTTTCTCGCGAGTTCAATATTATCACGCCACGTTGTTGACGCGCATAGAAAGATGATGACGATGGAGAGTGTCGAGCACTACCGCGAAACCGATTTATTATTTATTCGATTCCTCTTACCTACTTTTGTATCGAAACGCATCGTACAAACGCGATAAATAACGGTGTGATATTTGGGGAAAATGTGTAACGCTATATATTTATTGAAATTTATTCCATAAATACTGCTCGTAAAATGACAAGATTTTATTGATATTTTCTAGTGAAAAAAATCACACGTCGCAATTCGACGCGAGTATTAATTTATAAATTTACGCGAAAACAATACGGGAACGATGAGGGAAAATCGAGATATTATCCGATTCGACTCTGATTGTTTTAGCGTCCCCGGTACTCGAACTCTATGTACGCCGCTCGGCGTCCCGTACAATTTTAGACTATCGAAATAAACGCATCCGCAATCCGGGGTCGACGACGACGACGCGCGTCCTCGTGGCGAAAACGAATTCGAACGAATCTAGTTTCTTTTCTTCTTGTGCGTCCCCAGACACTCGTAATCGCAATGCACTGGGCGATGAAATATATACGATATTACACTGTCGGCAGTGTGGAGATTTCGCCGTGGCCGTTAAAGAGATTCGAATTTTGACTAGCTTTAATAAAAACGATTCGTCGTCGGCGTGACGAAAATATCGCATCGTTCATTGTTCATACTAATATCGTGCACGGCGGCGTCGGGCCACAAATGTTTTTAAATCGTCGAAGGGAACGAGAAAGTGTTATAGTCGAAAACAATTCGACTAAACGGCTGATAATAATATACAAATAAGTCGTAAAAAGCAATAATACGAATTCCGCCGACTTCCGAGTAAACTTTTATCACTGCTAAGTCTCGCGCGACAGTAAACGTTTCAATATTTGAACGTATAACATACTTGTTGGGAAAACAAAAGAATGTCATAAAAAGTCAATACGAACAATGGAAATGAGTATAAAAACAAAAACAAAAATCGAAAATGAAAATGAAAAATGCAATTACGATGTTACAGCAACAAATGGAGTACGAAATAATCAATTTATACGGAGGGGGGTTGGAAAACGGGTTTTTTAAAGCTCGCTGAAAAGAAATAGAAATGAAATTGTTTTTTCCAACACACATTATTTGAATTATTTCTAACGGTTTTAATTTAAATGGGTACGACGTCAACGAATACGTACGCGTGTAAGTGCACTATAATAGGGATGTGACGACGAATCGGATGCATTTTTCACATTCGATTAAATTGTTTAGATATTTTTCTACTATCCAGGGATGAGTCTTGAGACCAAAGGCAGAGCCCTTTTTAAAATAAAAACCTATTTTTATTTTATAGTTAACACTTTAGTTAGTAAAAGAAACGATATTATTATTAAGGTATTGTGTGTGAATTTGAAAAATCAGTAGAAATCATTTGTAAGGAGGAGCAATGAAAATATGCGCCCGTTTCTACCTGGCCTATTTCTAAGAAATCTGTGTCGTGAAAATATCAGCGGTACTGGGATAACGGGCTGGTCATATTTGGCGAGCATTACGCGTAATGTGCCGGTTAGGAATCCGGAAAAAAGGGGCCGAGAGGAAGAAGACGTGCTAATCTGATCGGTCACAGTCTGTTTGCACCGAAATCGACACGAAAACAAAACATTAAACAACGTGTGTAATTTGTACCCCGACGTTTTTTCGAAATAAGGACACGAAATTCAGTATCGATTATTCGATTTTCGGTGCGGATTTCAATTATTCATATTTACGACTGCCCGCCGCGGGCAAATCACATATTATTATCTTTATTTCGGTGCAAATTACAAACTGGCAGTCATCGGAATGAACAAAACCCTACACACGACGCGGCGGCGTGATGTGAACTCTCAAGAACGGAAACTATATGATATTATAAATACAGAAACAACAACGCGACGTCGCGGGCGGTTTTAATAGAATATTACGTGCCTAGAAATGAAAAAAACAAATACGCGACGGGTAAATCTGCGATTAACGCGGACGATAATATTGTTACGAATGCGTTATACGACTAATTTAATTTTTTTTCCAAACTACATGCACCGATAAAACACTGCACGCGGCGATAAAAGCAAAGGTGTCGCGCCGAGTCCATAACAACGCGTATCTCTCGCGCAGACGGACTCTTAACGAGAACGTTATCGTCGGAACTGCGGTTTCCTTCCGAAACGCATCGGTAAGAAACGCGGTTTTTTTTTTTCCCCCCATTTTTTTTCTTTCTTAATGTACCCCGACCGAATTCACAGATAAGGCAGTACCCGCAAATACTGCGTCCCCCCCCCGCCAAGTCCATACCCCGCGTCTCCGTCTAATTTCAAACGGAACGAACAAAAATGTCGTTTTCGTCGCCCCGTCGTCGGTTTTATATAATAATATAACGTCGCGCGTCGAGGTGGTGAAGAACGAGAGCGAAAAAACAAAAAAAAAATTATTACGGAATGCAATAACGCGTGTGACGCCATACGGCGCCCAGTTATTTCTACACTTCTAATTGGACGCGAGAGAAACGCGAGAGAAACTTACTTTTTGTTTTCGGTTTTCTTTTTTTCCCCTCTTTTCTTTTCTTTTTTCCTACTTCTTCTCGCCGCGATTTCTTCATTCGATCGAACCTCGTCGCGCACTCCAAGGTGTGTGGATATTACAAAACGTTTTACCAGCCGTCGTCGCCGCCGCCGCCGCCGCCGCCGCCGAAGAATTTCAGATGACATACCGGACTTAAAAACGATTTTTTAAATTGAGAAATTCTCGAGAAGCCTTCGGGTGTAGAAATCTTTTGTTTTGCTAGAACGCGCGAAAAGAGGAAGAGAACAACTTTCGATTATGATGATAATAATATAATGACCGGCTTGCCTTCTCGACCCGTTGCCGCCGCCGCCGCCGTCGCTCGAAAAAGTTCATTATAGATTAAAATAGTTGTTCAGCCTAAAATAAAGGAATTTCGAGTCGCAATCGTTCGATGAAGAATGTAATCCGGAGCGAAAGAGAGTCCTTTTTCGTCGTGAATATTTAAAAAAAAAAAAAAACCTACAGTTTGTCGAGAGCTCGTCCGATCCGAACTGCAGTGTGATAATAATTGGCTGCAGAGACGGAACGCCAAACATCAGAGTCGGTTATTACGTTTAAAACCAAATCGTTTTCGACAATTCAATTATAAACAAACGGTGTTTTTCGGTCAAAACGTTTAGGAAAAAAGAAAGTTTAAAAAAGATTAAATTGTAAAAAAACGGGAAAACTCAAATTTTATTTAAAAACACGCGACAATAAAGTATTACGTTCAAACGTTTACGCCGTATTTTTTATTCGTTGTGAATCACGACGACGACGACGACGTTGTCGAGAGAGCATTAAAACATTTCGAGCAACCGAATTGTTTCACACAGTCATGACTTGTCATCCATTAAAGTTTCAAACTACACAACCGGTCGACGACGGGGATACGGCGGCGGCGGAGCGACGCGCGAAGCGCACTCGAACGATATCTATATTTTACACGACACTTACATCGGCTACGTCGACGTACATTAGTTAATGTGTACGTTCGATAGCATTAAAACGCGCGCATATACCTACTCTAAACAACAACAATAATTATTATTTATAATAATGATATTAGCGCGCCACACGAACGCCTATTGTGTTCCGGCTAACTGCTGCGAAATTATGACCTTTTAACTGGAAACGTGTGCACGGGAGTATATAAATGAATGCGATTTTTTTTTTCGATTTAAATTCGCGACGCGACGGGGAACAGCGGTCGAGGAGACCGCCGACGAAACGAACGAAAATATCGGTATAAATCCTGAAACTCGGTGGAATTTTAAATCGAGCGTGGCTCTCGTCAGCATAATATTATCTCTACGCGTATGACCAAAGAAAAAGAATCCATCGGACAGTATAAACTTACGTCATGATTATATCAAATTGAAAAAAAACCGACGGTCAACTAGCAAACGGGGTGCCGCCGCGGTAAACGAGGAAAATCGATGTGAAAACGTGTAAATCGGATCGACGGAAAAAACCAAAATTAATGTCATTCGTCGTACTCGACTTTACTACGCGGTTTATTATATCGTTCTACTTATCGAATTAATAATAATATGTTTTTTAAACGTTTTGTTTGTTCGATATTTTAATACTGAATACAGCAGATCGATTGATTAATGTATAGTTGAAAACTGTGAACACGTTAAATCGAAAAAAAAGAAAAAGAAAAAAGCGTTCGATTCTTCGTTACTCCGCGTGTCTCAATCGAGAGTTTTAAAAAAAAAAAACGACGATTTAAAAACAAAAAACCACCGATACGAAATAATAGTAAAAAAGAATAGGTACCGCGCGTCGTGGTTTCTGCGAACTGAGGGTTCGCGTTTTCGCTGTGGAAAAAAATTTAAAAAGCACTGCGCCGTATACAACGTCGTTCGTCTGTCCAATAGTTCACGTCCGTTTTCCCAGTCTCGACCGATTGTTTTTTTTTTTTTGTTCAGAGAAACCGAAAAAATAAAAGAAATCGGAGTTATTGATTTGATTATTGCAACCGATCGCGAAGAAATTACGAATTCATAAAAATATTATCAGTTACGAACCTCTGGTTGTATACACATGTATATTTTTTTTCTGTTTTCGTTTGCTTTTTTTTTTTTTTTTTTAAAAACGGCATCGTTGTGTTCGCGTTACACGCGGATTGATTATAATCGACCGTTCACCAGAACTAAGGTTGACATACGTGTCACGAACACGTGGACTTTGCTGAAAAATCATAATTTATTATTTCTGTATATATGTATGTATACGAGTGTATAAATATAGTACATGTATATAATATAAATATATAAAAACTGACATCGGTTCGGAAAAGCGAAGGAGAGGAAGTACGTTTTAATTAATGAACACGAACAACAATATGAGCAACAACAAAAACACCCGAGTTAACCCTGCAGGACCCCATAACAGATAGTGAAAGGTTTCTGTAAAGTTTTTCGTAGAGCTTCATTATAATTTTCACACGAGTTTCGGTTAACTTACCAAACCAATTACCAGTTAACCGAAAAATCTAATTAGTTTGAAAATTAACATTAATTAAAAATATTATCCAGATGAGTTGTATTATCGCGCAAACGTGTTGGTTTCGTTTTCACACGTGTATTTCAATAATCGCACGCGAATATTGAATCGATCGGAATATTATTTCTTTTGCGTTTTTTTCATTTCGGCTATACAAAAAAAAAAACTAAAAACTTATCGAAATATTATGTACAAGACGCGTTCCGAGAACTAACCGGACCGCACTGGTGTGTACGCGCACAAATTTGTGATTAAGAGTTGCGAATATTATTATTATAAGAAAAGAGGGGGAAATAATATACGTATGTTTTCAGTTACACACGACGACGACGTTTTAATATCGCCGGCAAATTGAATTTAATAATTTTCAATTCGTTTCGTCGTTCTGACGAAATTCCCGGAAACGAAAACGGTTTAAATAATTACACGGACACAGAGTTCGCCTGTTTGATAAATTACTCGAGAATAATTTCGACCGCCTACGCGCGATAAATTGTTTTTATTCGTTTGTACGTAACCGATACATTTTATCGACACAGATCTGATGATTTTTTTTTTTTTCTAGCTTAACGATAAGTATCCTCTAAAAGTCTTTAAAGAAATTAATAAATCTTCGCGGATATATCGAATTCAATAGTGCCGAGTGTTTTGTTTTTTTTTTTTTACTTGCTCGCGTTTTGACAAATATAATTTTTACAGCCGATCATTAAAAAAGTTTTCGATATAATTGACAATTGGGGAAAACAAATCTCCTTTTATGTCGTGACTGTAGGGCTCGGAAGTTGTTGTATTTGCAACTTTTTTTCCATTGCTTGGATTTATTGTTAAGTAGGTTTTAAATTCATTTCATTGGAGGACGAATTTAAATCTAAAAGTTTTTAGTGCAACGTTTTGCAATTTTAGCTATTTTTTTCAACTTGGTTGCAATTTTGACGATTTTTTCAATTTGACTGCAATTTTGTTGTTTTTTGCTCATTATTGTAAAATTTTATATACTTGTAAATTGTGAATAACATTTTTTTTTATAGTACGCGTATTGATTGTTATTTCGAGATTTAGATCGACCAGAAATGCGATATGACGATGCCGCGGTTATTATTAATACCCATATTATTTTTCAGAAATTAATCTAGAAATATTGGGGTAAATATGACGGTATATCGTGATTTATAGATTGTACTATATTGTAGTTTTAAGTTTATTATAGAATTTTAGTTTAGTCTTCACTTCTTCAGTCTACAGTATTTAGTCGTTTAGTGTGTCGCGTGTTTCGTCGTATTATTTATACGTGTGTGTCTTATTATTTCGTATTGAAGTCGAAAATGCCGAAAAATAAGCAATCAATAAATATTTAACTTATATCTAAAAACCATTAATAAAAACAAATTTCGAGCGCAATTTTTAAGTGCAATTTCGGGTATTCTTTAATGCAATAATGCAATCAATTTTCAACGTTTTTTAGTGCAATAACTTCCGAGCCCTAGTCGTGACAATAGATTATCAATACGATGATAAATAAATCGCCGTCAGTAAATAGCGTAACAACGGACTTTGAAAACGTCGTCGTGTTAGACGTTTTAAACATTTGGTGTACGTATAAATAATATTACACTATATTTGTTTATGCGTCCGTAGCGACCAACCGGCTTATTAAATATGCACGTGAGTTATGCAAATTATAGAACCCTGGCAATGAATTCCGAGTTCATGACGACTCTCTTCCGCTCCTCGGGAAATGTCTATGCGATATTAAGCGAATCGAGTGCAAAGTACGTACACGAGAGAAAACGGTACAATTTATTGATACGGCGGCGCGCGGCGGTCCTTTGTCGCGATTTTCCAGTAGCCGAGTGAATTTTGTAACGTTCCAATATTGTGACGGGGAAAACAGTCAAACTGCGTTGTATTATTGATAACGAATATATATATAACATTATATTATGACGAAAGATATTTCCGCGATCACGTGGTTGTTTAATTTAAACGTATACATCGCGCGATGTTTCTAAATGTAATTCCGTTCTTATTTCGAATCGACCGATTAACGACCGGCGGCGGTATGTTCTAATACCAAACGATTCTCCCGGTTAAATGTTCGGTACGCGTCTGTCCCAATAAATCTTCGTGACATTCTGAACAAACGGGACCAAACAGTGCGTATTAAATAATTTCCCGACGACGACGAAGAGTTATGTAAACGTCATTGGCGATTAAAAATACTACAATTTTTGAATTTCAAAATAAATTTCAAAAACACAATAGCTTCGACTCTTTTCTCTCTCTGTTTCTCTGTAACTCGTATCTTTAATACGAACGTACTTGTTACGCATACCGTCTTAATAAATACAATAAAACTCGACGGCATCGGTCGTTTTACGATCCACCTCTTTCTTGTAGTATACGTTTATGCGTTATAAGGTCTTATATTATCTATTTTTACTTTTACATTCGGAATAGCGGTATTTACCATCTGCCAATCGCCTTTTTCGTGAATAAATTTACCATCCGAAAACAGTTAAGCTCAGTGAGTTTTAATAAGAAGGGAAGAAAACAATATAACGTATGCCGTTCCGTGAGTGTTGGGTAGTGGGAGGGGGTAGAAATACCCGACCAATCGACGTTTTTGTTTCTCTCGGTGTTTACTCGTATACATATATATGTATAGTTTCTCTCGTTCGATCATTTGTTTCATTCGCTGATTTTCATTCACAAACTTCAAAAGGAAAAAAAAAATAAAAATGTAGAAATTAAATGAGCCACGATAATCTAACGTCATTGATTACGTACAATATGTTCTGGGCAAAAAAATAGGCTATGTGATTACAACATTTTTTAATTTAAATTTCGTTTGAAGTCTAAAAAGTCGAATTCACCGTATCAAAGGGACTTTTCAATCCATCTTTTCCTGATAATGAGTTAATAAGCGGAAATTAAAAAAAAAAACGCGGTACATGTAATTTAAAAATTATTAAGGTTCGCTTTTTTCGCAAACAAAATAAAAATAAAAGGAAAAAAACGCGTTTACAAACTTCACATAAATTATACACTTTATAGTGTGTATATTATTTCACGTATAACAATTATTATTCGCGAGTTGTTATTTTAAACGCGCGTCGACGAGGATTTTAAATTTTTACTCTATATAACGTTATTACGGTGCAAAACGTTTCTTGGTTTCTCGTTTATTCATCGGGAGACCTTTCAGCCAGTGTTTATCGACGCAAAAAGTAGAAAACGAACGCGTCGCGTTTACGAAAATTATTAAATAAATATGAAAAAGCGGTATAATAAAGCGGTCTATTTATAGAACCGTTTTACGTGAAACGTTTGAGAGACCGAATATCGTTTTGACTTTCGTTTGAAAAGAAGAAGAAAAAGGAAAAAGGAAAACGGCCAACGGTTGGAAATAAACTTTAAAATATCTACTGTTGTTTTAATATTACTTTTTAGTAAAGATATTGTTTTTTTTTTTTCCTCAATAGAAAGACGCGTCACAGATGAATAATTCTTTAAATGCATCATCGGCGTCGTCATATTATTTTCATTTCGAAATATAATAACGTTATTGATCACGGCGCTTTTTGAGAATTATTTCGTCTTTCGCGGATTTGTCCGCGAAGTCGAATAAAAGAAACGAAACGACCGGCCCGGCAGTCGGTGATGCGACGATCTGACTGAGAGCAAATCTATTGGCGTATAAAACAAACGACTTTCGAATGCGAATCCTCGTCCGCCGCAGTCCATCAAAATCTAAACGCCTAACCTACCCAGGTGGTGAAATATATTATATCATTGCGATTCGCGCTTTCTACCGAGTTTAGATTTATATATTTCGTCCGCATGAACGAAACATCCCACCCACTCTCCCAGAGGACGGAGATCGAATAAAGACAAAAAATATTTCACCCTGACCCGCCCGCCCCCTACCGCGGTATAACAAACGGTTGAAAGTTGCCTAGAGAGAGAGAGAGAGAGAGAGAGAGATTTCACCCTCCGGCGGAGAAAAACATCCTTTACTGTTATCGGACGTCTTATCTCGTCGTTGTCGACTACGTCTCTCTCTCCCCAAGTCCCTTAACATATCAATTTCCAAAGTCACCGCATACCCATGTTTTATTTACTTTTGCGCGGACGGATGACAGAATACAGAGAAAAACAACGTCAAACAGTTTTTTGTTTTTTTTTTTTTTTAACGGCACTGTCACATTAGATCCATTATTAATCTTCGTTTATTTTTATAAATATATATATATATATATATGTATATTTGCAAATCAAACGGTAGAAAAATAGTGCGTCGAACAAAGCAGTAAAAAAATCATTCGAAAATAAATATAATAAAATCAGTGGATAGAATTTTTTCCGGGGTGTGTTTAAGAGTTAATTCATAATCACTGGTTAATTTTATTAATTTTAATTCGTTCATAATATATTGTTATGTTTATTTTATATTTACTATTTTACTATTTTACTAAATATAAGGGGTGGAACCACCCCCCCCCCCGTAACTACGCCACTGAATAAAATACTAGCTATATTATGATATTATGTATTAACCGTTTGACCCGAGGAGTTAAAAGTGTACGCATTGGGCGTCGTCGTCGTTCTTAAAAAACTTTGCGTACAATGTCAGCTCCGTCGTTCCGTATAATACGGGAAAAATACAATATAGAGTTTAATACGCGTTATTTATTTTTTTTTATTCTCTCCTCTTTTTAACACGCATTACAATATTACTGAAAAACTTTAACTCCTCGCGCATAAGTCGACCCCGGAAAGTTACCCCGGACGGACGGATTCCATATGAATTTTTTCCCGCCGAACGGCGAGAAGGGAAAAAAAATGAAAATAATAACGCGCGCGCGCGCGGAAGAAGCGGGGGGAAAAAACAAAGGGCGGAGAAGAGGGGGGGGAATGACGGAAATACTTCTTAAAATAAAAAAAAAAAAAACAAACAAAATAACACGGCGAAAAAGGTCGTTTCGGAGTCGAGAAATTGAATTATATCCATGCGGTCTGGAGCACGTGATTTCACCGTGTAACTCGCTTATAATATTGCATTATGCAGTCTAGTGTGTCGTTGTGCGTCCACGACGGAAAATAGAGAAAAAGATAAAATTACGGCCTCGGCGCGACCCAACACACAACGTTCATTAAAAACAGAGAGAAAATGAAAACTCGTGATCGATCGTTGTTTTTATCATTCCGTGTCACGCCGAACGTTCGTATCGAACTCGAGCCGCAATACGGTACTACGTCTTATATCATGTCGATATAACGAAATCGCGTTTTATGAAAGTCTGATTTTAAAAACGCATATTAATATAAAACGTCGAGAAAACAATAATTACAACGCTACAATTACGGAATCACGCTCAGATCATAATAATATTATCGTTTTAATTTTCCCAACAACTTTTTATTCCTTAACAACCAAAATTTCTATCTTTGGATTTTTAATTCGTCGTGAAAATCGCGTGAATTCGCCAAACATCGACTCGATTCGGTATCATAACGTCTATCAGTCGAATTCCCAGACGATTTGGGAAAATAAGAATTCATCGTGTACTTTGTACAGTACGTGCGAGCAGAGAGGATAATTTTGAAAATCGCCGATTGTTTTCGGACAATATACGACGCGAACAACGGAACCGAACAAACGGAATCTTTAAATTATTGTTCTGCGAAATATTGAAACGGCTGCGAGAGGCAAAAAATAACAACCAATACGAAAGTCGAACGATACGTGAAATCCAAATAAGTCTTGGGAATTCGTTTCCCGCATAGCCGGCCCTGAAAATCGCGAAATCAAATAGGCACTTTCTAAATCGCGGTCTAAATCTACGGCGAACAGTCGAATTCTCTACTGGCCGACGACGACGACGAGGACGCGCGAACGCGACAGGAGAAAAACGAAGACACTCTGAACGTTAAAAAAAAAATAATAATATTATTATCATTGCCGCGTCGCTCTAAAGTTATTGTAACGGTGACCCATATAAAGCGGTTTCGATTGTTTTCTACGAAAATCGTTCGAGGCATCGCGTAGACGCGTCGAACGATATTACGAGGACAGACGAGGTGTGTTCGAGAAAACTCTAAATCGCGGTCGCGCGCAAAGACGAATATCAGACGGTTTGTCGGTGCGGATGAATTTAAACTCGCGTGTCAAAATATTATAATTCGCGGAAGCCGTCGGGACATTGTTTTGTTCGTTGAAATCGAGTGGATAATTCCTCGTGCGTTTTTTTGTAAAAAGTTCGATGCATCGTACCCTCTTGGACGGCAGCTCGGTCAAACGTTTGTCACTGGTCGCGTCAAATGGGGTTCTCAACGGATTTCATCGTTTGATAATTAATATATTTATCATCGTTACGGGTGCGAACCGGACCTTGGGGAATTCGAGAACTTTCCCGGGGCTCTGGCCCACTTCCTAAAAACATTGTTTTATTTCTTGCCAATTGACGTTTATAATATTTTTTAAACATACAATTTGATTTCGTCCGAGTTGTTGTGTTTAACACAAGTCGATGTGTGATCGGAACTCGTAGCCAATGTCGATAAGATACCGCAAAACGACAAAACAAACCAGCCATAAACGCGTGATAAAATATTAGTTATTCGTATGCTATTGCGGCGTTCTTACGGGACTAAATGTTTATACTTTCATAGTGTTCGAACACTTTTGTTTTTGTCAAACGATTCGGGGAACCGGAAAATTTGAAATTTTCCCGATCCTGAATTTCTTCCCATTCCACTTAGGCCTCGTCCTTTCCATTCGAAACAATTTCGGGCGGCGGCGGCGGCGGAGAAGGGACGCGCGTCTCTCTAACTCATCCTTTGCACGGCGGCGGCGGCCAACATCTGTTGCGGGCGCCGCCGCCGTTGGCGGTCGGAAATTAATAATAAAACTCGAGACCGTTGCCACGTTAAGTGGCGTCCTCCGCCACCGCCGCCGCCGCCGCTAACGCGTCTCTCAATCCGAATAATTTAATTGCCACACAGCGGTCCCCATCATAATTCTCCGTCCGTCCGTAGCTCTCCTTTTCCTTCCGCGCCGCCGCCGCCGTCCTTCTCGCGCGCGATATCCTTACAGTCGTCCGTATTTACTGCCGCAGTCTCTTCCTCCGCAACACCGTCGCTCCCCTCGTACCTACCGTACGACGACGACGAAGACGAAGACCACATCTGTCAGTAATATCTTTCTTCTTTTTTTACCGAAAACGCGCGCCAGTCGGGGGCGACGGGTTTTAATTGCCACCTCCCCGGACCGCCGCCGCCGCCGTCGCAAAAATTACGCGAAACGTTTTTAATGGCTCGACACGCACAGGCGCGCGCCCCGACGCTCGTTTGTGGTAAATTAGAAACGTCCGCGAGCGCGCGCGCGCGCCAGAAATACGCGGCGAGGGGAGGAGAACACATCGCGGTCGAGAGAAATCGACTTTTCGAAAAGTTTCCGACGGAATTTCCCGCCAAATCGCTGTAATCCCCGGCCGTTACGACGTGTGTCGCCGCGGGGACGGCGGAGAAATACGGTAAACGCGGACGGAAAGGAGCAAAAGGGACGCCGCGAGAGAGGAGCGAAATGTATACACTACGGGCGGAGGACGCGCGCGCGTATTTATAATACGTGCCGCCGTCAAACGACTTGTTTACGACCGTCGTCGTCGTCGTCGTCACCACGCGCGCGCGCGCGGTCTATTGACACGCGGTACTTTTTACTATTTACGAGAAATAATAACAATAACGCGTACGCGGCGGGTAGAAAAACGCCGCTGATAACACGTCCGCGGACAAAGTTTATTTTAACGACGACGAAAATAATAATATTTCATTTCGTACTCTTCGCGTTTTTATCGCCGACCGCGATCGTTTGATATTATTCTGCGCGAACACACGACACGTAGGATAATAATATGACGTAACGCGTAAATCGCGATGTGCGTATTTTTTTTATCGACGGCGGCGGCGGCTTTTACGCGACCGCCCCCGTGTTATGTCCGAGCGTTTCCAGATCGATATCGATGACCGTCGAGCCGGACGCGATCGTCCGGGGGATCGCGATGCGACGGCCGCGTTTTATTTATATTACGTTCGGCCGTATGTTTACCCGTCTCCCGACCACTTTTTTTATATTTTTTTCTTTCACCCTACCCGTGCGCATTATGTACCTATTACAACGTGCGAGAGTGGGGGGGGGGGGCACTCGTTTTTGAGTTTTTGAGAACGAAGGAGGGGGGCCCGATGACGTTCGCCCGACACTATCGCCGTTCCGATCGTTTATTCACGCGCGTTGTTATTGAGAAACGTTTGAAATTATCGCGACGGAAACGAAAATAGCGAAACTTTGAACCACGGTGTCACAGCTACTATAATACGTACGATACGTAAAAATATAGTAAAATCTTAAAATGTGCGTTGAAATCATCCCCTCGTATTATACTGACATGAACACTGCATATTTGCATCAAAGGGTGAAATATTTCTATAATCAATTATTCGATCGTACTGGTAATACAGTAATAAAAGTGATATTTATGACGCGACGAATACGTATAAAACAATGTCGACCCGCGCTGACCGCATCGTTTGTACAGAATACCTGGTATAATATCGCATGTATTATGAAATAATATTATTGTTCGATCGATATTATTATTAATTTTGTTTCGCGGACGGATTCGTCGAAAGCTATGCGAATGAAAAAAAAAAAAAAACGCGCGTCGCGCTGCAGCAAATCGTTGCCCACGCGAGTTATGACTTTGAGCCGTTTGACTCGGTATATAGTCATCTCGATTCATCGAACGATTCTTTTAGCGGGGTATTTATTGAGCTGGAAAACAACTCGTCCGAGCGGCTTTTACGACTTGATGGCGGTTTAACGGTTTTCGAACATTTTATTATTATCCTCATAAGGTACACGTAAGCGCGGCTGAATTTTACTACCCCCTTCGCCAAATTAGATAACTCCGGCCGTATGCCATTAAAACACGGTATTTCATTGCATCGTTTCCGGTCGCTATTGGACCCGGACGAATCAAAACGACTCCATAAAAACAGTCGCCTTAATATTATCATAGGAACATAATAGGCACCGTGATTATAACGCGTAGCGCCGGAGTGAATTAGATAGTCGGTATATAAGAAAAATCGTAATAGAAATAATAGAATACAACGTTTAAACGCGTTGGCAAACGGATATTTCACTAAACCGAACTGCGCGTAACAATATCGCGTTTGTACACGCCTTAAATAATACAAACGTGAATATTTTTTCGGATGTGACTACATTAAAAACTCGACAGCTGTATAAAATTATGAGACGAAACGTAACGCGACCGAAAACAAACGCTCGCTAGTCCCAAAACCGACGACGGGCTGACCGGTGACCGAACCACCCAATACGGACGTGCGCGAAGAGGGCGAATTTTTCGAAACTCCGAAATATTTATAATCTTTTGTCTACAACGAATAATACGCAATCGTCGTCGTGTAATGATATATATTTATTTTTTTAAGCACTTATCGCGCCGCGTCCGTGAAATGAAATTAATATATTCGTAGATTAAACCTCGCGTAATGTCTCCCCATCGCCATACGGTCACGAGTCATTTTAATGGTTTTCATTTCGAATAATTTATCACAATGACACACTACGTCGAGAAACGGTTTTGACACTAATTGAAATTAACGACAGTGTTTTGGACACACTTTTCCAACTTTTATAAAGTACTTAAAAAAGTGAAACGTCTGAGTTTTGACGGGCGCGAAACAAACATATTACAATAATTGCCGTCCATACGTTTGTCGAACCGCTCGCGCTATCGAGCCACGACGTCATTACATACCACATATTATTATTATTATGGTCGTGAAAACGCGCTGCAGGTTTCGAATCGAGTAATTCGCGCGACTCTAAGAGTATCGGGGACGGTGGTTCGCGTTGCACGATAAATTCGAACAATCGCAAACAATACTGAAATATACGAGATGATAATAATCATAAATAATATACCGCGGATGACGGGACGCATAATATGAAAATGTATAAAACTAATTATGTCGGATTCGTATTGTGCAAACGAAAGCGGCCGAAAATGTAATCGGTCGTCGTTTGTACGTATATGATTCGCACGGGCATTTTTTCATTTAAAACCGTACGCGTGTTAACACGTCGTCGCACACGTAATTTTCTAGCGGTTAATAATCAAATCGCCGCGGCGTGTTTCAGTCGAATTGCAAATATTAATGTACTATCATGCCGGATCGATCGGGGAAAAAACCAACGTTGTTTTCAAACACATAAAACACTTTGTTATCATACGAATAAAACACTCGATATGTTTTTTAATCACTGCACAATGCGGTTCGAATCGGTTACCGCCGCGGTCGGCGGCGATGATAATTTAGTTACATATAATTATTATTCATTGACGAGCATATTATCACGACAAATGAAAAAACAACGACTTACCGTGCAAAGCGAACAGCAAAACGACCGCGATCCAATACATCGTTGCGTGCGTGACTCTCGAGAGCTGGGCCGACTGGTTAGATGGCGTGCGTCGTGAACGGCGTTCTGTAACACAAAAACACACGTTATTTCATCTGAAAAGTGTTAAACGCGTTTAAAACTTTCGGTGTTAAAACGCCGCGCGAGATTTTAGAATTTATCGGACGTTTCGTCACGACCGATTCGAATTCCATTAGGATTCCCCCGTTGAATTTGATCGTCAGCACGCGGACAAAGGCGCGTTTTGAGAAAACGTCGTGTTTTATTTTTCGCTTTAATCGTAGATGAAATATTTTATCGGCAATACGCGTCTATTGAAAACATTATCTCACATATCGTCGGCGCGATTACTTTATTCGGATTCTTTATTTTCACGAGAGTAAAACAATACGTTTCGAAACGACCGCGTCGCTTTGATCTGTTTTACCATATCAAACGCGCACAGAGTGACAGACGCGCGTTTTCCCCCCGTGAAAATCGTACGCACAGTAAACGCGCGAACGTAACATTTTATACTTTACGCAAAGCGAGACACACTATTACGTATTGCCGGTAAAAGATACGAGACAAATCGAGATCCTGTCATTTAATTCAAGATTTCCTCTGCTTTTTTGAAAATAAATTTCCGCACGCCACTATAATTACACGGGATCGTACTGTTGACAGTATTAAAAATATTGATGTATTTTTTCGATTCAATTCCTTCTGTTGCCTATTCATAAACTGTAATTTTAGCTGTTCAAATCAACGTACACGGGTATATTATGGATTTGATTTTTTCTCTTCTCTTTGTCTTTCACTCCATATAGTCATCGTTTCGGACAAACTCTGTACTGTGCACTTGCTGCGATGAAATTCAAACAAATCGAAAAAATCCCAGTCGTCAACCCCCCGACGATTATAAATACAAAGTCGACCGATATAACGTAATTAAGTACCTAAGCTTTCAAGAAACATTCCCTTTCTAAGAGCCCGAGCAAACAAAAAGTTGAACGAGTAAATTTAACCAACGATATTATATTTCCGAAAAAAAAGCACCGCTTGCACGCAACTATGATGCTAATTTAAAACGTACTCGGGGGGAGGGGTGGTTGTGTACATTAAATCCAATTCGAATATAGTCAAACGCCACCGTATAAATTCACTTATTGGGAATTAATTAATGCGACGTATAAGTTTCTTTTTACTCGGAACGCGAACACAATGCACGGTGTTATGATGGCGAACGGGTAGTACGTTTGTTACGAGCAGTTTACAATGAGTTTTATAAGTCTTCCGAAAATATATTCTGCGGAAAAACTAGCGCGTTCGGTGTTCGCGGCGAGTTTTTAATTGAAAAATAATTTTTAATCACACGTCGTCGATGCGGAATTTTCACCGATAAAATATACGCAGACGAAAATAACTATTCGAAACGCGCAAAAGGTTTCACACGATAAATACGCGTATAATATCGATCGACCCGATCGAATTATAGACTTACGTATATTGTGTACGCGTAATGAGCGTACTCCTAGAACGGATCGACAAAGTACACATATAAAAAAAATATTCATGAGGGAGCAATGAATAGAAAAAAATTAGTCTATAAATGGTTATTTTATGAATTAATGAATCCCTAAACCAGCGGTTCTCAAACTGTGCTCCGCGGAGCCCTAGGGCTCCGCAAGAGTAATCTAGGGGCTCCGTGGCTCCCTGGGCATATTTGTTTTAATTAAATTCGAATTATTAAATTATTATTATATTTCTTAGTTACAATTTTTAATTTTTATATTAATTATTATATTCAATATTATTTGGACAGTACCAATATGTATTATTTTAAACGTTTAAGCTATGTATTTATAAATACACATATATTATTTTAGTCAAAATGAGATCAGATGATAAAAGTCGGGTTTTTCGATCATTTGACATATTGTACGATAAATTTAGTTAATTTTTAAATAAAAACCAATAATCATTTACAATTAATTGAGATCATTTTTTTATGAATTATTGTTGTCTCAAATAGAAGTTTCTGATTTTTGGGGCTCCGTAATTTTTTTTAGGAACACAAGGGCTCCGCGAACAAAAAAGTTTGAAAACCGCTGCCCTAAACAAATAAAACTGATATTTATTTATTTTTTAAATTGAAACGAGGCAAAAGAATTTTAATTTTTTAATTTTTTCATGTTCTCTTTTATTTTAGTTATTTATAAAAATTATATTAGTATACTTCATTATATTGAATTTTGTTAACAATCTGATTTTGCAGTTTCAAAAATATAATCTTTATTTATATTTATATTTATTTCAATTTTATTTAATCTTAAATTAATTATGATCTGTATGCTATATTATGTAATCATATTATCTTATTTTGTTTCATATTATGATGTTACAGTTGTAGTATTCTCATTCTTATTTTTCTAATATTTTATTTTATATTCTATTTTAATCTAAATTTTAGGCATCTCGTACAGGTGCTATTATGTTATGTTAACTCTCTACTCCGCCACAAGCTTAGGCTTAAAGGAGTAGATATTATATTTTCTTTATTGTTATTTATATGATTTTATATGTAATAATAAAGGAAAAAAAATTTTCAAACACAAGTATTAATCAATACGTCTTGTTTTTGAAAACGAATTTTACGATAACGCGCGATCGGGTTCACGTTAAACGCGCTCGCGGATTAGTTTACTCTTACGCCGTAAATTGTAGTTTGAAAAACATTATCGTTTCTGAAATATTATCGCCCGACATAATAATTACGATTTCCGTGACAGTGTTGTACAGCGCGTATTCATAACAATCCGCAAAACATTGACGCGTGTACGACGACAACGCCGTTGTACGAATACAATCTCGCATGATTATGACTTTTTTCCCCGCCATCTTTAATTAATTTTTTTTTTTCTAAACCGTCGTCGCGTCGTCGTCGGTCGTATTTGTAAATACGCGGCGCGGCGTTCGAAATCGGCAAGACAATGGACCGAACGAGATCGGTGGAAAGTTCAAAGACAAATAAATTATGCGACGTCACTATAAACTCCTAACGAATGAAATTTCAAAACTTCCGAGTTAATACTCTAACCCCTTACACATTTAATCTCGGCGACACATCTAATTCGATTATAATTATCCAGTCATTTTTCAACAAGTCGTACCGTTTTCGCTGTAATCGGCAATATCCGATTTCCTACGACGACGACGACGACGACGTTAAAAAGTTCGTTAACTGCAATAATCTCGTCGAGCGATACAGCAATATATTATAATATGAGTAGTCGTAGTGAAAAATTAATAATAAATCCCGACTCGTTCGTTTTTAACGCGGCGGCGCGGCGTTGATAAATTAAATTTTCACCGTTAAAATTTTACTATTAAGAAATTATGGCCCGCGCATAGTACCAAAATCGATCGTTTTAAAAACTAGTAAAAATGTACATACCGAACTATGTGTTCTTCTGCTAATGCACTATCCGATTTGATTTTTATATTAAGGTTTATTCTTTTTTCTCGCTGTAATCGCTGAGAAATTCTGAAAAAAATATTATGTTATCATTTCTTTTTTTAAATTATTTTACGTAACAAAAAAATCGTATATAATCGACGACACGTCGGAATATCCGAAAAAAAATTGTATTAAAAATAAAATACAATTATAACAGTAAATTTAATAAACGGTATTTTTTCCACTGTGTTATACACATAACGTATATACTATAGGTAGACGTAGTTAACGTTGTTTGGAGCTCGCAACAGAAATCGGCGTTTCTTTTGTGTCGTAACTAAATTTGTAAATTGTATTGTGGTCAGAAGTGTAAAATAAAAAAACAATGACCAAACGTCCATAATTATGCGCAGAAAACTAACCTAATTTTTTTCTACCTCGTTTCTAGCTCGCGATATTCGTAATGTGTTATAAATTATAATTTCATTCGGAAAAAAATTGTTTAAAACAACGCCGAATCGCCGTATTATTGTATTAATCTAAGGTCGTTTTTCAATTTTCTTTTAAGTTATTTTAGAAATTGCCGAGACACTCGGCCGTTATGATCATACGGTTCGATTTTCCGTTACCAGAGTTTACACGAAATTATTTTAACCGCCACCGATAGTGTTGATCGTAAATCGAATACGCATTTACATAATATTACAAGAACATGGCGATGAAATATCGAATGTCGCTTTTCTCCTCAGATCACCTCAGACAGTTTTATATAAACAATATCTTCACAAAAGCCGGTTTAATTTCTTTATTAATCAGACGACGGCGTCTTAATAATAATAAACGAGCGCACGTTATTTATTTGTTAATTTATTCCTTTTCGTTTGTCAAATGAAATAATATTAAAAATAAAAATATTGAGCTGTATACATTTTTATAAATTTTAATTCTTTTGTCATTTCGAGTAGGTACACTATTATCGTTTTATATTTTAAAAACAATCTCTCTGTCTCTCGTTTCGTCAAATCCGGACGTTAAAAAAATACACAAATAAACACGAAACGGATTTGTTTTTTTCGGGCAATAAATAAATATCGATCCGTAAACACAACAAAAGGAGTAGGTATTAAAATAAATATACGACGGCGGCGGTATTAACGCGACGCGTCGAATTAAAAAACACATTGGACGCGAAACGATCGCCCGGGGGGGAAAATGACGGTAATAATATTATTACGCAGGTATTGTAATGGCGTAATTTTCGTCGGGTAAACAATTTCAACGTACGATCGTACGACGGGACTTAATCGATTCGGGCGGACGACGGACGGGCGAGCGAGCGAGCGCGTACCGTTTTGCGGATCTAATTTTTTCATAGTTATTTTATATGCGAGTGACGGACGGAGAATACGGGTGGTTTTTTTTTTTTTTTTTCGGAAAATCCAAAACACGTATTGCTGGTGACTACGTCGATTTCGAAATCGTGTTCGGAATACCGTAATTGTGACGTTTCGGGCGCGCGCGCGTAGGAGAGGGGAAAGAATCGACTTTGCATGTAGGTACGCGCGCGCGCCAGTCCTCAAAGATGCATGTGCGTACGCGGAAATTCTCTCGGCGGCGAACAAGACGAGACGGACGCGAGCGGAGCGGAGCGGCGGGTCAGGAGGTTAGGGGCGGGGGAGAGGGGACGTGGAAACGCGTATTCGTAGTCTAAAAAAAAAAAAAAAAAAAAGGGAAAAAAATTGAAAAACGTATTAAATCGATTTCGATTCGACGGTACGCCCGCCGCCGCGGCAAATATTCTAATGCGAAATAAAAAGATACTCGGGTAAAATGTCAAACGCGAGCTCGCAGAGAGCACGAATCACAATGGAACGCGCGCAGTGGGTATACTACGGTACATAATAATAATAATAATAATAATAATAGACGCTAAAGTATACGCGAGGTAAACGTATAAATAAATAAAAAATAGCATCGGCGATTTTACGCCGTCGTCGTCGCCGCGAAACGTCACCGGGCCGAGGGCTGAAGGGACGATCGATATCGCGCAAAAGCGTACGTGTGGGGGGTACACCGCGATTAGAATATCGTCGCGGTCGGATCTCCTTTTTGGCGGCGCCGGACACTCGCGGCAGCAGACGACAAATCGCCCGTTATCGCGAGACGAACAAGAAGACGACCGAGAGAAAACCTAAAACCTAAAGGGCGCCTTTTAGGCACCGGGACGCCTAAAATAAATATGTCATGATATTAAATGGTCGCGTGACACTTCGCGTCGGTCGTGAAATTTCTACTCCTATCGAAATCGGCGAGTTTACTGGATTTTTTAACGATTAAACAATTATTATTGCTCGAAACGTCTCTCGAATCCGATAAAGTCAAAATACGTCTGGCGAATGTGTTGGACAAATCGCCCGTTATAGCGAGACGAAGAGCGAAGACGAGCGAGAGAAAAACGAAAACAGGGCGCCTTTTAGGCACCGGGACGCCTAAAATAAATATGTCATGATATTAAATGGTCGCGTGACACTTCGCGTCGGTCGTGAAATTTCTACTCCTATCGAAATCGGCGAGTTTACTTGATTTTTTAACGATTAAACAACTATAATTGATCGAAACGTCTCTCGAATCCGATAAAGTGAAAATACGTCTGGCGAATTTATATTCATTTCATAAGCCGACGCGACGTCGTCGTTATAATTGAGTGTTGTTATCGTAGTATCGCTACTTAAAATATATTAAAGCGAATAAAACTTGTGTTTTGCTTGACATTAAAAAGAACGAACGGTAATCGAAAAAGAAAACCTGCTGTCCGATAATAATAGAAACGTGAAGAATATACTCGTGATGATATTGCCGATTGTTATACGTATTTTTCTCGGTTTATGTACACAGTGGCGCGCGGATTCTTTATGAAATAAAAAAAAAAAGAAATAAAATAAAAATAAACCGTCGCGCGCTGTACGCGGCGACGGGAAAAAAAAATAATGACAACAAGTATACGTGACTTGCGGATGAAAAATTGAAACTTTTCTCGACATCAAAGAGACTTTTATTCCATTGTCAATAAAAAACGAGTGGGATATTTTCGATTTTTTTTTTTTTTTTTTAACGAGCCAACTCGCGATGATGAATTTTCACTAGGTTTTTAAATTTTTAGAATTACATTTATGCGTGTTTGCTACAAACGTAAGAAGCACGTTTGTTATTATGTTATTGTTGTTGTTGAGGCTAATAGACATGTTTCCCTTTGAAATTACCGATCGGTTCTAGAACGGAATAACATTAGAGAAGTATATACTTCCTAATTTAAATTTTCATCGAGTCGATTATTATTTTGCGATGAGCGACAACGAAAAAAAACCAATCATTACGATTTTGGAGAAAAAAAACTCGCAATATTAACCGCACTATAACAATATTGTGTTACTGTGTGTCTAATTGAATTTTGTCAAATGCTACGAACGCAAAAAAACTCGCATTTCGACGAACTAAAATCAAACCCGTTTCGAGATGAAAAAATAACGATCATAAGTCGTATGACGACGACAAATTCGTATGTTATTATTATATCGTTAAAATGTACTGGGCACGAAAAAAAGACACATTTTTAACGCGGCGAAAGAGAAATGACCACCCGTGGTATTAAAATCACCGCGAGAGTTGAAAAAAAAAATTTCAAAAAGTCCATTCTCGTGCGTGAATGTGACGACACACAAACGTGTTAAAATAAAACACATTTCACAATTAACTTTGATATGCACGCGAACATAATATAATATTACCAACGCGCGGCGTTGTAAAAACGCTACGATCCGTAGAGTATTCGAATACATAATATTATAATATCAAACCGTCGTCGTCGTCGTCGTCGTATTATATATTATTCTAAAGAATTGTGTGACGCGTTTTTAATGATTTCCCCTCGAAAACTTTGAAATTCGTTCGTATACGTAACGAATGGAAAATTATAAAACGCGCGCGTTTTATTTAAACGTTATTTTCGTCGTCAAGTATTGGTATTGTTCGCGAATGAAATTATTTTTTATAATAGTCAGTAGCAAACGCACGAAATTTAATCAATAACAATCTAATACGTACACGAATTTTCGGAATAAAATCGAAAACCTAAACGCGCGATGATTACGCAGGCTACGGTTGAAAATGTAATTTCACAACAACGAAAAAGGGTATAGAGGTACCTCCTATTTAATTGTACAAGTAAAATTCTAAAAAAAAAAAAAAAAAACGACTTATATTTCTCCATTATTTTCGTCTGTCAAATTATAACGACAAAAGATTTATCGCCGCCGCGCCGTGCTGAAAAGGTTTGTGATTACGTAAGTGGTTATATATTATAATGCGCGAAAGCAAAGATTTTTCCACGATAATTTTTTCGTTTTTCTATTACTATTAATTCGTCGTAAATTAACCGCGTATCTCGTCGTCGTGTCGGTGGACGTGACACAATATTTCTGTGCGTTCGACACGTCACAAGAAACGAAGACGATCGAAGGAAACCGAAGGAAACACAAATCATTCCTAACCGCCATTTTATCGGAAACCGAAATACACCGTATTAAGATTATTGTCATCGTCGAGTATCAACCGAGCAATAATATTAAAATCAATTGGTTTTGTTTTTTTTTTTTTTTTTTTAATACCGTCGCCGCCGCGGTCGTTTTATCAAGAGTAATAATATAGGCGTTTAAATCATCGTACTTTGAGTAGAGCAGACGTGGCGAACTTTTAAGTTGCTTTTAATACCATTTATTATTGTTAAATAAATATGAATTATTCGGCGGACGAGACCAAATTATTATTATTATTATTATTATTATTATTGCAGAAGAGGGTATTGTGTTACGGGAGGAGAGCGTTTCCGTTTGTTTTGGCCGTGAAATGTTATTTATTACCTCCCCAGTATTTGCGGCCACGTAATAATCCGTAGACGAATCCATTGGCTGCGAAAAAATTCGGCGCGAGTGCCAAAAACAAAAAAAAAAAAAAAACCTAGGGGCGAATCGGAATAGGTGAGAGCGAGGCGGGGGAAAAATAAAACTCGGAATCAAAAACTTATATCTTTATAACCGAATTAAACTCTGGGGCGCGCCCTGATTAAATTTTTTTTTTCACAGCTCGGGACGTAATAAATATCGCATACTGCAGCGCCGCCAAAACTAATGATAAGTAATAATAAAGAAATATATAATAATAATAATAATAATAAGGTATATATTGGATAGTTTACGCGGAGATGTTATAAAAAAAACGTGGACAGAGTTTTTCTTTGACAGGATTTTTCGCGCAAACTTTAAGTATTCCGCACCGAAGCTATGAGATATTCTCAGGCAGCAGTTTTCGATCCGACAGCTGAATTATTAAGTTGTTATCGTTTTTTTTTTTTTTTTTTTTTAATTAACAAAGTAGTTAGACAAGTTTTTCCCTCGCGAAAACTACTGTCGTGAAGTTTTTCCTTTAAAATAGTTATCGCATATGAAGTCAGCGAATATTATACGTCGTCGTATTCAATAACCATCTCAAATAACTCGTCGAACCGAGGAATGCGAAATCGCGACCGATTCTTTAAAAAACATTGTCTATATCAGGGACGGTACCCGGGATGGGCGACTCAATGCTACTAGAAAGCCTATTTTTTGAAAGTGAAAATCTAGCGGGCCAGAGAGAAAATGTCAATAAAATGTTGTCGCGATAAACACTATAGTAAAGGCGAAAATAAGTGATAACCGTAATGTTCGGATTTTAAAAATAAACCGTTAAAATTGTAAAATCACAAGATGAGGAATGACGTGTGCACGAGGCGGGCGTTTTATTTACTATTTATTTAAAAGGCCCTATCCTATTCATTTATTGTATTTTAACGATCGTAAATTGCCAATTTCGAATTTAACTTTTTCATTGTTGTTCTAGAATATTGAAAAATTAAAACAATAAAAATTATTTCATAGTTAATAAAACTTCAAACAGTATTATATACGCGAAAGTTAACGTCGCGCGTCGGTTTGTTTAACGTAGCAAAATGATATATACTAATGACTTTTTGTATTTAAAAAGTAAATTAGTGATTTTTAATAAAAGGCAGAGAAACTAAAATATTATTATCGTTGGGAAAATGTTGATTTCGCGCGAATAAAATATATACTAGGACTTGGTCAAAACGGGCCCCAAAAAACAACTCAAACACACTATCCGATTTTAGGGTTTGCCTATATATATCCGCGTAGTAATACTATCAGACCTACCTGGTTGCCATACGCAGTCGGGTTGGGAAATTCATTCTGAATACTTCTAAATGTAAGAAACGTGTTTCGATCCGAGTGGCCAAAGTTCGACGGGGAAGAGACTGTTCGTCGGTGCTTTCGACTTTCTTTACTTTCCTTTACCTTGCCGAATAATTTGGTGTTGAGTCGGTGTTACTTCACAGCACGTACGTATTTATTAATTTCCATATTTTAATAAATTTCAATCGTCATAAATATTTCGTTTCGATATTACTCCCAACGCCGATTGTCGTACGATTTTCTTTGTTCAAACTCAAAATCGTCGGTTTGCCGTTTTTAGAGAGATGTTCACAGTGTCACCGTCGTGAACGCACTGATCACGTCGATTCCAACGTAATGTTTTTATACCTTCGGCACCCGCCCGCGTCAGCTGTTATCAGACAGTTGCGCGCGCAGACCGCTTTCTTTTTTCTTTCGTTCGTACGTGACTCGTCGGTAAATCACAACCAATTATGACGATATTGTATTATATAATATAATTATGTGATGTGATTTTTGTTGTTGTTGTTGTTTCGATTTGTTTTTTTTTTTAATTATAAATTAAGACTGCAAATAAGCTTGCGTTCGCATTTAATATTTTCGATTCGACGAGACCAATCCAATTTAGTGTAACTTTGACGATTCGTCGATCGCGAAATCTATAATCCGTCTAGTTAATAAAGATAATCGAATTCGGTTTTTTGCATTCATGAATCGCTGAAAAATACTACAATTTTCTTTTATATGAAATTCCCTTGTTTCGGTAAAAATCAACGCTTATGGTCTTGCGGTGAGTTTATTTTTGATAATGTCGAAAATTGCCATTTTGTGGTGTTTTTTTTTCCCTGAAAATTGTAATCGTTCGACTTGTTATTTTCACTGACTTCACACCACGGTATTAGATTGAATTCGTTGTGTTCGCAGACAAAACGAAGTGTGACTGACGATATTATAATTGAATTAAATACATTTTTAAGCAATCTTTTGAGATACCAACAAATAGTAAGACCAACTACAATTTTTATATCTAAATGTATGCGCCGCCTAAACTCTTTATTTCTTTTGATTTTTCGGTTGTTTTTTAACGCGCGAGCCTGGTTCCAAGACGGATTTCGACTTTTTTTTCACATCGTTACATAATAATATCATCGTATCGCGCGCGTGTTTACCGCGTCCGATTGAAAGACAAACAGATAGAGAGAGAGAGAGCGGGAGAGTGAAAAACGGCGGCGGCGGCGACGACGGCGGAAAATGCGGCCGGCGAACGGCGTGACAAAAGGTGTGTATACAAACGAAGTTACCTACCCCACTCGTTAATTGAACATTGTTCGGCGACAATATATCAACGGCGCGGGCGCGGGGCGGCTCGGCTGCGTGTGTACTGACAGCGCTCGTTCGATTCTTCTGCGCGCCGCGGATTTCGCGAGGGCGCAAACCCGCAAATTGGAGGCGTATATCAAGTGTGCGCCCCCGCGGGACCGTCGTCGTTCCTCTATATCCGGCGCGCCGCCCCGCGGCCCGGCAAAAGACACGCGTCGGTGGATTTATATACGCGTACGCGGCGCTGCCGGCGGCGGCGGCGGCGGATTCGATGTCCGCGAATGATATATATCGTCCGCGGTAATTGGACCGGGCGAGAGGACGCGCGGACGGCCGGCGAAAACCTCGCGGTGGCGCGAGAAAAGAGACGTGAAAAAGTAATAAGGACGAGGAAGAGTAAACAACGCTCACCCCCCCCAGCCCTCCCCCGTTGGTCCCGGAGACGGCGAGCGTTGTGTATTAGTCGTCTGAGGTCGGCAGGACGGCGGCGAACTCTTGTCAAAAGTCGTCGTGCGGTCGGTAAAACAAGCACTCGCCCCGGCATTCGGCGTGCACTCAGAGACCGCTCGGACTGCTGCGGGAAGGACGCGGAAACGTCGCGGTGGTCGGGGAAAACTCCGAGGACAAATAATAAACATCCGGCCGGCTGTGCGGTTCGATTGAAATCGTTTTTTAAACACTTTCGCGCGTTCGACGGCGATTATTCTAGTAATATTTCGCCACGTTTGTACCGTATTGTATATTTCTCGAAACTATAGAGTGAAAAACTATTATATTATTAAAAAAAAAACAATCGGTTCGGCATCCACGTGGGTATCCGTTTGAAACGGTACACTCAAACGAATCCCAAGCCAAAAGCGTTTATTATTCCAAAAGCGTACCTAAAAATATAATAAAAAAGTAAGAGTGTAATGAAAAATAATACCAGATTAATTTTTCGAGACATAATACTGTATTGGTCTAGACATAAAACTATCGTCAATACGTTTTTAAAAAATAATCTATTATATTTTAGGTCCGTTTTTAATAATTAAAATATAATACGTATTTATGAAAAATGTTTTGACGTGAATGGCTTGGTGGAAGAAACCGCCAACTGACGAAATGTGTTTTATTTTTTTCGTCTTTAGTAAATGAGTAAGTCAAATTTGATGTTTAATATTGACGACTGCGCTGATTTTTAATGTTTAAAACGCTTCGGAGGACAACAAACTATGCCGTATGTTACTATGTGCAAAGTACAAGACGAAAGACATACGTTTCGGGTCCGTGTAGAATAATACGAGAAATAGCTAAGGGATGCCATTGAACAAAAACATTATGAGATTACTATAATGGAATGTTTTTGTATTACATTAGTGCGAAACCTTTTAGGAAAATGGAATGAAGCAATAATTCTGATTAATGGAGTAGGCAAACTTTGACAGACGACAATTGAATTTAAATAAAACTAAATTAAAATTTAACGTTCGAACAGCAGACATTTTCCTCGCGGCGTAAACCATCGCGTCACTGGTATTTGTAAATTAAAACATGTCTTATTTATTTTTATTATCGACCCCAACTACATTACTATCATCGTCGTCGTGTCGACGATCCGAAAAAAAAAAAGGCCGGAAACACGTGACGTGAAGAGCACACTCCCTCCTACAGCTATAAGTTTGTAAATAATGTATTGAAAAAAAAAAAAAATTCAAAATTATACGCGACTGTTCAAAAACTACGCGGACTACCTATACGAGAGCTAAGAGGATAGTTTATTAAGAATTATCTGAAAATTAGACTCACTCGTCTCACTCGCCAAGTCGCCGCCGATCAAAGCGTTTCGAGTTGATGGAGAATATATTATATTTATAATATGTATGAAATATAATATGGTTTGCCTCTGCGAAATAATTTCAAGTCACGCCCTCGGATGTCGGCAATGTTCGATCTGTTAGGTCTAAAAATAGCAGAAGACGTAATTAATTATCGAGCATAGAAAACAAATTGCGAAACGTCCAACACAATATTATTTCGAAAGTAATCTAAATTTCTAATCGTCATGTGTAACATAACGAGTTAAAAACTTGGTTCGTCGCTTACAACGCCCGTCTGACCAATGCGAATATAATATCGAAAACGAAATGCGCGCGGTTTTTATGCAGATGAAAAACGTTAATTTTTTTTTTTCCATAATATACTGTTCAAAAAGATTTCCTCTCGATACCTGCAGAGGGTACAGTTTCACATAATTTCATCCTATAATTACTCGACATGTATTTTCGATCTATGTTCGACTCTGTAATTTTACTCGTGTTTCCGTTTTCACAACCGACACCTAATAATTATCTGACCACTACGCTGGTAAGTAGACGTACGTACTTCAAAAACAAACGAAAAAAAGGAAAAAAAACCCCCGACAGTCGCTCTCTTTAATGATACCGTTTTTGAAATATAAAACCCATCTTTGGTTTAAGGAAAATTAGGAAATTATTATAATAGGTGTGTATATATATATATAAATTTATAAAACTTTGTACCTCTAAAGCAAAATACCCCTCACGCATCGCGTCGATTATCTGTTGAAAACTTTTCGTTAAAACGTTACTTTTTTAGCCCCGTCCTTAAGTTTGTTATTATACTACAAGAGAGTTCACAGTATATAGTTCGCCCTCCCGTAATCCACAGTGAATCCTCTTCGGAGGTAAACGATAATCTTGGCCGAGCTGAAGAAGACTTAGTTTGACAAAACGTCCGTTAAGTACGTTTCGAGATTTAAACTGCAGAAATCACACAAAACTTTCAACTCGTAGCACCTATATATATATATTATGTCATATCGTACGCGACTTTATCGTAAAACAGCGTGTGTGACCGGCCGCTAGATTGAGGCAGATACGGGCAGAGTTCCGGTCACACGTTACGAACGGAACGATATCAAAACGCGTTTACTACACGTGTTTTAATGAGATGCGCGCTCCGTACACGCATTTCGCGAGTTGAGATTCGTCAAACAAACGAGAGTATGTTTTCGCGGCAGCGCGTAGAAAAGAAAGTCAATGTACTTAAATACATCGAACACGCGCTGTTTGTGCGCACGAAAAAATCAAATTCAAACGACGACGTAACGATATTGTTAAATGATAAAACGAAAATGTCGTTACGCGTGTTATTATTTCAACAATTGTATCCGGAAAGAAGGGGAAAAAAACCATAACGAGACGGTTTCGCGGGGTTTTTCTGTTCTTTTTTCCGCCTTTACCCCACATCGAAATGTCAGAAATTGACTTGTTTTCGCGTCTTTTTGCCCCCTCTTTTTCTCCAAACAGCTACTTACTGACCAAAGAGTAAACCAATCACCATACGAATCGTTTGTGTATTGAAAAAATAATAAAAATCACCCAATACAATATAATATTATTGGTATGTCTTTCTTTTTTTTTCTCACAATCAATTATTATGTTATTATAACGCGTTCTACTGGGAAACGAAATCTGAAAGTTAAAGCGACCGACCGATTTCCGAGGCTATTATTATTATTGTCGTTTGCCCTTTATTTTTTATTTTTTTTTTTGGCCTTCGACGCCGCCGCCCTCGAGTGACGGCGGCGCGCGTTCACGCACGATAAAATACATTTTTCAAAAATGATAATAACGCCGCCGCGGCAACGTATTACATTGTAGACGCGTCGCTAATTAAACACACAACGAATCAAGTTAATACTGATGAACGAATTTAATTATTAACGCGGGTAATAAATTCCTTTCGGTATAATGTAATTATTATTTTCAATTGAAGCTAAGCATTAATTTAATTAGTTAATGAAAGCACGAAATGCGAATACACGCTGATTATTGGAACACGGCAGGTATACCTATACCTATCTGAACGCGCACGCCGAATATTGTGTTCATATTTGCTTTCAATTTTGAAGTCGTTTTAATAAAACAAAACTTAATATACTCGAAGTAGGAAAAACTTTAAGAAAAAAAAAAAAAAAAAAACGCTCATCGAGAGTAATCGCGCGACGAAAATAGTCTTTCAAATCCTAAAGGTTTAACTCGTTTCCCAATACCGAAGAGGGGTTTCGGAAAAATGATTCTTAGAATGTCTACTTTCAGAATTATTATGTTTTATTTCATTTTGAAAATCAAATTACAAAATGGCAAAATATAAAGACGGGGTGATTTATTAGAATGCAACGTTACGTGCAAAGTTATAGATATAAACGTGTAGGTACCCGACTACATTATACGAATTATTCTTGTTTCGACTTAGAAATTATTGAATTTTAAAATTATTTATCTAACTTATCTATCTTTCCATGAGATTTATTCAGAAACTCACCGTCGGCCTCAGCACGGACATGGTATGCGGTTATTTTTCTTAACGTCTATTGTAAAGTGCATTTTTCTAAAATATGAATTTTCGTCCACCGTTTACGTTGTGAAAGTGACTTTCCTAAAACTTGCCATAAAGTCATTGTTTTCGCCTTGAACAAAGCGCAAAAAAAAAAATAAAAACAAAGATCGGTCTTATCCGAATCGGCACGGCGAAAACAAACACCGAAATAATATAATTTATACACTTACTTGGAAATCACGAGTAACTTTACTTGGTAATATTTGAAATCGTTTCATAAAAAATTATCGATTATATATACGAGACTACCTATTGTGTACACGAATATTACGGACGTCACTCGTTGTTTTCCGATTCTTCGGTCACCCCGTCCTTTTATCGCGAGACTATACAAAGTTTTTAATACCCGCCGCCGGTTTTGTGTTCTCGAGTCGGAAACTTTAATTCTCGTAAATATCTGTTTTCTTCCAATCCATCGAATTTCCCGAACGACAACTCGTTCATTATTCACTGTCACGCAAATGTTTGGACTCTCGAAATACGATTGCGAGTTTCGGTCGAATTATTAATTATCGAAAATAACTCATCAGACCGCGATGTGTATGAAATGACAAAAAAAAAAAATAATACACCAAGCCCCAAGTCACATTGTTCACCTGATATCTCTTATCGAAATACATTACGAGCCGCGATTGTAGAACGTTCAAAACGAAATAATCTACTCCGTCGGTTTGCGCGAAAGAAAGCATCGTCACAATATCGTATTATACACACCTATATTACGACATAATAATATTATTCGTTGTGAATCGAATTCAAAGAACGTGTTCGTGAAATCGTAAAACTTTGCCTCGAGTTTTAAATAATAATGCGAACACGTAAATTTAAATTAAAAAACGAAAAACGTGACAATAACAATAATAAAAATAAATAATTTTTCAAATCAAAACACCGTTATTATAAATATAGAAAGAAAAAGAAGGAAAAAAAAAAACACCATTTTAATTAAATTTTTCAATAGAAGTAATCAAAAGCTAAATCGGAAACTCCGTTTAATTCATTAACGTTATGTAATGTGCTTTAACCTAAACATTTTCTTTCTCGAATTAAAAGAAGAAAAAAATAAACATTACGTTCACTTTTCATCGACCTTGTGAGAAATTAATAATAAAACCGACGTGAAATTAACTCGTTATTTAATAAAATATGTCGGTGGTATTTTTGGTTCGGGCCGCGCGTAATTACAGAGAAAAAAAATAAAAATACGTAATTATATTTCGTTCGAATTTACCAATATATTTTATAACCGCCCGACGCGTGTTTGTGTGATTTATATATTAAAAAGTGAACATTTCAGTTGAAATTTCTACAGTGTTAAGCCAGGGAAAGTGTATGACTTATTGCCCGCCGCGCGCATAATACGTTTAATTATTACGCATATTCCTCCATACGCTCGCTCATTTAATAGACTACAAAATATTTCGCGTGCCAGTTTATTTTTTGATTTACGTTTTAAAAACGATAAGGATAACGGCGTGCGCGGAGCTTCGGCTCGTTAAAATATTACAAATTAAACTGTAAGTCTCGGCGCGGTGAGTTACGGCGGACCGAACCACCTGATACCCCGAAATTTTACTTCTCTCTTCTTCTCTTCTCTCTCGACGGGGGAGTTGTTGAACGAAATGAACACGTTCCCGGCTAAATCTCCGAAAAATATAACGTACACTTTTTAACATAGTCCCAAACGTCTCGTAACGCGGTGTAACTGATGTCGTTGTGCGGTACAGGGGATTTAACCTATCTAGAACACGATATTATAACACATAAACATAATAATATCGTATTCACACAACTATAGTGTTAACGAATCGACAAAAATTCAAATTGCTCTATCGAAAACGAAAGAAAAAAACCTGACTGTGTACGTATGTGTGTGTGTGTGTGTGTGTTTATAACCCAAAATTATTTTGAAACTCGAAAAATATCTAAATATAAATATGTAGCTGAAAAAAAAAATTTCAAAACTTTTGGAAAAATCTGGTAGTAAAACAGATTCGAAGAAAATTTCCTACAATATTATATTTATTTTAAATACAATATATTATATTTATCGACAGTTTTTCTCGATTGTCTGAAAATCATATAAAAATAAAATTCAATATTTACCTCCGCCGCAAATTTGATGATTTTGTACCGATTATTTTGTTCAAAAGTGTAATGACTATGACAGACACAAACATTATTATTTTTTTTTTTTTAAACACACATCATCATAAATAATAATCACTCAGAATCTAAAACTAATGAATTACAAATCAAATATACCCCGATCGGTTTGATTTTGATTAAAATAAAAATTATTACTAGAAAAATTGTTATTAGATTATAATTATTATATTTAAATTCAATAATAATTTAAGCGGTCAATTTTTTTAAACTACACGCTCGAAATGAAGTGGTTTGCCTATAAGCGGTATTCTAAGCGTTGCTAAGATTCACAGTTGTCAAACTTTTCAAGTATATTTTATTACCAATTTAAACGAACAAATTTAAGTTTTCATGGCAAATTTAAGTCATAGCAGAGAAAATTTGTCGTAAAGGGTAGGTGTGATGATTTTTATCGATTGCTCACTCGAATTATAATATCTAATGTCACAACACGTCAATGGTTGGGGAGCAGTTTATAATATGGCGAAGATATGAAAATAATTAAATAACGTTGACCAATACACAATAATAATCCGGTGAAATTCTAAATTAATGCGCCGTTTTTCGAATCGAAAATAAATTAAATATTTATCGAGTTTTAGATGCGTAGTAAAATAATAATATTCGCCGCGTAGATTTTTATGTTTATAGAAATTACGATGTTTTAATACTCGCTATACATTGTTCAAGCAAACAAAGTATATTAATAAGAAAGAAAATAATGTATTCAAATAGGTAATAAAAACTCGAAGACTCAAATGTCCGACCACGTCATAAAGAAGTTTGTTTTTTTTTTTTTCCAAATAAAACCCCGGGAAATATAAAACTATCTAAGACAAAACACTTTTATAGTTTTATGTATATAATATGTTACACGCGTCCAAGTTATGGAGTCGTCCGACGGGGCGATTTATTACAAATTTTTTTGCTCAATTCACGAATCGGGCGTATAAAACATCCGTCTCCTCCAATTATTAAATGAGAACTGGGCGATAAATATAATTTTAGAACGTTGAACGTTGATAAATTGTACGCGTACGTAACGAAATCATGACATCGAGAAAAAATACCAAAACACTGATAATTATAACTCGTTCTAAAAAAAATTTTAATTAAATATTATCCTTAAAATTTAACGATATAGATTTATAATTGGCCGAGAAACAATACGACGTATGTAAAACGAGTTGAATTAAAAGTGTAACAGTTAGGTATATTATATTAATTTGTAAGGCATAAAGAGGTATTCTAATAAACTCGATTTGCACATTTTCGTGATTTTTCTAGAATTTTGTCAAAATTTAAATCTCAAACGTTTGCGAAAAATGTAATTGAAATACGCTCAAAAAAAAAAAATTTTTTTTATTTCACCAACGGGGGATCTTTGCACTAAAGCCATTTGGCTCCAAAAATAATACTTTATCGACATTTTACAAAAAAAAAAAACTTGGTAATTACTGATAATTTAAAAAAGGAGTCGAAATATTTGGACAATTAAACCGTATCTAGAGAATAGTATAATACGAGTATTCGACGAAAACTGTTTTTAGGTTATTACTTTTTGAGTTGCGATAAAAAAAAAAAAATTCTATCATGTCAATTACCAGTTCATCGTGAAATTCGCCATTTTTTTTTTTTTTGTAATTTTTCGTTTATTAAGAAAACTGTTGATAAATTCGAAAACTGACTTCTCGAGTGCGCCACCAACTAGTCATCGTTTTTACCAAAAACCACACCTGAAGTCGATGATCGGACCAAGTGTTTCTGGTCGGAATCGTGTCTACGGACAGAAAAAAACACACGCACACACTACGGTAAAACAAATAGCGCCCTCGTTGAACACAAAACCTCAACAAAAAAAAAAAAATATAAAAATAAAAACTCGGTAAAAACCAAAAAAAAGCTTCTTTGTTTCACTCGCGATCTAAAAATATTCAATATACATGCAAATGTGGCGTTTTACACGGGACGGCGACGCGTAAATGAATTTTAAATCGATCGAATTTTATTATTGAAATTAATTTTATTATTTGCATAACTCGTGCGAATTTTTTGTGTTTTTCGTTTTTTTTTTTTTTTTTGTTTGTTTTAATTAAGCGTACACGTTTTGCATCAACCACTAAGTAGTATTTTCAAAATTTATCCGCTCAACCAAAATGTGTTAATATGTTTTCCACCCCGATGCTTTTGAGTCTGTTCGAGGTACAAAAGAGCCGTAAACCAAGAATTTATCTCGTTATGCCGTCGACATTGTATACACCCTCTCCGCCTTCTTATCACCACCGGTGCCGCGTAATATTTTCTCCGGAAAGATAAGCCGTTCCATTGTCAAGCTCATTGCCCCAAATGACAAAAGGCGAAAAAAAAGGCGAAAAAAAAAAGAGTAAAATAAAAAGACGCGTTTTCGACGTCAATGACGAGAGGCCTAAGTAGGTATGTATTATTTTTTTCCTCCTGCTCTTCCCCGTCCTTCTTTTATTGTTATTAGTATATATATTTTTGCGGTTTCCCGTGGCGACAGCAATGCGAAAAACACGGACACAAAAGACGGCGCGCGCGGGGAAACACAAGTTTCTCGCAAGGCCGGGGGAATTACTACTACAAAGACCGTGTCGGCGGATTAAATTGAGTTTGTCCGTTTGCGCCACAACATCGGAAGAATGATGACATTTCAACATCGTTTTCATCGGACGACCGACGAACGACGAGAATAATTCGGCGAGAAAAATCGCTTACAGTCGTTAGACCAGATGGGATCTCTACCCTCGTAACAAATTATAATTGTTCTTTGTCCCTGTTGAATGATTGTCTGTCCGATTTACCGGTTCGAAAATTGAATTTAAAAAAAAAATCACTACCTGAAAGCGGAACGATCGTCGTCGGTCTGGTAGTAAAAGAAAAAGAAAAGAAAAGAGTCAAACAAAAAACGTCGACATGCGGTTGCTGAAAAAAACAAAATCGAAATTATCGATCGACAGACGATCATGTAGATTCTAAACGAGATTGATTCCTTAAAATAATCGTCCAATGAAATCTCAATTTCGTATGCGAGTAGATCGTAATAACGAGTGTTATAATATTATCCTTGAATCTATGAAAATCTAAAATACGCATTATTCACATTCAAATATAAAACTGCCCGTTGTAATTCGAAAAACTTTTTTCTTTTTCCAAGTACGCCAGTGTGTGTGTTTAAAATAATTAATATTCAATCTTAGCTTAAACTTTTAATGTAAACCATGCGTATTAAAAAGTTACAGACGCATAAATGTCTAAAGGATTAAAATATTCAGAGAATTTCTACTGAAAAGGATAGAATATCAGACCATTCTATCCTTTAATTTGAAAATAATTACTATAATACCACCAGCGGTGTTATTACGGAGGATGGCATGAATGTCATATCCCCAACCCCATGTGAAATTTATTTCTCATAATTTCCACGGAGAGAAAAATCAATGATTTCGCGTGATATTCGAGTGGGTACGTGATCGTGTACGACGTTCAACAAGTACGGGACGGTTTTTATTACTTATTTTCGTATTTTTGCACATGAAAAATATCCGGACTGGCGTACCGAACAGTGATTTTTCAGGAAAAACTCAAACGAGTGGACGAACGGGGGTACAAATTTATAATATACAGTTAGGTTATACCCGGATCACGTACCTACTTTTGTTTAAAAGTGAAAAAAAAAGAATAATTACTAAAACTCGAGAGTCCTCCGTTAGAGTCCTCCGCCCTTAGATCTTTCCCGATTAAATTTAAGAATTTGTTTAAAAAAAGAAGACCATGTATTTTTAAGGTCACTTTAAGAGTGAAGAAATACCCGATACCTGCACACGCTTATTACGCATAGTTTTCAAATGGAAAATCGAACGAGAAATCACCTAAAATTAGATCGACTTTTTAAGCGCGTCCCTTTCCAACGCCAAGTTCTAAATACACGCGCCATTATAATATTTGTAATACGTTTTCTTAAGAATAAATACAACGATAACGTGAAAAAAAAAAAACGATTGCTATTGATGTAATGATACAGACAGTGTACCGAGACGTTTATAAACCTATTGAATAAAAAAGGTATTACTAGGTAACTCTATTGAGTGTCTATATTACGATTTATATATAACGTGCATGTATTGCATATTATTTTTCATACGTCAGAATAAAAACATCCCTACTTATACTCGATGTTGAATAACCATTTTTTACATTGTGGTTATTACCGCGAAACGCATAAGAAAAACTCCGATGTACCAATATAAGACTCATAGTTTTTCACATTCATATACGTATTTATAGCTACTGCAGTTATTAACCTTGTTTCACTATTATGACACAACTATTATATTATAATTCGCAAATAATATCACGTAGTCTTTCTCATGACTCAGATTAATATACAATATATTTTTTCATTCGTCACGTTTCTATTCAAATTGAACGCCTTGCACACTTTCCGGGATGATAATTTACTTTTGTATCGATAATTTTTTTTTATTCAATTCGGACAAACATTATAATAATACGTCATATGAAAAATTAAAATTTCCCGAGAGTTTAAATTCAAAAGCACATAATATTGTATTTTAGTTATACGTACTCACATTTTTTTTTATCGCAAACCTGCGGTAATATAAAATTTTTACTCCTTGGAATATATTTTTCACCGATTTCAACTTAAACGAACCATTAGCGTCATTGATTCCTATAGATTTAACGCGAAACACTATGGCGTAATTATTATTATCATTTAAGCGATTGGAAGTAATGAAAGTTCAGTAAACGGTTAAAGTTAATAATTATATATTGTTCGATGGTTATCGTTACACTACACGACGAATGATACGAAATTAATATTCTAAAATAAGATTATCGTTGTTCGTAGACTAGCTATTATTATATTACAATCGGCTCGCTACTTTTTCGGCACAGTGAGAGCAAACGCGATAGAGTGTTATTTGTCGAACATTTATCATACGAACAATAAAAAATCATAACGTCTTCTTTGCGTAAATAATAATCGCGAGTGTTAAACGCGACGAGAAAGCATTTAGAAAGCGGTTTTCAATTCGACGCTAAGCGTTTGGATTTTCTAAATCAATCTGCTTTTTCCGGACGAAACGAGAATTCGACGCGACCGTTTATAGACTTTTCATACGCCCGTAGAATTCGGTGTGATTTTAGAGCGATAAAAACGAGTATGCGGTCGGAATAAGTCGATCTCGGATAGACGGATTACTACGGCGGATTCGAGCATGTTTTCGAGTACTCGTAGCACGCCGCCAGATCGATCCGTATACTTTGCGAACGCAACGCCAATACACGATTACACCACGTCGCGTTTCGCTCCGAAAACCAATAGACACGGCGGCAAATCGCCTCGTCGAATCTCTCCACCACTCGGCACCCATATACCCGCTGATATTATTTTAAACGCGCGATGGATCGCCAACACGCAGACGGTTTGAAATATTTTAATTACCGCGGTAGTTATCTCGTTAAGTTTTTATTTTCGAGGTAAACGTAAACGCCAATGTTTGCTGCAAACAATAAACCGGCGACAAATATTTACACCGCCGCGTGTTTGCCGACGGAGCCTGCAGGGAATTCAGTAATAATCTCATACTTTGCAAAGACATGAAAACGGTAGCACAACCCTGTCCGCCAAAAGTTTTGTCAATAATTTCGATCTCGGTAAATATTTTATTCGAACGCGCGTCCGAGAGAGAGTTTCGGCAACGCGACATAATTTCGCCGTAATTATCATACAAATTATACCGCCACGGAGGCTCCGAATGTGGCGAAAATATATTTACTTATATTCGGATTTCAATTCGTATTTTATAATTTCGCGCGTATACATTAATAATAATTACGCGTTGTTATTAGGGCGCTAATTGAATTTTTTTTTTTTAACGTTTTAAAACGTCGCTTCTATAGCACAACAATCGCTTTAAAAGAAATTTAAAAGGAACGTTTTTATTTTATATTTTTTTACTAACATTTTTGATTTTAGGTTTTTTTGTATTCTCGGAAATCGTTTACACTTTGAGATAGTTTTTTTTTTTTTTTTTGATATATTTTAGAAGAAGATGGATTAGTTTGATAGAAATTCAGTTTAAATTTCCTTTAAAAATGAAAAAAAATTTTTGTTTATCTTGTTTCTTATAATAGAACTTTTATATTATCACCAGACAAAAGCGACGGCGGCGGTTGCACAACGATGTGACAAACGAAATATTTGAATGAAGAAAAACTGAACACATTCACAGTTGAGTTAAGAATAATATAAATATCACAAAAGAATTTTTTTTTTTTCATCGAATCGAAAATAAACGCATTAAAATGATAATTTTCATAGAAATTTTCTTAATTTTTTTTTTTTTTTGGCCCGATAAATATTATTAAAATAATTTATGTAAAGAAAAATGTATGTATAGAAATAAGAATGAAAATAAAGTACTCGCTCATTACTCGTTCTGTATTATACTCAATGAGAAATTAAGATACCATATCTATTGATTTTATAATTATGAATATTTCACTAAGCCACTTTGGTAAAAGTTTCCTGTATCCAATTCCAATAATTTCACGTAGACCCAACCGAAATTATAATCAAATATATTTTATAATTATTATATGATACCGAGTGCATTAAAAAGCCAGATTCGTCCAGTAAAGAATGTTTATCAGTTTCATAAAATCGCAAGTCATCATAATAAATTGATCGTAAATTCGTATACCAACATCACGAGGTGAAACAATAAATATTTATCGCACATCAGCCGCATGTGCAAAACCAAAGAGTTTCCATTGAGTTTCCTTTTCGCCAAATACATATGAAATGAATAAACGTATTTATTTATTTAACTACCAAGATTTATTTAGTGTTTTTAATTGCCAATGATAAATAATTACGCCGCGGGCGTACTTTCAGGAGTCACTCGTGAATTTTTAATTATTAAAATTGCGTTTTGAAATACTCGTCATAAGTCATGAATTATTTAAAAATTAGACGAATCAAGTGTGTAAGCATACTGGGGGGAGGACGACCGGCGGACCGGCCCGAAACGATATCGTCCTGAAAAAGTTTTAACGGGACGTATTTTTTTCCCGAGTAGGTACGTCCCGTTTATTTATTTCTTTTACTCGAATGAACAAAAACAAATTTTCACACACCAATTATCATTAAAGATTATATATTATATATATTTATTTGAAATAAGTATTGAAAAAAGCACTTTCGCTTTGCATAAAATATGCAAGGAGGGGGAAAAAAAAACGTCTCGCGTTCGTACACAACGTGACCGACCGACGACGCGTGGTCAGCGAAACGGACGTGTTGGTCGAGCATCGACGACGATTTAATCCGATCGAATTTCGAGTTTGGAGTAGGGAATTGGGGTGGGTGGGCCGTTTCGGAACGTTACGCCGTAGCGTCACGCATTATGAACGTTACACGTCACCGACGGTGAAAAATTATAAAACGACTAGTCAATCGTTGGCGCGAGCGTCCGAGGGGGATAACTCGTTCGATTTCAACGAACGAAATGTCGGTCCGCGGGATAGGTTAAAAAACCAAAAAAATATCCAAAAAAAAACCACCGTTACGACATTCGAAACCCGACGCCATCATCATCATCATACCTCGTAAACTGCATCGCGACTCGTTGCTGCTCGTCCTCTCGACTGGACCACGTGACGCGATCGAGATTCCGACGGCGAAACGTATTACCGACTACTGCGCGATTGCGACGGCCGGGCGTCACTGCGGGCGTAGTGTGCAACGTGCCGGGGTGGCCATGTGACGGCGGCACGCGCGAGCGCCGCCTACACGTAAACACGCCCCTACCGAACGTCCCATTCCGAGACGGTCGGCGCGCGATAAATCCGAAATTTTTTTTCAATAATAATTTTCCGTCGGCCGCGCACGCCGACCGCGTCGGAGAGTGTTTTGTTTTTATCCATAGGGTAGGGCGGGGCCGCGAACGGTTTCGGTAAAAATCGCGTTAAGGTGACGGATTTTGAAACGGGGAAACGTCGAATAATAATTACGCGTCCGCGGTGTGTCCCCGACGGCGAAATCCCGAGAAGTCGCCGACAAGACGACCTCCTAGTCGTCGAAATCATTACGAAAACCCGACGTTTAGTTTCCACCCGATACAATTCGTTGGAGAATTTAAATTTTTCCGGTCCAACTGGCCCTCGGGAAATATTGGTCTACTATCGCTCAGAGAGAGGTTATATATTATCGTTTCTATCGAGCTGGAATTTCAAACGGCGTTTACAACATTACGACCGCGACTCGGTTCTAAGCGCGAAAAGAAAAATTCCGACAGATTTAGAAATATACGAACCGAAACGCACACGTTTGTGAATAATTATGTATTATCCTTTACCGCATTGTATAGGCTCGAAATTCGTTAATTATTTTCGTTTTCATTTATTAGGTCTAATAACTCTAGATCGTATAATAGTATATAAGATGTAATAAAATATATAACTCATAAAAATATCTGAAATATTTTGAAAGTTTTTACAACAGTCAACCGAGCGACGAAATATTAAACGAACCGAAATATTTTTCGAACGCAGTGATTTATCATTGCTTTAACATTTAAAAAACCCTCCCGCGGGGCCTATCTATAATCGCGTTCACCGCGGCATTATATTTGTTTGAGAATGTAAACGTATTGCAGCCGTTCGACGGCGTTTGTTATTTTTCAAATATTATTTAAAATACGACCGTAAAAATATTCGAAACACGACGACAAATTTATTTTGTATTTATATACGTACATTGTGTAATGTAATATTTCTACGACAACGCGAATATTTTATCGATAAAATTGTAATCGTCAACGTCAAGTAATTGAAATACTTATAAAACATTTATAAATGTAAGTTCTGTAAGTGAATATTACACTCTCTACTCGTCGTCTAACAGTTACTTTAAAGTCCGACGCTGTTATACGCGAGCGCAGATAGAAAATTTATCGAACGATCGTGATTGAAAGTTAATAATACGAACAGTGGAGAAACCGCACTCGGAATACTCTGGGAATAGTTTCGATTCCACGTGCCAATCAGACGTAGGTAGACATACCATAATAGGTATCTGACAACACGAACATTCATACTTGTGCTAATACGCTGTGTACCGCTGCAGCGTGTTTAAAAAGTTGTTAAACTTTGCGCGAGATCGCGTATCTATTCGATATGATATATATCGTGTAACGATTAAACACTCATTGGCACATTAAATTTAATTAACCGTGACACGGTATGCGCTGCACATACGAGTACCTACACAAATCCTACAATCAATTGTTTCGGTGCAATCGTTGTAGTACGCTTTGTTCGTAACGGGTACGACCAAATCGAAAAGAATCGGTTCTGGAACCCGAAAAAACGGAAAATATCGGGGAAACCGGGAATCCGAAACCAGAACGCATATTTTAAAATAAAAATATCGGATTTTACAAAAACTACATACATTTATTCTTAAAAGTTTAAAGATTAAATACATTTCTTAAAAATTATCTACGTGAAATTTGTATTTTTTAAATTACGCGCCGACGTGGCACATTACGAATGGCCCCGTCGATCAATCGAATATAATAATAATAACGACAAACCAATCGGTCATGTGTGGGGGACGACGATGTGGTGAGACCTATTTATTTATATGATTTAAATATTTAATAGTTTTAATAAATTATTTCATAAATTTAATAATACTTTGTTATTATAATACGCGAGTGTTAACCACTAAATACTATTCGTTTTTATTTATTTTGTTTTATATTTTTTATTTACAATAATATATAAGTTAAAATAAAATTATTATGTATTACTATGTAACTGTTAAAAATATTTATATAGTTGAAAATAGTGAAATTTTGAATTACAATTACATTTTCATATATATTTATGTCCCACTACCTATCTATTAGTCTTTAACCGGTGGGTCGCGGCCCATTTTTGGGTCGCGTAAGCTTTAAATTTGGGTCGCGATAAGTAAGTCTTGTTTTTAAAATAAAAATTAAGCTTGTAAAATTATCTAAGGTATAATAATAGTTTTTTAACAATCAAACTTAGAAAATGAATAAATGATAATTCAGTTTAAAACTGATTTTAATATAATATTATGTGTCGACGATATTATATTATATTTTATATTCTATAATATAATATTATAATGGATATCAAAATCATGATTCCACGTAGTATGACATCGAATATAGTAATTTACGAGTAATATAAATTTTCGATTCATAACAATTTAATATTCTACCTACTAAAATATAATTTTTATTTATTCAGTTATATAATACTCGGTACTACTATAAAGCATTAAGCAATTTAATCTCCCTTTTTTTTTTTTTGTTTTTCTACAAAGCTCACGCGGATTGCGAAAAATGTAGGCTTAAAAAAGTGGGTCGCGAGTCCAAAAAGGTCGAACACTACTGTATTAGATAGTAAATAAATATAATCGGTACTACTCACGGCCTCTCGGCGGGCTGCTGTTGACGTTCTGTGTTCGTGTTGGCTTGTGAAATTAAGTAACAGATAAAAAAAATTCACTCGATAAAAAAACAATTAAAATCAAAAGCAATTAAATTCAATAAAGCAAAAGAATTTATTAAAAAGTCACGATTAAAAGTTTGATTAATCGTCGTCGTCGACGAGATGAATCGACAACTTTATATCGACTATCGCGGAGAAAACTAAAAAAAAATGCAAAGTTAACACGGAGAAGAACTTTAAACGAACCACTGTCGACACTAGACTGATCGCCTACGCACTGCTGCTCTAGTCACTCGGTCGGTGTTGGTCGGGCTGCGCGCGCCGCTCGGCTGTTATTACACGGGCGGCGCGAGCAGCTCGGCTTTCATTGGCCGTCACCCACGCAGTATCCCAGACCGACAAACAGTCATTAGTGTAATTGCCATTACTATTGTTACATAATAATTATGTATTCATAACGAACCATGTTATGTAATTATTTGATATCTGACAATGACAAATCTGTTCGATTGTTATACGTTTCTGGTGCAAAAATCACGATTTATCTGTGGGGAGGCAAAAATATGATTTGACTACCTCATGATAAAAGGTGGGGGGTAGTGGTCGCTAACTTTCGCTACCACCTATCAACCCCTATCTATATGTATATTATGAAAGAGAGTGGTATTTTCTTTTTATACACGAAATCTCGAAAACTATACTTGACCTATGAAGTTGAAATTTGGCAGGTAGGTAGTATATATTATACGTAGGAGATGTGCACTAAGAACGGGTTTAGTGAACTTCAACCACTAAAGTGGTTGAAAGGGTAAAATTTGGAAAAAAATCGAGCGTTTAGTATGAAATTTGGTTTTATATACGTAGGCCCCTTGAGAAAAGATTTTCCGAAATTCACCCCTAAGGGTGTTAAAAAGGGTAAAATATATAAAAAATTATTTTTTGAAATTTAGTAATACATACTCTGTAGATTGAATAATGAAAAATATACAAACTTATTTTTCAAAATCCAACCTCTAATGGGGTTAAAAGGGGTTCAAAAATGGATAACGTTATTTCTCAATCAGATTTTTAACATTCAGCGCTTAACCCTCTTCCTCATACCGGGGAAAAATGTTTCCTGGTTCATAGGTAGGTACATTTCAAGTTTTACTTTTGTGTAATATACTTTTCAAAAATACTTTTTGTTCATAAATGTAACTACAGAAAATAAACGAAAAAGTATAGCTTCAATATTATTTCGCATTTTTAAAATGATGTTTATTCATATATATATATACATAATATATATTTGTGTGTGTGTGTGCGCATATTATACACACACTTACACAAGAAAAAATTGTGGTGAACGCATCATGTGATTAATTTAAAACAACGACGAAAATACCGAGTCGATCTTTTTTGATTTTATGATTATAACTATCATTATTATTATTATTATTATTACGTATTATGAACATTATTTTCGAACAAAACTATGATGAGAGAGATATAATAATTTTAAAATATCACGCCCGGTTTTCGAACGAATCCGTTTGTGCTGTAAAACCGACCAATGGTATAACTATCTGCTTGAAATTCCGAAAGTCCTCCCTTGGTAAACGAAAAATTGGACTTTCGGGTGTACTAGAGTTAAAGTTTTCCCTCTTATCATGTAAATTGCCCAAGTTTTATTCGCCGCGGGAGAACATTTTAATTCGTATCCGAGCGATTCCGCGACCGTTGTTTTCTGCTCGAATCTTAATGACAAAGCGCGCGATATACGATTAAAAAAAAAAAAGGAAAAATTAATAAAAACAACGCGAGACCAAAACTCGCACGCCCCAAACGTCTGCGGAACAAAACCAATTATTATTCATTCGCACATGTGTTTTCGTTTTTTTTTATTGCCAAACTTAAAATCCATCATAATCCACGGGTTGCTGTTCGACATATTATACAGATTAAATGCGTTCGAGTATTTAGAGTGTTATATAGTTTTAAGAAGTTAAGCTACTTTTAATTTGATTGATGAATATTGTTACGGCAGTAAGAAAAGGTGTACGAATGAGAGCTTAAGCCACGAGCACATTTTTTGGATCATAAGACTTTGACAGTTTAATTACGGGATATTATTTAATTTTACATTGCTCGAGACTATAATAATATGGTGGAAAACCATCGACAAAATAATTTAAATATTTTTTTTTGTTTTTTTTTCGCGAAACAACTCGAGAAAAAAAAAACTTTGGTCGTGGACGATTTAAGTTTAAAAAAATCCTCTTTGACAATTTATTTTTCCATCGTTATTAATAATTTTCGGTAAACACTACGAAGGGTTTTACGGTCGTTTCGGAAAACAAGACGATTATTTCTCATACATATTTATATAGGTATTTAAACAAAATTAAAGACACATTTCACATCGAGAGTCTCCCAAAACGTATCCCGTCAAAATTGATTGATAATTTTTTTTATATCTAATCGACGAAAAAAAAATGCACAATACAACTTAAAACGCTTATAATTTAATATAATAAAATGGAGACAAAAAATTGGAAATTGAATCAGTTGAGAACGGCTGGGCCGATTTGGCTCAAATTTTTTTTAAATGATAGAGAATGTCGGGGAGCGGGTTTATAGCATAAATTATGGAGAAAATTAACCCTAAGGGGGTTAAAAGGGGTAAAAATGGAAAAAATCCTGAGTCAATGGAGCTTTGTGGTATTAAATTTTGTCAATAGTTTCATTTAATATAGCAGAGGCCCCATGGGAAAGGATTTTTCGAAACTCGACCCCTAAGGGGGTTAAAAGGGGTAAAAAGGGTGAAACTAGAAAAATTCGCCTGGCTGGAACTGCTGGAGCTTTGAGTATGAAATTTGGGCAGCAGTTTCGTTTTATATAGTGGAGACCCCATTGGAAAGGATTTTTCGAAATATGACACCTACCGGAGTTAAAAGGGGTAAAAGGGGTAAAAATGAAAAAAACTGATAAAATAAAAAGTTATACTGCACACGGGCGAAGCCGGGTTATTCAGCTAGTTTAATATAATATTAAACGTAAATAGTAAAAAATGTGATATCTTAAAACAGGTCTAAACTGCAATGACGTCTAAGCTCATTAAAATTGATGTAAGGCGCCGCCGTCTAAATATTTACTTTTAATCACTGTCGACACGCGAGTGTAAAAACTTTCTTCGTTTTTATTTTAACAAGACAATATAATATTGAAGGAAGACGACCCACACACGACTGTAAAATCCCAATTATATTCAAAATCAAATTACGTTTCACTTTAATTCGACGTATACACCTATATATATATATATATATATAAAGATTTCGAGACATTTATAAATTGTATAGTATCGTCACGTCATTCTGCTCGAAAACCATAAAATTACGAGCTTTGGGAGCATCGTTATTGTCATGACGCGCGTAAAGAGCGTTTAAACGTCGCGCCCTAGTTCGGGCACTAATTAAAAACGGTAAAACTAATAAAAAAAAACCACAATTAACTCGAAAAGTTTGGAAATAAAAATAATACACTGTATTATCACACTAAGGCGGACGTCTAGTCAAATATTTGATAAAAACGACAAAAGTCGGACGCGCGCGCGGCTCGATTGACATTGATTTTCACATAAATTATATCTATTAAAATATAACACGTGGCTGTATGTGTTATCGAACTAGTCAAACGTTGAAATTCAAAAGTAAATTCGGTGTGTCGGGGGGTTAAATCCCCGCAAGAGTCACCACGACGAGTCTGCCGAATATTACGCCCACGTCAGAGCGATTCCGCGACCGTTGTTTTCTTGTCGACTGACGATATACGATAAAAAAAACAACGCGAGACCAAAACTCGCACGCCCAATCGTCTACGGAACAAAACCAATTATTATTCATTAGTAGAGTTAGGATGTTGATGACCTAAAAAACACACAATAATGCCCTAAAAAAATGCAAAAAAGCCCTAAAAAAAGTGCGAAAATGCCCTAAAAACTTCAAAAAATGACCTTTAAAATTATCTAAAATACTAATTAAGTAAGTGAAAAAACTTATTTATAAATAATAATTTTTATTAGGATTATATAATGGGTGTAATAGTAGATGCATTTAAATAATTTATAGATAAATTTCAATAATAATATTAAAATTATTTTTTACTAATAGTCCAAATCCAAAGTTAGATTTTAAATAAATTAAATTTGTTACCAAACTTGGGTGTAACATTTGCCCTAAAATCTATAATTTGTGAAAAATGTCCCACATTGTATAAAAAGTACAAAAAATGCCCTGAAAGATGAAAAAATGACTTAAAAATGTTGAAAAATGACGTTAAAAAACAAAAAAAATGCATTTATAGCTAAAAATGCAAAAAATGCAAAATAAAATTAGAATATTCTGCATCAAGGGAGCATGAAACAAATTTTTAGCTAGGATAGTATTATACAGAATAAAAGGAAAAAAAATGCAAAAGTCATCAACATCCTAACTCTATTCATTAGTATATTATGTTTTTTTATTGCCAAACTTAAAAGTTAGCCTAACCTGCCGTCGTCGATTCGAGCGCGTTCCGTGACATCCGAGCGGATACAAATCGGCATTTATTTTTATTTTTTTTCCAAACGAAATATTGTTTAGCGAATTATGCGAGCAAATAGGTACCGCGGCGGCGGCGCTCTTGACATAATAATATGCATAATACGACCTTGTATTATTATATTTCCATTTCGTCCCGTGCGTACCACATATATATATACACCAAATATTATATTAATATACGCAACGCGTGCACTCAAAAATCGCCGACGATCTACCCGCCGCCGCCGCCGCCACCACCATAGGGGAGGGGGGAGGCCGACAATGTCAACATTTTGATAACTCTGCGCGCAGGCACACGCGAACGTTTTAAACCCGCACACGGACGACACGCACAAATACTCGCGTATTTCGTACGATATACATACGTATTATCGAGCGTACGCCGCGCCGGCCGGGGAGGATATATGGGGATGTGTGTATCTGTGTGCAGAGAAGAGAACGAGATGGTTTTGATAATATTTTCGTTATTATCGCGATTCGCACCCCGCGGGTGCGGTCCATTACGTCCGCGTATTTATACAGTGCAAACATTTTATACTATAAACACACGCACGCGCACACACACACACGTGCACCACATCAAATAATAATTAGAGACCCGTATAACGGATTCCCTTTCCGCCACGTATACAGGGTGTGTCCCACGGAGATCTGATACCGAAATACGTAATGATATTTTACGTTCTGTTCGGTGTTTTTGGGTTTTTTTTTTTTAATTTCCAACGGTTTACTACTCGAACGTCGCGATATACAATTATTGTTTCTTTTGACTACGACTTGAGAAACGTTTCGATTATATTAACGAAAAATATTAAAAGTAAAAAAAATTTAGGACCTTAGACTATAATATATCTGACGATTTAAAAATAATTTCTTCGCGAAAAAAGATATTTCCCAACACGGTCGCGGTGAGATATACATACTCTGAGAGTGACGGACCGTTCGTCAGCGTCCCGATGACGCAACTATGCGGTAGTGTAACGCGTCGCTAGTTGTTGTGTTGCACAGGGTGTCCCTTGGAAATCTGACTATGATGCAATCGACAAGATAGTTATATTCAACACGACTTGTTTTACCGTTGACTTCTAGACGCGTCTAGAACTGAAATAAAAGTGCTACGTTTTATTCTAATTTGAAATAGAAAAACAAATCATTTCGGGTATAGTTTCAACACGATGCTTTGAAAACGCCGCTGTTCGGTTTGTAATAATATCGCGTCATCGGTTGTTGAAAAATGTTCCAAGTCTGTCGACATTCGAAAACATTTTTCACCGTCGCGCGTCGATGTAATACGTAATATGATAATTTAATCGATGGCCAGTTTACCACGGAAACGAAGTGAAAAAAATAAATCTATATTTTCGTAACAATATTATATGTGTCGAGACGAAAATCGACGACTAAACGTGTGCGTATACCTCCCAATCTATAACCTAATCGGCGACGACGGTTTCTGGCACGAATACCTAAATAATAAAAAAAAACATTATTTACACGTTGAACCGCCGCGTTTCGGAAGGAAATAGGGGAGAAAAACTCGGAACGAAATTAAAAAACACGCGGCGATGACAATAGGCGGTGGCCATGGAAACTTTACGTTCGTCCGAAGCTGATGACACCCTGTGCGACGTTACTACGTATTTTAATACCTACACGATCGGACATTATAGTTTAGCCGACGGAATAAATATTACGGCCGCCCGGTGTGCCCGCGCGCGCGTAAATCACATGTAAACAAAAGGCCAATTGCAAACAGACCGTTTTCTATATATATATAGAGTCGTAATAACAACGAGCGGCGATATTTGCATACCGGAACCGACGAAACGGTCGCGGCAATAGCTTTCAGCCACTTATCGCGAAACGCCGCGTCGCGCGAGCCCCGGGCGCCGACCACTCCCCCCGACTTTTTGACCGCGCGAGCCGATCTCGTTTCGACCGGAAATCGGAAAAGACGCGTCGCCGCGATGCGTTTTTGACGTATTAAATATTATCGTCTCCCGTCCGCGGGCGGAAACTCGTCGACATCTGCGTCGGCGGACTCTTTTGCAGGAGAGGAGACTACGTTTTCAGGACCGCACTCGGCCGCCGCCGCCGCCGGTCGTTTTTCGCGTCCTGACCAACGAATTCACCGCTCGCCGATAACAATAACGCGATCCTCTTCGTCGTCGATCGAATGAGAGGTGGGGAATCGAGCGCGCAAAAGTATAATATCCTTATATTTATCCCACTTGTGTTTCACAAAGTCGTCTCAAAGAGAGAGGGAAGAAAATAAAGCTAATGCTCTGAGTAGTCCAAGTTGTAACAAATTTTAAAGGTGGCCAAATATACATACGTACCTTTTGTTTACTTTTTGAGAAGAAAAACTGTTGAGGAAATCGTTCGAATTTTTTGTTTCAAATTTCCCCTGCGAAACCAAAAGACAAAAAAAATAAGTGAAATTATGTCAAATAATATATTATATCGTTTAAATACATAACTTTCTCTAATGTCGAAATCCACTGAAAATAGGAGATGAATTGCGTTTACAGCGGCGATTTTATTTTTTGAGGCTATGAAAATGTAAGTACAGCTAACGGTCAAAATGTGTCGCTCACACCGAATACTCAATTGAAAATTGAACGCACACTGGTTTAGCGAGTACTTCAAACGCTACGAAACCAGAATGATCACAAAAATTATTGAACGTTTTATAAATTACCGAAAATAAAAATACAATTAAATATTTGTATCTAATTTAACAATAATAAAATGTATAGCGTTTTATTTAAAAAAAAACGATATAACAGTACCACGGGCAAGGAAATGAGAGAAGTGTACAATGTAAAAATAATTACGGCCGATTGAACAGCAATTTTTAAAAACGAACGATTAAAACATTTTTTTTTTTTGTGATGGGCGTCTATCGTACGCTGAAATCGTTAAACAAATAATAGAAAGCGATCAAAACACGACTGCAGGCTGGTATAAATGGGCACCCCACGTGTTCAAAAAGAGCAGTTTCACGAACGAAAAGTACACTTTTGATAAACTACCGTCACTGAATGCACATATTGCAACAACTGCAGCCTGATTAATGACTCGATTACATAACACATCGATTTCGACCAAACAGCATACACTTCAAATCATAAAGTAATTTAATTAATACACTGATAGGTACTAAATTCGTTTTATTATTGTGTTTTAACAGAACACATTTATCAAATATAGTTATATGAATATAACTAGCACGTGATATTAATTTGCAATGCGAACGCTTATTTTCTGATTATAAAAAATACACGCCCATCGATTGATAATACGAATGCCATAATGGTTTTTCTCTCGTCATTTTCAATGCGAAAAAAAAATCGAATTGTGAAAAATCTATTTCATAGAAAACCTAAACACATTATATTACATAATATTATCTTATTAAAACACTACGATTTCCCGAGATTACCTATCGGTGTACTGGGATTTTCGTGGCCGGACACAGTACCCGCGCGAGGATAATAATAATAATAATAATTTATTCAGTAGAATAAAACGGGCCGAGGCCCAATAGTACAGAGCAAACAGATATAATCTTATACGTATATAAAGTTTACAAAAATCTAAAAAGGGAAAAAAGTGTTAAATTTGAAAGGCAAACCCAGCATTACGTATTCACATTATTCATGTGAGCGTTTATTATCTCCTTTGAGGGATAGAAGAAAAAGTCAACTCTCATCGAAAGTGTTTAAAAAAAATAATCGGCCAAATATCACGTGCCACATATAAATTCGTCGAGTTTATAATTAACGGTGGTTATAATACGTATTATTGTACGAATAGTCATTCGTAATCGATGGCGATGCGTTAATACGAGTCGTAAGACAATTATTACACTGGTCAAACGTGGAAATTTAAAATTGTTTGGCAGAGGGGCTCGAAAACTGTTTGAGAGAACTTTGAACGATAATAAGCCTCCTCAGGATACCGGTCAAGCCTTTCGGGTTCGCGGAAACATGGACGACTGATGTGGTTTTCGCGGGGAAAACGACTTACAGCCGTCTCCGAGTTCCGTCGGGGAATCGCGGGACGATAAAATGGCGGAGAGTGGCGGCGATGGCAAGGACGAAAAGACCCCGAGGCAGAGGGAGACAGAGAGAGGACGCGGCCTACACAACAAGAGTAATAGGCGCGCGACCGATATAAATGACTGATTACACAATATAACTTCATTAGCGTCCCTCGTAATCGGCTGCCGCCGGCATTGTCTTTTGTTGCGTTTTGCCGTTTACCGAGACGAGTGTTAACCGCCGCCGCTCGCTGAGCTTATCGAAAAAAATCCGCCGCGTAGAAAATTGCAATATATTATAATATTTATAGACACGCAGAGCGCAGGCACACGAAATACGTTCGGACCGCGCACGATTCAGCGCTGGTCTTATACCCAAACGCGAGCGAGTAACAAATACGATACGTATTATACCTTCGTAATTGTTAGAATAATAATTGATATGTTATGTACATACCAGCCGCCAGTGTGGCCTGTTGTAAGTGTGTGTTTTTTTTTTGAGAAACGACAGCTCCTTTAAAATTTGTAAGGCGATTTGGGTGGCCGAGTGGCTGATGGTGATTCGATGGTGACCCTTGAGCTAAGAACAAAAACGATCACGGCTATTAGAATAAGTATAGTGAATATAATATGGAAATAATAATATTATTACTCAACGCAATCATATAGAAAATTACTTGTGTTTACTAATGTTCGACGATGCAAAGACATCGCAATGCACACCTTAGAATACGTCCAAGCGATTATGTTTTAATTTATAATTATTAAACACAATAGATGTGAATTAAATTGAGACTTGAATAAAACAATATTATATAACGGAGCGATTTTGTGTCATTAATCCTCAACCCTCCTCTACTATAGTTGTGCCACTAATAGCGGTCAATTATGTCGGAATATATAAAAATTAGGGCTTCATTCGTTTATATTGAATTAAAATGTACAAATTCTTCTATATTTTTTTTGGAAAATCATCCAAACCTGCGTTTGGTCTGATAGTGGTAAACGTTCGTGCACTCCCTAATTATTACGCCACTGCAGGTGATTATCAATTACTACATCTATACGCGACGTTGATTAGAGCATTCAGAACTGCCCGATAAGTAACAGACCACATTAGTAAAAATAAATCAATGCTGAAACTTTATTGTCATCAGCAGCTATTGTGTTTAGGATTTTAAGTTTTCGTCAAGTGCCGATAAAAATAAAAAGGAAACGAGTAAAATCAAAGTACAATGTTCATTAACTCTCGTTTCATCATGATGCGAGCGGGTTTAATACGTACCTATAAAGAGTTAATGAGGAGTTTTATTCAAATAATAGACGCGATTCGACTAAAACTCGCTTGTTTCTATTTGCGTTCATAAAAAACAGCGTTTCCCCCAATCTGTTCGGTCCAACGCTGGTTGATTTCGTTTTCAATTGCAGAGATTTCAGAGACGCGAACTGTCAAAAACATTAATATAAGTATTATGTACAGCGTGTTGTTATATCGGAGAATGGTTTTCAAAAGAGTTTAATCGTCAACTATACTATTATAGTACACTATACTACGGTAATTTAAAATATTAATTTTCTACACTCGCTTACACACAACTTGTAGACCAGGTTGACGACGATGTTATGAACGACAATCGAACAGGCCTGCAAATAACAGAACGCATGCGATTATTTAACGGTATTTATCGTACAATCGCGCGGTTTGAACGCATCAATCGACGACGACAATGAATTCAATCCGACCGTATGACAATATAATATCGTCTCAGACGAGGGTGCGCGTTGTCTGCGTCGCAGATTTGCATCGACGTGCAACGAAAGCCGCGTACAATAATATGCGTCTTTCGGTCGCGATGCACACGATGTGATAATTATACCTACTTCGTCCGGTCGGACAGAATTAATTACATAAAATAATTAATCCTTCCGTTATGAAATGGTCGCGATAACGCGGCACCGTACGGGATTATCAATAATAAAACCGTCTGGACGTAACATGTTTGTCCGTTTGCGAGGAACCCGGATCTAGTGCGCGCCACACTCGTGTACACGCGAAAAAAAAGATACCGCGGTGACAGGGCGGACGGATGGAAAACGACAATTATATAAGACGAACACGCTTTGATCGATTATCCGATAACATACTTACGGCGGCCGGACTAAATGGAGCAAAACGCAGGGCGGCGAGTTCTAATAGAAATAATGGTTCGTGTATAAAAATAAAGAGAGGAGAAGGTACGCGACGTACGAGGGGACACGTCTTGCGGCCGTCAGTCGGCACGTGATGTATTGCGCGAGCGGCTTTCGTGACGACGACGACGACGTGTCCAACGATCCGCGAAATCATAACCACACCATAAACATACCCCGTCCGGGACGAAAAGCCAATATATACGTATATATACGTATCTCAACGCCTTTTTGTCGAAAAGACAAAACAATTAATAAAATGTCTCCGGTAAAAAAAATATAAAACAATACCGGGGTAGATGAGTAGTGAGTCTGCTATAGGTGACTGGGTCGACGAATCAAATCCGTAACGTAAATCAAATGAACGAGTTGACGACGACGGGGCGAAAGTCCGTCACGACTAAATCTTTTCGAAAATCACTCGACTATTATTATTATCAGTGGCGTATTTTTTACTCAGTGGTGGTTTACCTAGGTTCTTCCATAATTTGAACATGCAAATACCGAAATTTTAGAGTCTTTATGCCCTCTCAATGCAATCTGTTGCCTTCCGCACGATCGAATAGTCTGAATAATAGGTCTCAAAGATGAACGATTTTTAAAAATTTCTTGCTTTTTCTTAGTATTTAATTGCACATATTATACATTATCCTGTTCCTTGTTATGAATTTTAATTACATTGTCGGCATTTAACATGGCAGTTTTATGGAAATTTAAGTTGGCGTGATTTTTTAAAGATTCTAATGCGTCTTTTAATTTAATAAGAGGTTTGGTTACAAGTTTGCCTAGTTCTACGTGAGAACCTTTACCAACATTTGTTTGATGCAAGAAAAGTACACAATACATACAAAAGTTAAGCCATTTCAACTGAAAAATTGGTTTAAACTTGCCATTATCTTGAGCTGGAAATTTATAATTTATATCAGGCATCCATAAATTATGTAAAATTGAAATTTTTCATCATGAAACCGACCTATGCACAATGTTATACCACAGATTATATGAAAATTTCATATAATCTGTGGTCATACAATAATATATGCATTAAATAAATACCTACTAGCACGGCCGAAGCTGTAGAAAACGAACAAAATAAAGATGACGATTTAAGATTAGTAATATACAAATTAAGACTTGTAGCGACTTTCATAGACCATTAAAATAATTTTTAAATTTCCTTAACATTTCGGGGTGGGGGGGGGGGGCTGCAGCCCTCTCAGCCCCCCCCCCTGGCTACGCCACTGATTATTGTCCGTGTTTCGGCCGATATTAAATAATCGTGCGTAATATCATCGCGGGGCGAGATTGGACGGCGACGACGACGCGAGTACGCGGAAATAGGCATGTGCCTATGTAGTAAAACGATCGTTAAAAAGGTACCCGCTTCGATTCGAGTCGTAAAACGAGCGCGTGCGTGTATATTTACGTATGAATAATAATAAATCCGCGCGGACGCCATTATAATACGGCGTCGGCGGCGGTTATTGTACGCGGCACGATTCTGACACCTTTTTTACAATCCAATCAACGGGCAGTAAAAAATTAAAATAAGAACCGTAAACACGCGCGGCCGCGACTACCCCCCACCCGTATTATCCGCCGCGTCCCGAAACTCGAAAACCAATAACGCTGTTGAAAACCTAGTCGATTGGAAATATCGTTAAAAATATTATACGTCGCGCAATATACGTATTGTACCTACTGCACTATAACTGGTCGTGCGTACCTCCGCGTGTGTCACGAGGAATATCTGGCGACTCGATTCAATGTCAAAATCAAAACTACACGCCTGTGTTTTAATATGGTTTAAAATCGATGTTGAAATTAAAACTAAATGTTTTTATTGACGCATCGCAACATTATTATTATAGACGTGATGAAACCGAACGTCTAATCATTGGACGAGGGTAGGCGATGGAGGTTCCTGCAAATCAAGTCGATAGTCAAAACCATCACCATAAAATATGCAACTGATATTATATATATTTTAAAGGGCCGGTCGATGGAAAAATTGTGTTTAGAATTTCACATAAAAAAAAAAAAACAGTGTAATTTTAACGACTATGAGCTACTGGTTTGATTGTACAAAACAAAATAAAGAAAATATCTGAAAAAGTATGACGATTAGCTTTTTTAATAAACCCTACAGTGGAAGGGACGGGGTGAAATCTTATATATATATAAATGAATCGCAAAATGTGTTGTAAGCGCATAACTCAACAACCCCTGAACCGATTTCGCTAATTCTTTTTTTATAATATTCCTTGAAGTACGAGGATGGTTTTTACGGATAGAATTATTAAGAAAATTAACCCTAAGGGGGTTAAAAGGGGTAAAAATGGAAAAAATCCTGAGTCACTGGAGCTTTGTGGTATGAAATTTGGTCAACAGTTTCGTTTTATATAGTGGAGACCCCATGGGAAAGGATTTTCCTAAATTCGACACCTACCGGAGTTAAAAGGGGTAAAAGGGGTAAAAATGAAAAAAACTGATAAAATAAAAAGTTATACTGCACACGGACGAAGCCGGGTTATTCAGCTAGTTCCTTAATATATGTCCCAGACTAATGTCTCCATCGCCCAATGATCGCGCGCATATACGATAACAACAGACGCACCTGAAAATTGTCAGCTAATCCAACAATTGGAGTAATCGCCGTAGCCCCCAATCAAAAGTGTCACGTGTACGACTCGACGTAGAGGTAAGTCGGATAGACATTTTAACGTACCAACTACGGTATATATATATACGAGTATAACTACTATAAGCCCGACGACTCCGGTCGATTTACTGTAAAATCCTTTCTATTGTATACTATCTGGTATTATTAATTTTTGTCTACAAGTCTTGTCGCGCGACGTCGTCCGGCACGACGACGACGGACGAATGCAACAGAAACAATACGAACACGCGATAAGAGTGTTTTCGAAGCGAAAAACAAAAAAAGACTACGAGGTCGGTCCGTTGACTTTTGCCGGCGAAATGTGTGATTTATCGCGAACGAAAATAAAATACGAAATCGTATACGGGAAATCTTTGCGTTCATTTTTTGCCCCCCCCCCCCCTCCCCCTCTTTCTGTTTCGCTCGCTTTCTCGCTCACTATATATAGCTCGACACGGCTACGTTCTGATACTTTGCTCGAGAGGGTTGGTTGAAATGGGTGTCGAAAGAAGAGAGGGCAACGGAAGAGATAAATATTTTCGGCAGTCGTAAATCTTTTTTAATTACAGCGACCAACCCTTCCTTAAATAATTTCCGTCGTCTTCGAGCCAAAATTACGCTTCCCGTTGTGTGTGTGTGTGTGTGTGTGTGTGTGTTTGCGCGCGCGCGCCCGCTCGCGTTTTTATTCGCAACATTCTCCCTCTTTAACGAGTCAATTCCATAATAGCCAACGTGTCATTAAGACGACTACTCTTAATTAGTTTCTTTTTCCAGTCCATTAGCCATTTTTTTTTTTTTTTATTATTATTATTATTATTATTATTACAGTATATAATAGACCAAGGGGACATTAAAAAAAACGTATATGTATATGCGACTCGTATACTTTATATACGACACTTGGTCGTGTTTTCTTCTATTGTTATTGCGGAAAGAGGGAAACAAATGAAAAGCGAAAGAAAAAACAACAAAAAAAACACGCCTCATTTCCTCCGGGTTTGCCCGAGTAACGATAGTGAATTTCGATAACATCGCGCATTATTATTATTATGTTACTATATAATATTATTATAAATGTAATTGCGCGCACATGACCAAGACTTAATCCGAAAACTATTGTTATTCGAAACGACCACTTGGCCCGTCCGCAGGATACCTTATACCAATATACTCGGGAACGTTTAACATCGTCTTCGCCGCGGCGCGGCGGCGAGTATACTACGTCGGATATTATTATTTTCTCTCGAACGACCTCGACGGTTTGAATATCTCGTTATTATATCCTTATAGTTAAGACTAGCGGTTGTTTTTTTTTTCCGATTACTTTTCAACTTTACGATTTGTAAAACGAGTTCTTTTTTTTCTATTATCAAACGCACTCGAGCGTTGTAACGCGAAAATATAATTTAATAGACCTATATACTTGGCGATTCTCGGTCAATGTTGATAAATAGGCTTAAATAGGCAACGTCGATTTTAAGACACTACTTGTCTTCTCGTGTTAGCGAGAAGGTTTTACTGACCATTAGCGTACACAGAGAAAGGACTGGTTCAACTACTTGTGAACATTTAAGAGGACACTCTTGATTTTGTACATTTAGAAACAATATTGGTAATATTGAAAAGACAAAAAGGCAAACGTTTGTACTCAATCGGACTAGTTCAATCGTTCAGAAAAATATTGCTATTGTAACCTAGTCTCACGAGTTTAACGAATTAAAAAATATGGTTTTATTTAAAAAAAAAAAAGAAAAAGAAAAGAATTTATGTCTAACTAATAATTCGAAAAACGCTAAATAAATTTTGAATTTTCTTTTTAGTCCACTCCCTACGACCTCAATAGATTATCGTATAATATCAAAACGTTTAATTGAACAAAAAATTGAACGAATTTACAAATTCATCATGTTATCAGACCGTGTTATACCATAGTAGATAATATTATAAATTTATAATATTATAATCGTGATTTTTACTTAAATGGACAATTAATTAGCTTAAACCAGCTAAAAGACAGAAATTCAATTTCTTTTTCCACGCTATAAATTTGATAAATTCATACGATAATAATAATTGTATTGATGAAAAAACGTTACGACGAAATTAATCTAAAAATTAAATTTTTCGAACCTTTTGGCTCTATCTAGCGGTGGATGTCTAACGAACGGTAAAAATAATAAAATCGTACAGATAGCAGCACCTGTATGGTCGCTCATCTAAATCAACGAGGGGTCTCGGCGCGCATATTAGTTTTTTTTTCCCCCAACAAAACAAATTTTAAAATAGACCTGTCCACTGACACTATTAAGGTTAACTATTGTCAACTATAGTATAAATAATACTTATACTATGGTATAATAAAAAATATACCCGCTCAAAATGTAAAATAACAATGTCGCAAGGCTAAATAAAAATATATAATATGTGGTGAATACTTACAATTTGTAAGAAACCGTTATTTCTGATATGCTAATAATTGTTTGAATGAAAATACTAAATATGAATTTTGATAAACTTCTACTTATTGTCGTTACTTGTGAGACCAGTAGTTTGAATTCTGAAAATATAATTTTACGAAATAGATATAATATTAATCAGTTTCATATTAGAGGCCGGTTTTATTATTTAAACCTATGTAAATAGCTGTTTTTAAATGTTTTTATTGTTCTTGTAAATTTCTTTCTGTTAAATTAGAACAATTATAAATATATATAATTGTCGAGCTGTAATAGTCAATCTAAAAGCTAATAATAAAAAAGAAAAGAAAAAAAAAGGTAAAATATTAAGTACATTTATAACAATAAATATTCAATAAGTTAAATTGATAATTAAATTAATTTTATAGAACGTAACAATGAAAATTTATGATTTAAAATTGTTTATAAAAGTAATACTCGTATAAATAACAAAAATAATTAAAAATATAATACATTTCTTTTCATTTTATTTTTTATAAATTAATTAATTACTGAACTAGAAACATACTTTCTGATTTAGCCAATTTTATGCAGATCACCAGTCAGTTGCACCCCAATAGAGTCACCTTCTACAACAGACTCGAGTGATTGAAAAATAGATGATTAGGTTAGACGAATTAGAGCAATATGACAGGGCGGTGTATGATCTTAACATGTTGACTTTTATGAGTGAAAGTGGAACTACGCGTTTCGATTAAAATCAGAAAGATTAAATATTATTTTACCCATTTGTATGAAATAGGACATCCTAGATTCATAAACCAAATGAGTTATATTAGTTATAATATTATTATTTATTAGTTATATTACTGCAAGTAAAATTTGTACGAGACACAAACAAATGTGTTTACCACCTTTTCAAAATTTGTCTTTAGAGAGCAGCAATAAGTGAGAAAATAATTTGAATCAGTCAAAATCATACTGTATTCTGTATAGTTTGCAGTTTTTGTAATATTTTGTCAGTTCTCCATAATTGAAAAATGTATAGAAGAAATCAGAACCTAAACAAAAATTCAAATTAAAAAATAAGATAACCCAATAATAATAATATCATACAAATTACCATAGTACAAGTCATTTTCAATTAAATAATTATAATTAATAAATAATTTAAATTACCATTAATTTATGGCCAGTTTATTAGCTAAAAAGAACCAATTAAATAAGATAACACTAAAGAGTTTGAATTACAATCTGTTACAAATAATCGTAAATAGCAGTATGCTTTAAGTCCTTATGTAATTTAATAATGATAATTAATAATTAATAATTTAATTTAATAATCTTTGTTGTACTAATACTTAGAATAATATTTTTGGTTGTACTAATACTTAGAATAATATTTTTGACAAATTAATATTTATGACAAAAAATAAAAATAAACAATCGAAATATTTTATACTCCACACCATTGAGTAAAAAAAAACTTTTAGAATGAAATAAAAATAATGTATAACATTAAAGATAACTTACACTAACCTATGCAATTAAATTACTCAACATTTATAAACTATTAAAGTTATTACTTAAAAAAAAAACAACTGATACCTATGGATACAAAATTAACAAAATCAAACAAATAATATAATAAAGAATAGAATAATAAAGAATAGAATAATAAAAATTAAGTAAATCCCTAGAAGACAAGTGTTATACTTACAGTAGTAATATACCATGTTACTTATTTAATTGGAAAGTGGCGTATATGGTTCTGAATCAATTTGAAGTTAGACTATAAATCTCATCGCAACTTAAGTCTTTGGTGATTTCTTCAAAGCTGATCACTTTTTTTTCAAATACCTCTTGAAATGTTTGTCCATCGGGTACCGTGAATAATGATGAACATTTTTTAAATATCTGTCGAGCTCCGTTTCGAATTACTTTGATTTCTTCCACATATTTAATAGCTTCATACTCGCTTAAATTACATTCGTTCCTATTACCTATATAGTTCATTACACTGTTGATAGTATTAATTATATCTGGATGTTTTATTAACATAAGAGCGTTTATTTTTAATTTGTTAGTGTTTTCTAATACTTCCAACGCTTTGTCATAATTGACATTATCGAGTTGCAAAGCTAAACGTAGTTCATGCATATAATCCAGTAAATCAACTTCTGTTTGTAATAAATCAATTTGGGTATCTTTGTTTTCATCCGTATCCATACAATTTGGAATATCTGATAAAGATGCGGTCATCAAATCATTCAATTCATCTGGTAGTATGTCTTCATCACTGATTTTAAATTGAAATTGATTGATATCCATAGATTCACTGTTATTTGTAAGTATTGATGTTTCGGAAGTGGTTAAAGGGCTATCATTTGTTTCTGAACTTAAACTTGTACCTAAAAATAATATCAGTTATGTTAGAAACATACAACTTAAGAGTATACATAGACATAAATATTGATAATTTATTTAAACTATGATGAAAATACGAAAATGTGAATTAATAATAACTGTTGGTCTAAGTTGGGTTGAAATCATGTCAAGTTTTCAAAATAACCTATTACAAGACTATAGATTGTCTAGACAAAAAGCTAGACAAATGGATAACTCTCAAAAAAACAAAAAATCCAATTTCAAAATAATGAAGAATTTACCTCAATTATTTATATCAGATCACTCCAAAATCAAATAAAATAAAAAAGCTAATGAATTAACCTTTAACTTAAAATATCAAACATTAATAAGTTACACTGATCCAAATACAAACAATGATTTGTATGAAATATTTATAATACTAATAAATTTATCCAAAATTTTCATCCAAAATCAAATGGTTTTCAAATAATATGTAACATGATTTCTCAATTTAATCATATAAATTACTGAGATAATTGAACATTACACATCTAAAGTATTGTTTAAGTTCAATTTCCAATACAAAAAATTGCTGAATAAAATATTAATCTGATGTAAATTCATGACTTGAAAATTTAAAAAATAACATGTTCCTCACTTTTCCTAAAATATTTTGTACGAGTGTTTAAAATTTAATTTACGTTCAAATTTAAAAATATAAACCTTAAAAGTCAAATCTAGTTGACATTTTTAGAATTAATGATCCACTATACTAGAAAGATAAATAATTACATAAAAAAGAAATGTCTTCTAGGTAAGTATGAACTAATTTTACCTATGAACAGTAGAATACATAAATTTAATAAAAATGTTACCTTTGCTTATACAATTTTGTTCTGACGAATAATCCGATTTATAACTGCTGCTTGTATTAGTATTATTTGTAGTTTTGGCCTTTTTAGTCTTGGCATTTTCAATCTTGGCCTTTTGGCCTAACTTAGAATGTTTTGGCTTTTCTGCAGAAGTATATTTATTCGATTTAATTCTGCGACCAAAGCGAGACACATTTAAGTTGCTGGTAGAAACTGTTTCACTAATTGTATCACAATCATTAATTTTTGATGTTTCATTACTATCCAGTAAAACATCATTGGACTCAGTAGTATGGCTTTCACTTGTTTCAGTAATGTGTTGACTAACGTCAGTATTTTCATCAGTCTTAGAGTTCTAAAACATAAAATATGATTTTTATAGATAAATCAAAAACAAAAATGAATAATGAAAAATAATGTATACTTGATTTTTACATCATTTAAGATATTCATATGGTTGGCATTCAGATGATTATGAAGTGTTATTATATTGAGTGATTAAATTTTATTATTTTAAATTTAATATTTATACTGGTTAAAATTATTGAAAAATTAGTTTCTTTTTCATAGTATATATTATAAGAAAAAAATAGATTTTATTTTTATTTATTTAAATCTATAAAATAAATTTCAATTATCAAAAGAAAAATAATAATCAATCAGATTAGTAATTATCTAAAACTGTTAAAACTGTTTAAAATTAGGAAATAAAATGACCAACTTAATGTTGGGTACGATTTCTTTCTAGAGTCATAGACTACTACATTTTATGCTAATAAAGCTAGGATGCAAACTAAATTATTTTGTTTAAGTATTACCATTCTAAATAAGCAATTTTAAAAGAATTTCTCTTTGTATATTTTTAATTTTTTTTTTTTCTTATATTTTTGTTAACGTGTTATATTTTTTACTAAAAATTAAATTACAAAACAAATAATTTCTATTATTCTTTTTAACCCTTAATTTCATTAAAATTGCATATTATATTTTTAGCCAACATTAAAAAAATAAAATATAGTATTTATTTCATATATTATAATGATAATTGATTCGTGATAAATTGTCAAACTAATTTAAACCAAAGTCTAGATAAATACTTAAATCTATGAAAATAATAGTAAATTCTATTTGTTAAACACTTTTATTTTAATGAAGCTATTGTAAGACGTAAATCAGGGGTTTTGGCAAATTGGAATTACATACACTCTTTTGTAACATAATAAAAAATTTAACTAAGTTTACTCACTTGCTTTTTATTCATTAACATTGCAATTTGGCTATCACTAAACAATTCCAATAAAACAACGGCAACAGGTAGACGTTTCATATCTATATTTTTTAATGGTATTTTATGAATATTTTCATATATTTCATGTGATTTTTTCCATTTTTTAGAAGTAGTCAAACATGTCTTCTTTCTTGATAAAGGATATGTATATTTGTTCAACAAACCAGAATCATCGTATATAAATTTTTCTGTACTTTCTGAATTAAATTCATTTACAAATTGAATTTCATCATCGTTCTCATTTTTATCTGTGTGAGATTTTCGTTCAGATGTACTAGGTGTTAAGGATACTTGAGTATCAACTTCAGAGAGAACAGATTCTTCAGAATCATTTTCAACTAATACTCGGTCTTCAGATCTGTTTTTTTCATTGGCATTGGGGTCTTTTTCTTCAGGATTTATACTTTCTAATTTTTTAGAAATATTTTTAGTTGATTTTTTTGATAATCGATTGGGTTGGAAATTTGATAATTTTATTTTAATTTTGTTCAAACCATTAAAATCCATCTCCTCTTTTGATAAATTCATTGAATTTAATTTAATTGTACATTTAACTTTATCGACACTAGGTCTAATAAAATTTGATTCTTCTTCTTCATAATTGGTTGCTTTAAAAAGTTGAGCATTATTTTCAGAAGAAAGTGGAGTGTTTATATCATTTTCAATTTGTATAAGAGCTTCAGAGAAATGTTTAAGTTTGTTAACAGTTCCTACAGGATTACTTAGTTTAGACTTGTTTTCTTCATATGAAACAATTTTATTCGCATTACATTCAACATAATCACCAAATCCATAAAAATAAACATTGTATATTATTTGTGATGAATCATCACTTTTAACACTAGATATTATAGCTGGCCAAGCAGGGTAACCTCGTCTCTTTGCAAAGACTTTGTCTTTGACATTAAATTTCTTTTTTGAAGACATTGAACCTGTAAGAAATTAATTAATAAATAGAAGAATAACAAACCTAAATGTTTAATATATACTTACTCACTGTAAAGCAAATTGGTAAATATTAAATTGCATTCGATCCTTAGAATTTGATATGTTGGAAAAAATCACCAAACTAAAAAATTAAAATTAATTCATTGATTATCATAAAAACATTTTTTTTTTTTTTTTAATCATTTAAGTTTTGTGCATCAAATCACATACTTAATGCTAAATTAAATATTCTTCAAAATATTATGGTTTTATGGATAAAAAAAACAACATGTGTTTGCATAGAAATATACTTTCATGTTAAATTAAAAATACACTTAAATATATTACAATATTCTAATAAATGCTAAAATTTGCTTTGATATTTGATGCGACTAATTCATAATAAATTATGTAGGTTATTATTATCATTAAAATTAATAATATGCTATCATATATTAATCATTAATTTGCTGATAAATACTGTATTTAATTCTGTGATTTAATAGGGTATGTTGGTAGAATAATTATTATTTAAAACCCGTATATAAATATTATACTCTTGAAAATGAATAATTTAATTGAAAAAATATTAATTCAATTTCATTTGTAACTTTTATTAAATGTTAAGTTTTTAGAATATTATTTTTATTTGAAACTTGTTTTAATTAAATTTTGTAATATGCATTTTTAGAATACTATCTTTTTTTTATTGTGGAAATAAATTTGTAATAATAAATCCAATCTAAAAAATATAAGAGGTATACAATAAATAAAAATAATACAATGATTACTTACACTACTACTGGTCATCTACACAAAATGCATTCCAAAGAACTAATGAATCACAAACAATGTTATCTTTTACATTAACAGTAAAATCTCCAACATTTATGGTATCAAAACTGAGATTGTTCATTGTAACAAAGGTTCAGAATTTGAAAGGCAACTGAAAAAAAATTAAAACACATTTAAAATAAATATTTTAATAACAGGCACCTATAATAATTATAATGTTATTCAAGCTAAGCAATACAATCATTATTAAAATAAAATATTATTCAAGATCATCTATATTAGAGACAGATGTACACTTGAAAATAACAATTAATAGGTACTATAAACATATGTTTAGAAATTCTATATAATGCAAAATACATTTACCACAGTGACCTATCATGTAAAACTACCCAATGTGTAAAAAACATATTCACATAGCCAAGAGCAGCACCTCTGCATAACTACCCCTCGTGCAGTCTTGCGAAATACGATGAAAATAATACCTCCGTATCACACGACCGGTAGGAAATTCAACCAGATATCCCGCAGAAAGTTGGTAAAATGTTAGTATTGGAGGGGGGTTTAAATTTTGAATTAAAGCTTACATTTTAACCCACTACATAACCATGCCCCGAATCGAGTCTGAAAACACAGTCGAGTCTATACAAATAACTTTAGCCCAGTCGAAATCGACGCGCTAAACGCGGTCGTAACGGATCGAACGGGGCGAGTAAAAATATCTCTATACGTACTTCTCTAGTCTCTAGAGTCTCTGCTTCGGCAACGAGGCTGATTCCATGTGTTACCCGAGTGTTCTCGTCGAGCGAATGGCAAACTGTTGTGACTGATTCAAAACCCCGCGACGAGACCTACGGCAACCGAAAACGATACGCAATAACAACAACGGAAGAAAAAGATAACCACAAATGTCTGACGATCGCCATACGCGCCAACGATCTGAAGGCGGGCAACAGTCGCGAGATGTCAACAAACCGACTTTGACACGATTTCATGGAAAGAAAAATCACCGCGTGACCTTGTAAATGACGCAGGTTATATTATATATAAGGTACAAACATGTCTGAAAGCAATAAATTTCGGATTATTAAAATTAGATTTCGGGCGAGCGATTCATCTAAATATAAAAGCGAATCGATATCTTTTGTTGCTGATAACTTGATTAATGTTTTTTCCGTCGCGTTCGCAATTGTCGGCACGAGGTTTTTCGTAACGATAAACGTTTTGTTAATCCGTGTCGGAAATGTCGGGATTCGGGTCGTTTTTGAAATCGAAAATTTTCTTTTTTTTTAATATTATGAACTGTCGCGGCAACGAGAAATAAATCTCAATCGTTGAATTTAATGGTGTTTTTCAGTACACAGAACTATACTTGGTAATTAATAACAATACTGTCGTTACTTACGGCTGATGTCGTCGGGTGAATCGTGCGTTGTTTACTAAAAAAAACCACACTGACACCACAAAAACTCGTCGTCCGTCACTGACGGCCTGGCGCGTACTTAAATAAACATAACGAACGCGTAAAGTTGCGGCGAACCAGAGCGAGCGCAGCCCGAATTTCGAACGAACGAGGACGCGTGTTGATACATATTTCGATACAGCTCGGATAGTGAGCCGGTCTTCTAACGACTCGTGATAAGGTGCCGAACAAAGTGAATCCGCAGCGTGGTTATAGATAATACTTGTTGCGCGAAAACTGTGGTTATAGAGATAGTACCGTTGATTGTACGGTCAGCGAAACTAGGCGGGCGACCGTGGCGCGCCTGGTGGAGAATTTCCGGCAGTGCTTCCAAGACTACATTCCCGCGTAAAATAACTTTTAAAAGCACGGCAGTTGTGATAAAAACTAAACATTCACTATTTCTAACAGGTAATAAAATTAATATTTTTAATCGTTTTACTCAATTAACCAATAGCTAAGGTAATGAAACTTAAAACTATTATAACGATATTTACATGGAAAAATATTTTTCCTAATCGAAATAAATAATAATTAGTCCTCATTGTCGTCGTCGTCATCTTCGCTTGGACTGCTTTCGTCAGGATTAATGGTCAACATTATCGGTTCTAATAACTCGTCCCTTAATCCCGCCTTGACAAAGTCCTCCTCCTGAATTTTTACGCAACGTTCTCCGCATTTGGCCCAATCGTCCGGAGTCACTGCATCGATCTCGGTATGTAGAAGTACCTCGACATCTGCAATTTTAAATGTTGAATTCTTTTCAGCCACTCTACCTTTAACTTGGGCCCAAATCAGTTCTATAGGATTGTACTGACAGTGGTAAGGGGGAAGCCTCACCACTTCATGACCCATTTGGAAAGTTAGTTCATCCAATTTATATTTTTTTCCGCGCGGCATCGAAAGTTTCACTTTTCCCCGTAACTCATCAAGTGTTTCTACGGGAGAAAAATCTATATTTTTATCCCGCAACCACTGTTGAACATCTGCCTTTCTACTGTTGGACTTCGGATAGTTCTCGACCAACGAAGAGTGATACGACGCGTTATCCATAACAATAATACTCGGCTCTTCTAAGTTGAGTAACATTTTTGTAAACCAACTTTCAAAAATTGTGGCATTCATTTGAGAATGATAATCTTTGTTACCAGAATTACATCTAAAAATGAGTTTTGATTCTTTAATGAATCCGAAGGAAGGAGATCCGGCGTGGTATACGATGAGGCGACTGTCTTTGCCTGTAGGTACTTTTAAACCTTCCGTTATCCGAGTATGGTTTTGATTAACCCAGGTTTCGTCCAAGTAGACTACCGGCCGAGTATCACCGTTCCTACGAAACTCGTTCATTTTTCTAAGAAATTTAACGCGCGCAGCTACAATATCCGACCGTTCCATCAAGAACTTGCGACCGTCGTTACATTTCTTGTACTTAAAATTGAGTTGTTTTGAAATAATTTTGACCGACGATTTCGATCCACGGTAATTTAATTTTTCACGCAATTCCACTAATATTTTAGCACTGGTTGGAAATTCACCCTTATCGAAAAGCTGTGGACAACTCTTCTGACCACTTCATTGTCAAAATCATCAAGTTCAGTGACAGATTTCTCGCGACAGTATTTTTTTCGTGGTGATTGAAATTTAAGGTCATTAGAACTTCCAACACATAATGATTCTTCTTGATTTCCAGTTATTTTACTTTCATTACGTATCCGTTGTACAGTTCTCAGACTCACCGCACATGCCTCGGCCGTCCTCTCCTGTGACTGTCGAAAATAATCTGCCAATTCCGGCTTGTCTTTGCACTTGGCTAAGGTTTTGAAAAATGTATACACGTTGTATATTGTTTTTTTCGTTTGGGAATGTATATTGGGTCGAACTGACATTTCGAAAAAATTATTTAACACAAACGAATAGTAAAAAAAAAAAATTCAAATATTGTACAATATTAAAACAGCCGTATAAAAAAAAACACATTCAACTCAATCGATAGCAATCGACACATACGTCATACACCAAGGGCAGAGGATCGAAGACTAACACATTTTGAAAAAAAACTGTTTCTGTACACAATTTGGTTTCAATAGAATGACAATACAGTGAGGCCAATGGAATGCGGTCGCCGGCGCCAGATGGCCAGTTTGAATAGAAAAAGGCCACGTTCGACGGTTGCCCTTACCCGCAGCAGTTTGTAGTACGCATATTTACATTATACATAGTGTATAAACTTTGGGAATTATACATTACATCCCTATAAAATAGTATATACGATTATAAAATATATGTGATGTTAGGACTAAGGATACACAACATTTTTCATAAGACAGCTGAAACACAGCTGCACCAGTTATTCATTTAATAAATATTACTTTTAGAACCACTGGCTTACATGAAAACGGCCGCCCGCCTAGTTTCGCTGGCCTACTATAGTATTTATATAACATAAATAACTATAACAGCGGTGCCCAACTCACACAACAATACTAACGTGTATATTTAAGGGCATTGAAAGCCACGTGAATTTTTCGTCAAAAAGACCTTTACGACTTCCAAAAAAAAAACGGTTCATGTAATAATCTTGGAGAAATTTTGAAAACAGTTTTGGAAAGCTTAACACTTCTACTGTGCATCGGTCGGAGCACTTTTTTAAATTTTGCATTTTTTCACGAGAAAAAAAAGTTTGAAAATTACAAAATTTTCAATATGTTCAATATCAAAAATCTTATTAACTAATTGCTTTTTGAAAAATGTGATCCGACCGATGCACAGTAAATTTATTTCTGAATTCAAATATTGTTTCATTTTGAATATTAAACCACTAGAAGTTCCAAATTGTTGGAAGTCGTAGAGGTACTTTTCGTGCATAAATTCTTTTACTCAGTGCGTAAAACATAATAATATTATATCTTTTACCTAAGAAGAATGTTGAGAGTGATTTAAGGCGAAAATCATCCGGTTTTAATCCAGATATTGTGTATAGTTTTACTATACGCCAGCATGATATTATATAGAAAAACTTGTGGAGATAAAATAACAAAAATCATTAGTCGATTTATATTTTTAAAACATTAAAAATACTCTCTATATATATAATTCGTGAGTTTCGACATGAATCAGTTTTCGGCGGCGGTCCTTAGGCGGCGGAGGACGCGTTGCCGCCGCTCTCGTCTCGCTTGTCTCGCTTGTCTCGGTCCGCGAGCATCTGTTGGATCTGCTCGAACGTCATGCCCTTGGTCTCGACGGCGTACGCGTACGTGTAGGCGTAACCGAGCGTGTTGATGACGGCGAACAAGGCGAACATGGCCTGGTACCCGTAGCGGTTGGTGACGGGCAGGAACATCTTGTTGGTGGCGAACGAGCACACGGCCAGCGTGACGGACGCGATGGCGGAACAGTGCGAGCGCACGTTCACCGGGAACATCTCGCCCAGCAGCACGACGGGCACGAAGCCGACGCCCGCGGCGAACGCGACGGCGAACGCGAAGTGACACGCGTACGGCAGCCACGGGACGAGGCAGTAGGGCAGCAACCAGTTGTAGTAGACGGCGAACAGCGCGGCGACGGCGGCCATGGCGGCCTCGGAGACGAGCAGCAGCGGCCGGCGGCCGACGCGGTCGACGAGCGCGGCCGCGGCGAAGTTGACGACCACCAGGACGACGGCGAACATCATGACGTAGCCGGAGCGCGGCATGTAGGGCGCGGGCTCGGGCAATATGAGCGAGGAGTAGGCGAGCACGCAGCTGATGCCGCCCGCGCGCTGCGAGATGCACGCGACCACGACCACGGCCAGGGCGCGCAGGTCCTTGCGGCTGGCGAACAGCTCGCGGAACGTGGACCGGTTCTCCATCTCGCGGCGGACCGTGTCGCCGGTGCGCCGCAGCTCCTCGGCCACGTCGCCGCCGCCGCGGTACCAGCGCAGGCTGTCGGCCGCCGCGGCCGGCCGCTCGCGGCGCAACAGGTAGTGCGGCGACTCCGGGATCCACAGGACGGCGGCCAGGAACGCGGCGGGCACCGCGGCCGACACGGCGTTCAGCTGGTGGTACGACAGCAGCGGCCCGAGCACGGCCTCCACCAGGAAGCCCATGTGCAGCTGCACGCAGAACACGCTGCTCAGCGCGCCGCGGATGTCCACGCCCGCTATCTCGCCCAGGTACACCGGCACCACCGTGTACGACACGCCCTTGCCCACGCCCGCCATGGCGCGCGCCGTGTACAGCGCCCACGGCGTCGGCACGTACAGCGCGAGCAGCCACGAGGCCAGGAACAGCGGGCCCAGCGTCGCGCAGCTCCACTTCCGGCCCACCCGGTCCATCATGTAGCCGGCGAACAGCGGGCTGGCCACGTTGCCCAGGTCCATCAGGGACACGATCCACGACAGCTGTTCCATGTCCGCGTCAAAGTCCGTCTCGTGCTTCATGAACTTCTCCACCACCGAGCTCGGCCATCCCAGCCACATGCCGCTGATGAATATCGACAGCGTGGCTGAAAGTCGGTTATTGTTTAAAATGAAAAACGTATACAATATAATATAACCTGTACGAGAGAACGGGCAATAATATCAAGTATATTATACTATTATATGATAACAGTAATTATCATAGAAAAAAATATAAGAAACATCGAATCTCACAATAATTGAAAGCCTAGCGATACCGGAAAATGCTGCAAAGTTGTTAAAGCAGTTGTTAAATATTTCATCATTTTTAGAACATATTTTGGCAAAAATAACAACATAAATATTTAAATATTTTCACTTTTTTATTACATAATATGTAATAAACTTTTACAAATTAGTAGTAATCGTTTTTGATAATACCTACGCATAATATCCTTTTTGTAATAATGTCCTTTTTTGAAAAGTGTCAACTATTAAAGGTTTCAGTGTTTCACTGTACTAATTTTTATCATAGGCGGCTCGTGGTAGTTTGACATGATGGCGCGATAAAATTTATTTTGAAAGAGCAGAGTAGCCCCACGCCCCCGTCTATCGAAGACGAATACTAAAATTAATACCCAATAATAATATGAAATGTGATTGATATCACTGATCTGTATTATCAAATACTTCACAGTCATTGTTGTCGGACGGAATTTCTTTGACCATCAATAGACGTAAAATCATCAAACTATAGTTCCGATATCGATCCCTCAAAGCCTAGGCATTATTAGGCAATACAGGTATTAAGAATAATTCGGATTCTATGCCATGAAAGTTATAATTCTTTCTAGTACTTACCAATAAATGTGACAATAATTTGTCTAAATACACCCGTATTAGACAACATGATGTTCGATTTAATGTTCTTCCAAAAGAAAAAGTTGTTTTCTTTCCGCCTATAAAACAAAACAGACGAACATATTATTAAAGAAAATATGAATATTATTGTTTCGATACGATTGTTGTTATTCCGTTTTTTTTCTTCTATTTTTTAGTAAATTTATCACCGGGTATATTATTAGTTTATTACATAATACAATTAATTATTATAATTACATAGGTACCGAATTTTGAATAGACTTAATTATTGGTAAATTCATAATTTTTCTGCTTAGAATTTAGATGGAAGTTATAAATACAAAATTACCTATCCTGGTTTGTTTTTGTAGTAACACGGTCTTTCTTTCTGCGCCCAAAGTGTAAGTCAACAATGAAATAAAATCAATAATTTATGTAATGTAACTTATTGTTTAGTTATTAATCGAATAAAATGTGTTTATTATTATTACATAACTCGAACGGTTGACACTAAAACACTTGTTATTGGCAATAATAAATTATGGTTTATAAAAGTAGATACATTCAACATTAGTCATAAAACAATGATAACGATGATATTTTTTGCTATTAAGGTTAAAAAATTATATAATCAACGAATGTTCAAGCCTAATGTTTACCCAGTATCTTAGTAGGTCTTTATTTTAAAAACAAAAAACAAAATGTACTTTTTAAATATCAATTGCTTAACAATATACATATTATTATGTTTGTGTATATTGTACACATACATTTTGATTGTTAAAATGCACGCTTACGATTCAAAATTAAAATCAAATCAGTAATAAATAATAATATATTACAATGAAATATTAGTTATGAAATTATTTTAATTTTAAGGTAAAACAGTAAAGTAAACAGTTAAGTATTATCCCAATCGTTATTTTGTATTGTAAAACATATACTTATCGGTATTATTATAAATTATAATAGTACCAACTTACTTTTATTTCCTACCGTTATCTATTATCTTTTGATTTCAATGTCATCCGCTTTGTTTTGGAAATCATTTACAAATATTTTACTTATTTTAGCGACAACAACCAACGCCAACGGATCTATTAAAGATAATCAATTCATCAAACGTTAGAATGCAAATTATAATTTATATTACATGATAATTAAATGAGAAATATTAACGTTTCGTCGCTGTTTATATTAATTTTCTGTTGCTACTTTAAATAGAAAACATATAGGTACATATAAACTACCGATTAATGTGTTTTCAATGTTGTGAGCACTCATCACAATAATATTATATAAACGCAACGTCGTGTTATTATTATTATTTTTAATTCGCACGCGACATCAATATACCGTACATAAAAGATTATTTCGAATTAACCAGGAAACAGTCTATATTTAATCGGAAGTGCAAAGATTTTTAAACGAATTAAACCTATCGCATGCTTACCGAGTTAATAAAATCCAAAAGTGCGAGGCGCAGAACGGAGATCTTCTTTTAGTTTTTTTTATTATTATTCGCATATCTTTATACGTTAAGCCGTACTCGTATTTATTGTAATCCGAATTGATCTGCGATAAATGCATTTGTATAGGTATTATGAATATTATTCTAAACTATATGGGTTTAAAAATATCATAAATAATCTCGAGTGCGTACATAAAATTCGTTTTTCTAACACAACGTGAAATCGTCGTCGCCGAACTCTATTGAGAACTGTGCTATAAAACGAAACAATCGATTACTGAACATGTCTTATTAGGTAACGGTTTTTATACGGGTTTTATTTACAACAGAAATTAAAAATTTCGATCATGTCCTCGTGTACCCGGGGTCTGCTTAAGGCGTAAGCGACGAACGCAATAGCAAAAGTTGCGTTTGATTATTGAGAAAAGAGGTAGTTTTTGGAGTGTATTATTTTTCAAACTCTCCCCCCCCCCCGCCGCGCCGAGAGCAAATTTGAATGTACGCCGCTGACGGTGGGTACGAATAATTATTATAATTATAGTTGGCTAAAGAGTAAAACGTTTACGGTTCAATTTTTATTCGTTAGGACGTAATACGAAACAAAAACAAACTTCTCTTACTTGTTTAAAGGAAGAATTATCGAGTGTTCACATTATAGGGGCGGTGAAATTGAATATTGCCCCAAGTATTATCACTAAAACCGGCGCCTCGCGTGTGTACCTATTGATGTTTGTACTGTGAAGCAATTTTTTTGATGCAATTATATTGTTTCGTGTCGGTCGTGTATAATAATAATAATTATAGTATTATTACGAGACGACACTGCAGTAATCGCTTTCTTTTCGGGGTTCGCACATGATTTCTTCGCGTATTACGATGCGTTCTTTGAAAGTACTTATGCTTAAAAATAAAACACAATTATTACCATAGATTATTAATATGCAAACTATAGTATACACGATGTCATCATTCAAAGTAGATAGAGGTACCTTTAGAAGAAAAAACACAATTACTCCAACGTTAACAATGTTATTTAACACTGTTGTCGTGTTAAAATGACGATTTCGTTCGATTAACGACTTGACCGCAAGGTTGGAAGCGACGGAGATGATGCAAATCCGCGACGATGGACGAGACTGCAGGACCGGTGTGAAAGCGAACTGCACAGAATCGAACGGACCGACGACTGTACGATAAGAAGACGACGATAACTCGAGTTGTGTGCGAAAATACGGAACGATCGAAAAGTTTACCGCGACGACGACCGCAGTCGGTTTTCGTCACTCGCGGCAAGTGCGAAACACGGAACAGACGTGTTCGCCGACGATGACGACCACACAAGGTGACGAACACTCAAGGACTGAGTCGGTAATCGTCTCTGTATACCAGACAGACGATTCTTTCGACTCGTATCGGCTCGCTTTACCTTTATGAATTCACACGGTACTGGGCATAAATGAGTTAAAAAGTCAACATGGTCTTAGCCTCGTTAGTTTCTATTGTGTTCTTAACTCAATAGAGTTAGGAATATTTTTATTAATAATTTCAAAAAAAAAAAAAAACAACAACAACAAAGGCTATTTCTTAAATTTATTTTAAAATGTTTTTTTTTTTTTTTAATTTGAAGTGAATATTATTTTCCATGTTCATGATTTTTTTTTTTGGTTATATAATAATTAGGTACACGTGTTTAATTAGGTTTTTAGAGCCATAAAAAAAAATTAGCTCTAATGGTTACTCACGTGAATATGGTTTGGGTCCGTATATTGTATTTGAATGCGATTAATGTCTTACGATTCGATTGCATTCAAATACACAATGTTATTTTACATTAGATTAAATGTTTTTCAAATATTAAATAAACCATGTTTATCGACGTGCAATAAAAATGACGTTATTGAGTGTTGAGACGTAAATGATTAAGTTTGGTAAAAAAATAGCCACACACGAATTAAGATTAAAACACGATTATTTAGAATACGAGTATATACCCAAATAGAATCGATAATGGTTAAAACACACGCGTGGAACAGAAACGTTTGGTCAATTAGTTTTAATCGATTACACTCTTATTCGTTAAATTGAATACATTTACAACTACAGACAGGCCTGACGAGAAGGTGTGGGTGTGTGTTTATTATGATTATTATTATAGTAGATTTTATTGAGTGCCGCGGTTACATGTAAAATGTATTTTACGGGATTAAAAATAGTCAGAGCCAATGCTTTTTTCTTACCTCTTAATGCGATAGTTCTTTGATTTGACATTAAGTGACTAGATTTGTTTACACCGGTCGCTAATTTGCTATTATAACTAATACTCTGCGAACGAAAAAAAAAAACATACGTCAGCGTTTTTATAGAACATTGATTTTAATAACAACCGAAATACCTTATTGAACAATGACATAAACTCTTTTGTCGTAATATTTACGAAGAAATTGATACAACAATTATATAATATAATTAACAACAGATATTATATATAATATATATATATATATATATGTATATAATATATATATATATATGTATATAAATATATATATATATACTAAGATTATTTAAAGAACAAAAAAACAAAAATAAAAAATAAGTGCATTTAATTATTCGAACGAAAAAATAAAAATGAAAAACATGACAGAGCTTTACAACAACTCAATATTATCACACTCATCACGCATAATAAACATTTGAACATTAATAATACGCATTGATTTCTTCTCGTAAAATCATCGTTTGCACATAGATATAGTATAATCTTTATAGAAAAAAGTTCATTCAAAAATCACAACACGGGAAAAAAATGTACGTTATGTAAATACACTTTGGCACATATTTGAAAATCGAATAACTGACGATTAAAAAAAGGCGGACAGATGTGAACGTTACAAACACTCGTCGAGTTAAACAAGAACAACAATTTCAGAAAAAAATAACGATCGTTAAAGTTTCGACTCGTATATTATTATTATTATTATTATTATTATTACTATTATTTTTTTTTTTTTAAAAGATTTAAACGAAATTTTAGAAATCGAAAATGAGCTCGAAACACATCGTCTACGAATCCGCTTTTTTTTAAGCGTCTAGTTTCATGTTGTCAAGTCTATAATATTAATATAATTAGAATAATTATGAAATATTATATATAATATAATACAATTTAAGTATTTAAAACAGAGATCAAACTCCACCGACGATATGTTAGTGTAAGAAAATTCGTTAAACATTTTTACTTGAAACATATATTTATAGGTAACATTGATTCATAATATATATTTAACCGTTAAAACTATGTAGTCTAATTAAGTACACATATTTGTATGTTACAGTATCTAAAGGTGATTGTCATTTATGAGAAAAATAAATATTTATAATCTAATTTCATATTTTTACGGCGATTGAACGTGTTACTTAATAATAATTATTATACCTATGATACAGAAAATAAATATTTTAAAAAAAGGAAAAAATTACATCAACAAACTAACGAATTTACATCGAATTATAGTTAAAATACAATATATAATATTTTTTCAAAACAAGTATATACGTTATATAATGTATATATTATTATTGTAATTATAATAAAATAATGGTATGGCGAGAGAATATAGAAAATGGAATGTAAATTTTTAAGGTACTCGTATCACACAAATAAATTGTCGTATTTAAGTAATTTAATATAGTTAACAAGAACAATTTGGCAATTAAGAAAGATTTAGAAATGGCGTTTGTTTAAAAAAATAAATATGTCGGTCGTTGAAAGTACGTCTTGTGCTTTTATATCGTCAAGTCCTGAATTGTTACAATTTTTAGTGAAAACTATTTATTTATTATTTTTAAACTTTACTCGTGGATTATTTTATTACATATTTGAAACCTGTCGTCCTGCAGCGTGTCGATAAAAATATGCGACAACTTTTATTTTTGTTTTCCTTTTGGACGAAAACTTATGATTTCCCCGTCGATTCGAACGTTTTAACAAAATAAACTATAGAGAATATTATAATAAAATATGTATAACTCGTACGTTTGCCAGAAAAATATTTCGATGAACAAAAATAATATGTCATGAAGACGCCACGTTTGTATTTCACAAACTCCCCTATCGGTCAAACGGAACTATGAAAAGCAACAGAAATCGATGAAAACAGAATTTAAACATGCGTGACGACGATTGACTGCGACATGTAATAAGCGTGTTCGCTGTGAACTATAGATAAAAGCCAAACTCATTGGAACCAGTCGCGCGCGCAACACGCGTTCCGTTTAACTTTCAGTGCGATAGGTATTTTCTGAGCAACCTTATACGCAATGGCGTTGGCGGCGAAAAGAAATATACGACGTTGCCAAAGACAAATTTTTACAATATTTAAAAAAGGAAAAACAAAATATGATTAAACGTACGTTTTCAGTCGGCAGAGACGCGTGTAAAAAATAATGTTAATCTTAAAAATGTTTTTAAAAACGTCGTCCCGGCGATTTCCGGCGATCCGACCGAATATAATATATTAACTTTGTTAATTCAACAATTGAAAAGAAAAATCCGAACAAGAGCCACTTGGTCGGCGAAAATTACGAGCTGACGCTCAAAACAACAGTTTTGCGATCAAATCGCGGTAACGTATGTTCCTATAAGTACTGTACATGATGTACATTTGTATTTATGTTTTAGCCTGAACAGTGTAACGAAAGGTCCTCTGGTTTGTGTTACACGTGCCTTCAGTTCTCGTTGCGAGAGGACCGTATGGTTTTGATGTCCTGCGTGCGGCGTACTAAATATACTATCTCGGAGGACGGGCAGATATTGCGGATATTACGATCGGTCAAGCGGGCGATTGCGGTTTTACAAAGTGCAGAGGTAAGTTCTCTCATTGATTTACACGATATAAGTACGATTTTAAACAATCGTTTGGAAAAAAAAAAATGAACGATCACACGCGACGCAATACACGTAAATATTACGTTATTGGTTCCGATACGCTGTCCGATATTTTGGAAGACAAAATTACGAAAAATTCGAACAAACAAAACGTACATATCGTACTCAAACACACTTGAGCTAGTGCACACACGGTATATATGAAGCAGAAAAAACTCACCCGTAGACGGATTTTTGAGAGTTGGAACGGATATCTCGTTAAACTTAAACTATACGGTTGATACGGTTTTTGGACTCGATGGGGCTCCACCACGATTATTATTTCAATACCTATTTAAAAAAATCAAACGTTTGTCTATGAGTCGAGTAAATATTTTGTGTGATTAGAATTTGTCGATGTAAATTAACTGTCGTGTGGAGTTATTTTAGACGCTCATGACGCAGATAAATCATGTTCCGCGCGTTTTCAAATATCCCCCGGTTCTTTCAACGAAACGCAATTGTTTGAATCCTCTTCGGACTTGCAAACGATTTCTCAACGCTAAAACATCGATTTCAAATCAAGTGATTAAAATTGTGTGCGAAACATTTGTCGAGTCCCCGAGTGAAACTGTGTGAAACATCAAATTACGTTCTCATTTACAAAATGAAATAAGAACCAAATAAATCGATCGGTTTTAGTCGATATTCTCGACAGCTTTTACTATCTACTAAAATAATGACTATCTACGAATGGTGGACTGCTGTCCAAAGTATACGTTGATTACGTTGTCCACTTCCATCAAAAGTCCTACATGCATGTACCTACAGCGTGAATCGAAAATATTTCACGAATACAAAATGCGATCGAGAAACATGTGTATTATTATAATATGACGTGCGAACTAGTCGTGATATAATAAGCGATTATCGAAAAAACAAAAATTGGGAGAAAAGCCGATAATGGTGGGCACAGCAAAGACGGCGAGGCCAAGTAGAAACGTTTACAGGTACTTAAGTACTTAAAAATAAAAACTGCCCTCTAGTCGGAATATTCGTGGAGAATTTCGCGAAGAACTCGCAGGCGACCGGAATACTATCGAAGGAGCGCGGCTAGAAGAGTGTTGGCGACGGGGTAGAATGATCGGATGACGGTAGTACGCGGTATACCGGGAGACGAGGCTTCTCGAGCGATCCTCTCGGCCTCGGATCCTCCTCAAAGAGGATATATTATATTAATATTATCGTAGCCGTCCGTCCGGGCGGTCTAAATATTCGTCTCGCTAAAGTGCAACAATATTATTGAAATTATCATTATCATTATTATTCACGCGACGACTGCTATTGGCTGCAACACGATTCCATGAAATTTGCAGAATCGTATGGATTTTAATAAACCGTTTATACAAATATGTTACACACACGATTACGTACGATTTCAAATGCTTATGTGAACATTTTGATTGTCAGTATGTTACGGTTATGATATATAATTTATAAATTTATTATGATTGTATAACGATATATTTTAAAATGTTAAATTTTGTGAAAGTTTGTTTTTCCCGGCAGTGAAAACCCTTAAGAAATAAACACGATAAATAAAGTAAATCGTAGCGATTGAAAATATAATCATACACAACAACGTTGGATATTTAAAAAAGCATTGCGGAAATCAAAATGTAAAATGTTTACAAAAACAAAGAACTATTCATTATAATACGACACTAAATAACAATTATTGTTTTCTCGGGTATCTACGATCAATACGAATATCAATAAAATATCGTGGGAAATATTATGATATTATGACTGTTTATATGTATATTATGTTTTTCCAACGAAACTGTTTTGGAACACACGTTTTCTGATTCATGTACATTTAATAATCGTACGCCAAAACATAAGTTTACCAGTATGAATGTGACGTATAAAACGTTATCTGCACGCCTACGAACGAGCGTATGAGTAAACGCAGCATTTCAAATCACGCGGAATCGCGTATATATTTTATTCTAACAAGAAATATATAGTCCGTGAGTACTATATTTCTTCGATAAGTACATACGGAATGGGGGAAACGAAAGACACATTAAACTTGAACATTTTGAAAATAGCAGCCACTCCCACTATAGTGGATACCATTACTCGTAAACCGTGTGTATATAGATATGCAATTTGTGGAATCGTGTTTGTACGTAAAAATGGTTATTGAAATCCATACAATTTCGCAAATTTCTACCAAGTTCTCTACCATCGCCAACGACGGCTGTACAGTGTGATTTTTTAAGCACGCTCGTCCCTTTTTTTTTTTTTTATGCTAAAACCGTGCGTTTATTCAATTCTGACATTTGAAAAATGTACAATAATATGTACTCGGAGAAAATATTTTCCTATGTATATATTTTTGTAAGTATACTTCTCGAGGAGTGGTAATATTAACTTTTACAAACGGGAACACCATTACTCTCATACAAGTAATGATATTATGTCGGTTAATTTTTTCACGTAACTCGGTCAACATTCGAACCAGTATTTACGGCGGAATCGTTCAAATTTTTAATAACTTCCGAAAAATGTGAAATAAAAAGTTCCTATATTTTAATTTGTACACGTTCATTGTATCTATCACATTGCGCATTATATAATATTACAGTTGAATAATTTCGAAAGAGTACATCGACAGTAGAAAAAGTAATCGATATCCTTGTGTGCATTTGTTTTTGCACATGAGTAATTTTACATCTCCGAATAATTCTGAAATAACGTAACTATCTATTTTTCTCTAATCTCGACTACGTCACACCGAAATCCCGCGGAAATCGACTGAATTTTTATAACTCGTGTAAAAAAAAAACAAACAAATGACCGTGTGTTTCCGTTCGAGAAAAAAAATTCGATACAGGACGCTCCGCTAGAAATACACGAAAAATGCATACGAGTAACATTTTCCGGAATTCGAAAAAACGCACATACTTGTACATAAAAGGGGGAGGGGGTGGGGGAGCATGCTTGAAAAATCATTGGTTAAATAATAATAATATATTTTGTCGAATACGCGGACGACCCCCCGGGCACCCGAATACGACGAAAGACGCCGTCGAGACCGCTGCAAACCAGCACCACCGCTAAAACACACCACTACGACATTACTACACACCACTGTCTCCCGTCGCGTTCACTTGAAGCACGTTGTCTGATTCCTCTTTGCGGTGCTGAACCGCCGTCATTGGCTTCCGCTGTGGTGCGGCGAGTTGGACAGCGTCGTGATGCTCAGCCTGGACGGCCGCGGTTCGATCTCCAGCGACCGCGTGTACAGCTCGTCCTCGTTCATCAGGAACGACGTGTCCAGCAGATAGTTGGCTACCCTGGGCTGGAAATCGATTTTGTACGGCGTCTGCTGGAACCGGCGGATCTCCTGGACCACGTGCGCGATCTGTACATCGCGAACAACACACGGGGTCAATGATTTTACATTATGTGTCATTTATGTTACTACTATTTGTCATTATGATTTCCTATTGGTTTTTAAAATATTTTTTGGAAAATTACTGAAAACAGTCGTCGGAAAAGAGTTAAAAATTTAATGTAAAGTCAATTTAAATTTCTTAAATTTAATTTTTATTAAGTACCTTAATTAACGGTTTAGCTTAGTTATGTCGATAATAACTTAATAACGGGATACTTGAAATTAAATCCTAGTTAGTTTATAAATAGTAAATATAACAAAATGAGTTTAATTGCTGTTGCCATTAGCCAGAATTGTTCAGTAAAAAAAAAATTATTTTTAATGTCATACGGGCAGCATTTATAGGCAAATATAAGCAGTTTTATATATAATTAGAGTACCAGGACAATATCAATACTATGTTAAAGCCTACGTTAATGTATTTTGTTTTATCCATTTAAAGCAATCCTATAAATATTATTTTAAATACCACATAAGCTCAAAATACGTACCAGATTAAGGACTTTAGATTAATACTACCTTTTGAAATATCTCCTGTTTCTTATTTCTGACCTAATGGAATCTTGTATGATACTATAATACAATTTTAAAATACCAACCTATCTTACTAATGAAAAAAAACCATGATATTTATATTTCTCTCTGCTTATATTTTTTTAAATTAATAAATTTTGTTGAATGTATTTATTTATGCTGTTTCTACAGTCTTGTGTATACCAAGAGTTGACAACAGATATATGTTGACAATTGGTTTTATAAGTTATTGTTATTAAGTAATTATTTATATTTATTTGAATAAACTTGAATGCACATGGTGGGAATCATTAACAGATATGAAAATACTTAAATATTAAATACGTATTATTATGCACAATAGCCGATTCTGTAATAAACAAAAAAACTATAGCACAGTACTGTTACGATGCATATGTTTTGGTAGGTTATTGTGTAAAATAATATTTGAATAAGCACAAGCTCAAGCAAAGACCGATTGTTTCTAAGAAATGGTATGTATAGGTATTAGGTATACCAATGTTTACCGAATTCAAAAGGTCAGGACAATTAACATGGCTATTAGTTAGTTTATATACAGATATACTACTTATATTGTTATGGTCTGTGGTTTAATGTCAGTGTATAGCTGCTAATATGAATAAATATGTTTCCCACGAGAACACAACTCACTAGAAATATTGTAGTCTACTACATAGTTGATAATTTATTATTTAATATGTGTTGAACTTTTATCTGAATGTTTGCTTATAATGTTTATTGTAAAGTACCAATAATTTTCAATTCAATGAGCTATTTGATGCCATGATTGACATAGCTTCATTACATAAACAAGTATTATAAAAGCAGTATATTTCTCATATAATATGAGAAAACGTTTTTACTAGCAATTATAACACATTTAATTAGTCTAACATTTGTTTTGTTAAAAAAGAATTTTAGGAATGTTTGGGTTCTTACAGTTGCTATAATATTATAATTATTATAACGTAATAAAATACATACCATTCGTAATTTGGAAAAGTTTAGTAAACCATCGTCGGCTAAACTGGGCGTCCCTTCTTCTAAAAATGATAAGTCGCTTAAATACATTCCCAAGTATGGAATACATGGGGGATCACATCTGTGTAAGGCTTCACGAAGGTTTCTGAACCTTCCATCAGATGAGACAATTATTTGAAGTTTCTGCACTGATTGTTTCGTCTAAAAAATTAGATTTAATATTTATATATAAAACGAATAAATTATCTAATGTTTCATATTGTATATCATTTATGTTCACTATATTATATTTTATAAATAAATATAAACACTTGATTTTTACCTAACAAAATGTTTAAATTAAAATCATTTATAAGGCATACTTACAGCTTTTGAAACTTTCTCCCACGTTTTCTTTAATCTGAACACAGAACTATTGGTAAAGGCTGAACATATTTGAAGAACACCATTAAAGTTATGCAGACATCTGGATATGTCAGCTACTGCAGCCCACTTTTCTATTGTTATCACTCTAGCAGCCACATTATTCTTACGCATGATTTCCGAAGCTACCAGTTGTGACAACTCGTTGAATCTTTTGGTCATTAAAATAATGTGAGGTGCCTTAATGTTTTTATCATCTTTCATCCAAGCACGACCGAAAAATTCCCTAAACAAATGTAAGAATTAGGTTGTTATGTATAAAAAAATTTTTTTAGTTTTATTTTAATTTACAATTAATAAATAAAATGTAATATATATCTATTATATTTTTACTATATTTATTTATTATTATTATTATTGTTTTAACTTCAATTAAAGGTTAAAAGTCATTAAGAATAAATGTCAAATAGACACTCCAAAAATATACGACAGACAATAAGTAGTTAAAATATAAAATTAAAATTTTTTAAATCAGGTTAGGCTAAAGAAAAATTAAATGTCCAACATTTAGGTTACCGCATGTGATTTAAATGATTAAAGAATCAGTATAACATACTATGATTTGTGTTTGAAAGAATATTCAGTAGTTTTATATAATATTTAAAAAAACGATTAATACTCACTGGCTTTGAATTCTAATAAATATTTGATGGTCTATGTAAGTCATTTGTTCAGCAATCTCCAATGCAGACAATGTATCAATATTTTCAGCACTAGGGATCTGGAAATTAAATTATTTTATTTATTAATTAAATTAAATATTAAATATTAAATACTCATTAACCTTGGGTTCAAAAATTAAATTTAAACCGTACTTACATAAAATAGAATTATGTGAAGTTAATTTGACATTAAGAACTTTAAATATGGTTACAACTATCAATTATACAATTTTATATGACACTGGACCACTGAATATCATTTTGTTAAATGGTTCTTCAGACAGTAGTCATGAAGAAAATGTAGACATATTTTAAACCTAGTGGAAATTACTAAGACAAATATTTTATCTTATTGGTAGTTGTATTAATAGTATACATTTCAAAGCGATGATTCATTGTACTATTGTAGTATTTAAAAATTAATCCTGGGCAAAATTTGATTTATAACCCGGGCTCAGAACTTTATGTGCTAAAAATCAATTAAGTATGTAAAAACTTTCACAATAAAAAAAGTTCAATTTGCAATTATGTTTCATAATATATGTGCAATATATTATTATTTAAAAATTTTCATTTAATTTTTTGTTAAAATTCAAATATTAATAAAATGTATAATGGTGTGCAATACCAATGGTAACAGTGAATTATTTGTTAAAAATATTTGTTTGTTGTTGATTTTATAAATATACAATACATTGAAGAGTACAACATTTATAATATGCAACATACATTTTTGTATTTCTATAGTTTGTATTAAGAAACTAATTTGTATCAAATCAAATTTGAATATTCAGTTTCCAAAGAAATATATAAGCGCATGATGTTTTAAGTCCTGATTACTACAAACGACTTAATTATAATTTATTAGTATGCCTAATTTTTAAATATTAAGAGATTAATTTAGTATACAATTGTACATAAATAGAATACCTGAGATGGGATAAGTAATGAGTTTAAGTCAACAATGACTTTTTTTGTCTCGTCCATTGTAAGCAACCTAAGTAACTGGCCAGCTATTTTGTGCTCTGCTGGTAATAAATTAGGACTAAAAAGTATATCTTCCAAAAAGTCTATTGTCATATTTTTTAAGCGAGGTTCGTTTTCAAAATCCTAAAAATTATTTAAATTCCATTAGCATTTATATCAATGGTTTACATTTATTTAAGGGTACTTGAGGATGTTTGGATATCCAGTGCTTTAAGACATTTAAAACTCGCATTGTAGCTGCTGTAGACATAACAGACTCTTTTCTTTTTCTTTCTACAGAACAGCATCTTTGATCATGCAATGGAGAGAGTTCTCTAGGATTGCTTGAAGCTGATGTAGCAATGGCGAACGCTGCAGCTGCCGTAGACGTGCTACTCCTTTGAATAAAAGAACAATATCGTGTCAGTGTTACTGTTAATAGGTAAACTATACTTGTTTGTCTGAAAAGACTCGCGTTGAACTTCTGATTAATACTGAATCGAACATTTTAATTTTAGACGCTGAAGAACTATTTGAAACCAATTATTATTAAAATAAAATAAAGAATAATAAAACAATAGTAATAAAAAGAAGAGTTTATTGATTGAAATGTGCACTTGCCTTGATAACAAGGCAGAGGGGATAGAATCGATTCAATATGGTACTTGAATATAAAACTATTAACACGTGCACGGAAACATTCCCAGGGATCGTAGGTGTTCTCTATTTTGTCAACAAAAAAACTCAAACTATTTATAATAATATAATATTAACATTCTTTTAAAGTTTAACTCTACTTCTATTGGTCTGGAATAGCTAGCCGTGTATTAGCCGTTACACCACAGCAAAGGATGAACAGTTATAGCTAAATGGTTCTGGCAGCCGTGGGACCAATTGGTATAACTAAGTATATTAGCTCCAGAACTTTTAATATAATATATGATCACTACTAGGGTGTGTGGGTCAAACATTTCAGCTAACTGCTAGTCAGAGTCCATGCATATTATGTTTCCCTCGTTTAGTCATTCTAAAATACTGGAAGACCCTGTAAAATGCTATTTGGTTCCTTTTTGTGCTAAAACCAAATATTCTGTACAGTGTGGGAGAAATAAGTATTATAATTATTATAATGTTAGCCTTTTAAGTTATCATAGAGCAGCAAAATAGTAATATGTAGCCCGTAAGTGATAGGTTCATGCAGAAATACGAAATCAAAAATAAAAACTGAATAAAAACCCCTTAGCTATGCCGATTTTCAAATGTCAGACCTCTCACATTGTGCGTATCCACAGCACTTACCAAAACTCCGGCCTTCCAGTTCTGAACACAAAAATAAAACAAAACACGTGTAAACATAAAAACCGTCTTACAGTTGTGGGTTTGTAAAATATATTGAGCGTAGGACCCATTTTATTGTCAAACTGCTATATAGTTCCTATGTGATGTGTTGGTCCCACGCTTTTTTAAGAGAACAATAGGAAACAAATACACGGTGACATGTTTTAAGAAAAAGCTATGGGTTCACCTTCTTTTGGACTGTCTTGACGACGTTATAACAACACCGGCACGACTGGACAGAGGAGGACTATCGTGTTGCATGCTAGTTCTTTGTGATATGCTTCCACTATAACAGCCATCAGCATCACCAGCACACGCAAATGATTTTCTTCTAGAGAAATACTAAATAAAATTACAAATTATTGTGTTGTGTTATTGTTTCTGATAAAAGCTTCGGTTATGGAAATAATAAAAATATAATATTTTAATACCTGAGCAATGCTAGAGTTGGCTAAAGAAGCTGACCTTGACGACGATGCACTATGGATGTTACTAAGCCATCCGTTTTCATCATTGGCACCCGCATCATCCTCACATATACCAAAACTTTTTTTTCTTATAGCCGGTGTACTGTCATGATTAAACCAACTTCTTCTTCGTGGCTGTGGGGTATAGAAATGTTTTTCCGAATGGAATCTAGAAAGTTATACAAATGATATTTAGATTTAAATTTTATTTTATTTTTAGAATGAAATAATATACTTTTCTACAAGTTCTTTTGCTGCATCAGATATAATAGATCCAATTTTGATCGCATGTCCATGGTGAATAGGAAATCCATGTAATTTTGAAGGAGATTGAGTTTTGCGTTCTGGCGAAGACGCTTTTGATGAGTTTTGGTTTTTACTATCATTAGGGTTTTTATCACCATTAGAATTTGCAGCTACTAAGGTTGAACTACTATTATTACTACATGGAGATGTCGCACCTACTACTGAGGGTTGATTATCTAAAAAAAAAAGTAAAAATTTAAGAAAAGCAAACATAACACCTTATTGAATTAAATACCTCCGGTTAGAGTTTCATTACTAGAAGATGAAGTTGCTTTAACCATTGTAGGAGGGGCTAAATGACAATTGTCACCTGTGTCTTCGATTCTTATACTGACTTTTCGTCTTGGTGAAGATTGTTGACATAAACTGGTCGTTGAACTGTATTCTTCATTTACTTTTACCTTATTTCTTCTTTCCTCTTCCTCGACTACAAGTCATTATTTAAAAATAATATTTATTTCTGATAAGATTTTAATACTCACGTTTTCGAAAACTGTATTTTCTTCCTGCTCTTTGACAATGTTGATAATCAACACTAGAACTTCTATCACGATCACTGATTTCTGATCCGTAACCTGGAAATCAACACAAAATATATGTTAAAGACGTAAGTACCAAAGAACGCTCCAGTGAGCGTTTTTTTTAGAATGGATACCAGATACAGAACTGGCGGCACTAGTTCTTCGGGGTGATGAAATAACGCTGGATCTCCTTCGATCCCTATCTCCAGGGTTAAGATGATGACTGTCATGTAATTCGTTCCGGTCCAATGATCTAAAATACATTAAAATAAGAAATAAATAAATTTTTATTTATTTAAAAAACTAAAAGTTCTAATAATTATTATATTTTTACATACGTGTTATTGACTGGTTGACCTATTGTTTCATACGCGTCTACTTCATTGTTATAAAACACCTTTTTCAAAGCTTCCAGAATAGTAACACCATCAGTAAATACTCTATATGTAAGAAGGAATGTATTTAGAAAATCAATTGACAAAAATCTTAAATCAACCAATCTAGATATTAGCTTTTCTTTAGTCGCATGATGAATACGAGGAATCTATTTAAATAAAATCAATATGAAATTAATTAATTCCATTGGAAAGTATTTACATTAAATTTACCCTGCAAGAATTATAGTATTTGCTGAATTTTATGTCTTTGTCATCTTTAAAAAGTTTAGGATCATTACGCATTGAATGAGGCATTGTTACAGAAGATGTATCGGACATGGAATTTCGAAGCATTGCATCAAATCTCAAGTTTTCAATACACTAAAAGAAGAAAAAAACATACATACATAGATATTGAAAAAAATAATCACAATACAAACATCAAATGTTGACATGTACTTACTTGGCTAATATCGCTGACCCAAGCAGTTTTTTCTTGTAAGGAAGGTGCATATAAATGAACTGTAAGAGGTGAGGATGATTTGCAGTCAACACAAAGTTGAAAATCATAGTTTTGTGGTTTTGGACTAGGACTTGGACTTGGACTAGAAGAATACTTTAAACCTTCACAATCGCTATTTTCAACATCACTCGAATGACTAGTTCCTGCTGAATCGTCAGCTATGAAAAAAAAAGAAAAGATTTAACTTATATATTTTCATTAAAAACCCGTATAACACACCTTCGTTATTAGCATCTGGAATCTCCATATCTCCTGGATTATTGTCGTCATCTTTGTCATTAGGGTCCTCAATTAGACGACAGTCTGTTAATGATATTTTTCCAACTTCAGGAGCTAAATGTAACTTGCCACTAGTAGTTCTACAAGATAAGTAATATACAAGCAATACAAGTTAAACTCTCATACTTCAAAGTTAGAACTCAATGAAAAATTTAAAAATAATTATTAATCAAATTACCTGGTAGTGATTATCATATGGTTTGTAAACAAAAAACATTGCCTAATTGCTTCTTTTTCACTTTTGAAGTGGGGTATCCGGCTTTTTTTCCTAGCTATTGGCATTTGCACAAGAGTACCCTGTCTAACAAATATTTGATTGACGTCTAGTAAAATATCACAGCCTTCGATAATCATTCGTTCAATAGAAAGATTTTTTCGTAAATTCTCAGTTTCGCTGACTTCATCATGGATTTGTCTGCTTAGGTCTTCTAGTTTCTGGCATGCCGTCTGTAAACTTTTTCTTTCCACGTGATCATGAGGAGTATGTGCTAATATCTCATGTAAAGTTATTATGTACCTTGGTATCTGTGAAAAAAGATAATATTGAATCAAAAAAAGGATTTATATCAACCGACACATTTGAGATGGTTTCAATAGTAAAATATATTTGTTATAAATTAATTGTTAAATTGAAAAAGTTGAATTGATTTTGTACATACTTTTTGATATTATGAGGTTTTGTAAAATCTTGTTAATGAATTTTACTACTCAAAAAATTCACATACAAATGAATAACAAAATAAATTACACACTCGATACACTTCCTAAAATTGATATTTATACCTATTTTAGAGTATGTATGATTGTTTTAAATTGTGTAAGTGAACAATTTAATTTTTTTGTATAATGATAAGTTATAGTAAAATTGTCAACTTTAAACACTAAACTATAGATTAATGTTATATCAATATAATTATTTATAATTTTAAAATAATGCTTAATATTATCTAACAAATATTACTAAGAAGTATTAAAATAAGAATCATTTTATATTTTTTTATTTCAATTTAAATTTGAAATACATTGAAAAAGTTAATAGAGTATACTCTGTTAAAATATATTCATATTTAATATTTATAAAATAAGAATATTAATATGATAAGGTCATTATGTAAAAAAACTTGCAAACATACATTTTATTTTTTTGTTTTAGGAGCTATAAAATAACAATTTCTTATTTATAATTTGATTTGTTATATTTTGCATTTCAAAATAAAATTATTGATTAATTAATACATTTTCTGGAAAACTGGAATAATTGTACTAAATACAAAATATTAGTAATATAAGTTATATATTATATGTTTTATTATTATTATGTACTCATATGAATATCTGGGCTACGTCCATAAATTATTAAATAAATAAATAAATAAGTAAAAATATTAGAGCAGTCTTGAAAATTAGTAATTATTAGTAAATTATTAATTTCCTAAGCCGTATTATTTATGTATTATATTATGTAGATATGATAATAGCAGGTATAAATAAAATATTTAATAAATTTGTCTATGTATGTCCTATTGAAGCATTCACTCTCTTGGATACAGGCCAAAGGTTTATAAAATGCCATGCATCAGAAGAGGTACTTATTGTTACAATACCATACTTATTTCATGTACTTAAGTATTTGTTTTTTTTTTTTAGTTGCAAAAATAATCATTAGAGTTGTTCTAAAAATGGCTTTACGTGTAATTATGATGCATATCACACTGGAGTTATACATGTAGTATTTTAAACTTATATAAACTATTATTATTGCACTATTGTAGTATTTAATTTTTTTAATATACTTGTATAAATATAATATTAAGTACCTACATACTACATAAATATATTTTGTAATAATATTTATTTTTTGAATATTCACCAACTAAAATAACTTAAATTATTGCTTTCACATTAATAAATAGTGAAAAAATAGTTTACTTGGTATGAACCATTTCTACAGTCACTTGACTGTTTCACAAAAAAGAATAAATTCAAATCTGGAATTTAATATTTTAAAACTAAAGATACTTAATATAATATATATATTAATTTTGGATTATTTTGCACTAATTATGAAATTTACCTGATGCATTGGTACTATTAAAAAGTTTTCTAATGACCGTGCATGGCATGCTGGTTTGTTTTCTAAACGTTCCAGAAGGTTAACAAACGCTGGATTTTGTTTACATTCGGTTAACACTTGTAGACTGTAATGATGATTTCTAACATATTCTTGGTAGATTGTCAACATAGGCAGTAGTATATCAAAAAGATCGCCTGAAAAAAAAACACTTTATGTTATTGTGTATTGTTAAAATTATCTAATTTACACTATTTACAGAATATTTCATTGTTTCTTATTTTATATAGAATAAGAACATATGTATGTATAATGTATAAATTTATATATCTATATATGAATATATGTGAGGACTTTACATCATTTTTCAATATTGTAAATTAAAAAAAAACATTTATTAAGTCAATAAATTACATGTAAAATGTACCTTAGACGTACAGAATTATATAAACCTTTGATTGATCCTCATATAAAATCAGATGCCTTTATATTAAACATTATTATAGCGTTAAAATCACAAAAATAGATTTTAAGAAAAATAAAGGGAAACAAAAGGAAAATTGAAGATGAGAGATAGAAATAAGAGTGTATGTGTATGAAAGAGAAAGAGAGAGTCGGTAAGAAAGTTTGCCAAATTTATTTTGCCCGAGTAAAGTAGTTTTGTATGAAAAAGTTTCTAGTGATTACTGAAGACTGAAGCGAATAGCAGGGTATTTGTTTCTATGGCGACTGCCACTTGATGCCGAAGGTTCTACAATATACTTTCAATCTAAGAGAAAAAATTAATATTAAGATAATACAAAAAAAACTGAAAATTTTCATGAGTTTTCATGGTTTTTGTGAAATAAGACCTGTTACTAAAGGCAGTTTTAAGTAATTGAAGATCGAGAACACAGTAGTAAAAAAAAAGACATATTGTTATACCCAAGGGTATATCTGTGAGATATAAAAGTATACAAGTATATATTTTTACTTAAAATCACTGGTTTTAGATTTCAATAAATGAAAAATGGTTAAATATTAAAAATTAAAAAAATAAATACAAACCAAATAAGTAGGTACAAGTCATAACTTTTATTTAATTTTTTTTTTAATAATAAAAGGTTTTATAATAGTGGTATAATTTAAAGTTGCACTTGAAATATTTGCATATAGTCGAGATATAAATAGATATAACTGTACAAAACAAAAAATAACTGTTATAAGGTTTGTAAATCAATTGTGTGGTTACAATTCAAAACATGCTATTGCCATTTTTAGTTATTTTCAGGAAAGTGTCTAATCAAAAAAGTACTTAAAAATGTAAAAAAATCAAAAATTAGTTATTTTTCAACTTTAAAGCTTTAATCTAGTATTTAAGACAAATTTTGAGCATTTTTTTAAAGTCTTTTGTGCCAACATGTGCTATTGCCAACCAATGGCAAATGTTGACATGAAAATTAATTTATAGTAAAACGACCTACTTCAGTTATATTTTTTCCAAAACGTGCTACTAATATTTCAACAAGATTTCAAAAACAATAGATATTTTTAAATTTTAAGAATTAATTTTTTTGACTTTAAATATCAATTATGTTTTTAAAGAAATAGCAACATCATATTATTTAATTTTTAAAAATAATTATGATTTAGAACCTTATAGAAATTAAAATTAAAATCTTCATCTGAGTAATGATGTACAACATGATATCACAGAATTAAAAAGATGTCACTCTTTGTTCATTATTAAAATGCAACAATATATACCTCCTTAACAAAATTATAAATGTTACATGATAAAACATTACATTTTAAACCTTTAAATACTGATATGATTTATATTAAAATTATATGGAAAATTAAAATACCTTACTATAATAAACTGAGTACTATAAAATAACTTAATAATAATAAAATAATAGAACAAAAAATAAGTAAATGTTTCATTAGATAATAAAATTTAATATTACTCATTATCCTCGTTGTAATAATTTGCTTCGTCATCCCCGACATCATTATTATGACAAACGTTTGAATATTCATTATATACATTTATTTTAAATATTTTAATTTAATTTACAGCTTATAAACAAAACGTGTGGCTATTAAGACTAAAAGTACGATTGACTCGCGATTGTTAAAAATATTGAATAGACATTCCAAATTTCCGATATCAATGACGCATTTTTAGTGATATTACTCGTAAAATCACAACAGCTGATAACTTGTAACATTTTTATGTCTCCAAAATTCGCACTAGTTTGATAAAATATCAAAAATAATTATTAATGAAAATAATAGTTTTAATTTTATATTCCTCAATGGCAATAGCTCGTTCTGATTAGAATATTTTTCTGTATAGAAATACGTATAGCATGGGTTAAACAACACGTTTTGGACCAAAACGGCAATAATACATTTTGGAAAAAACATACGGCACGTTTTTAATTACAAATGTTATCGTCCTATACTTACAACAAAGGTAACAACACGCTGCTTTGGACCGAAATGGTAATAAACTAATAACGAGTTTTAATTTAACTCTACGATGGTGATTTCACGTTTTGGAAAAAAAATATTTTCAAAACCATTTTAACTTTAACTTGGAAAATATTACAGATAAACAAGAAATGTATCTTTCTTTTTCAGAAACCGTTAAAAGTTTCACGCCATTTTTACAGTATGACCAACATAAAACTCGATTTTGAAAAACGTAGGCAATAGCACGCTTTGGATTGTAAATCACACGATTACTGTCAGGCACGATAATTATTAAAAACAACGTTAAAAAAATAAAAACTTTCGACCAAATCAACGATTCAAATAATTATTATAAATGAAAATTGAAGATATTTTAGCTAAAGAGGGGTAATAAAAAAAACAAAAATGATAATACTCTCAGTGGTCCTTCATTTATGGTTATTTTCATTCCACAAAGGATGAACGGACACGAAATACATATTATATATTATATTCTAATTGTGTTTTCTTATATTATAGTCATGTACACAATCCGACGGCATTTTAGAATAATGTAATAATAAAATATCAATATTATGTTTGTGACGTTAATGTGATGGCAACGGCGTTCCCGTGTCCTGTCACGTGTCAGACAGACTGCGGGAGCGTGTTGCCTAATAGTCATTTTAAATATTTTAGCAGTGACGGACTACAGGACACTTTTGCAACGGTTTACTTACTTAGGATTAAAGTGGGCCAATTTTCCATTCTGGTCGTCAGTCCCTTGTAAAATATCTGATGTAAGAACAAAACAGTCTCACTGTTCAAAAATATCGAACTTATGTCCTCGTGAGAGCACGGTGGCTTTTTTGAGCTGGCTGCCATCCGCAACGGCCGCAGGAAACACGTGACCAACACTTCCAACTGGCTCACGTATTCTTCCTCGGCTTCGACCATGCGAAAAACAAGGCTGGAAATAAATAAAGAGAAAAAAAAATTCATTAAAAAACTAAAGTTTAAAACACATCTCGTCAAATTATTCAATAAACGGGTAAATTATACTTCATGTATCATATCGTTTCGTATATTATATATTAATTTTTTAAACCATTTAACTATTAGACTATTTTAATTATTAACTATCACAATGAAAATATTTCCCCGACTATTGAGGGTTATTTCATACAATAATGTTACGTACCGTACTGTATTTGTTTACCATGTGGTTACTAAATAGAATACCAAGAGCGGTATGTGTTCGCCAGTTATATAATCACAGATATATATATATATTTTATAATAATGTTTATCAAGATAATTATATTTTAATAAAAGTTTATCGATTATTTTTGTTTAATATCTGTGAACATTGCGTTCGGCTCGAGGTGTTTACACTGCACCGATTCACCTTGATTCGTGAACTCAGTGGCCGAGTCTACTTGCGTGAAATTCGCGTACGTTTCATTCGCGTGATGGACCATATCATTATCATAATCAATGATATCACGTACGCGCGCGGAGGTCGTTGAAACCAGTTTTCGCCGCGATTTTGGCAATCCCACCAATCGCGCGCGTGCCGCCGCCGCCGCCTGCGTCGACTTTTCACCGCCCGCAACCCCGCAGCCATCCGTGCCATATCGCAACTTGTACCGTACGCCACCGGTCCGCGTCTTCGTCTTCGCCCGTCGTCGTCGAGCTATTCGTCGCGTGTGTTTTTACGTACGTCGTGTTTCGTACACGCGCAGATCGTGTCCGTATTCCTCTCGTTACGTCGTTTCGATTGTTCGTCGGTTTTTTTTCTTGCGATCGTCCGATTAGTGTCGAGTGTTTTCTTTGTCCCAAGAGAGACACCGTGTTGTGTGTGCGACATCGCGCCCGCGGAACAGCGGCGTGTTGTCGACCGCCCGTGCCACATATCGCCGCATTTCGCGTTACTTTTTGTCACTTCGCGAACGGTTTTTCATCGTGCCGCGTCGAGTGGTGTGTCGTGTTCGTCGCGTGTTCTTTTTTCGTCCGCCGCCGTGCCCGACGCCGGGTTTTTCCTACTCGCGAGTTTGGAGGTTATGTTCGTTGCCCGCAGTGCTCGACGTCTCATGCCCGACAGCTGTACCACTCCCCCAGATCGTCGGTTGCCGCCGTCCACGCCTGCCGCTCTTATCTCAGATAAGTCATTTGATTATTTTCGTTTTGTTTTTATGATATGATATTGATGATTGCCACATCAATAATTTTGTTGTTCATAACTTTGTCTGTTGGGACCTATATGCAGCGGTATGGTTGTATGGCTATTTTGTTAGGTATGAATGTGTATGATCATACATACCCCGGTACACATATATAAACGATTTTATGATGTAAAATGTAATTATAACAGTAGTATTATTCAACTGAGTTATCTTAACTTCCTGCGTTATCTGTAAAAAATCCCGACTAACAAATTTTCAGGGTTTTTTTCGTCGTGATGACGTCTTAAAATCGATGAACGCCGGCTGCATGCACAAATAAGCATGACACGTTGTCACCTTCCGCCAAGCGTTTGGCTATGTTCCAATTATATCTATTAACTATTAACAGAATATTATAATTATCATACTATTTCGGTAAAAACGTCGATAACGACGAGTTATCATAGCACTGCAGGCGGCGCGAATCACGCGAATAGCACTTGAGTTTTCCGTTTCCGATTGAGCTTTAAAACGCGACGCGCGGCACGCGTTGCACTGTGATGTTCCGCCGCCGTGGCCGTGTGGTCGCGTGGCCACCGTGAAGGAACGACGACGACGTGGTCGCGCGCTGCGGACAGAACTCTGGATACCGCGGTCGCGGTCGTCCGTCAGGACGTAGTTTAAAAAAACGACCGTTAAAAAAAGGAAATTACTTTCCATGAATTCGTAAATTATCATCCAATGGGCTGTTCGTATTTTCAACCGTTTTGGCCGACGCGGGGGACGCTGGGGTTACCCTCCCGTTGCTTCAGTCTTCGTCGGTTCGCGCGTATGTCTGCAGGTTCTCCGGACGGGTCCGTGTTTCGAGAACTTTATGCCGACCGCCATAATCTCGTTTCTCGGTTTCAAAATTTCGTTTCGCGGCGATGGTAATAGTATTTATCGACGAATAATCGCACGTCTCACGGCGGTCGCGTGGGCGCAACCAAATTATTTCGTCGCTAAAATACTACCGTACCATCGACATTCGGTTTTAACGTTATTTTCGTATCGTATCGCCGCCGTCGCGTCCGGTGCGCGATCCATTACGCGAGTGTAATGGCCGTCGCCTTCGGATTTTCAACGATTCCGTCGAGGCTCGCGGACGACGTCTAATCCAAGCCGGTAAAGGCTTGGAGTGTGCGTTTTTTGACGTCGTCATTTCGTATCGTATTCGCCGTGGTCGGTGCGATCGCCGCTGTTTGTACTATCGATATTCGGTGTTTAGAATATTTTTCGTCTCGGTCGCGGTGCCGCGCCGCGGCCGTAGTTCGCCAAAACGTCTTGTGAATTTTACCGTCCGCCAAAAACAATCGTGGTTCGCGCGAGTAGTGAATAATCGTTCCGTGGTGTGTTTTTATTCGAGTGTACCAGCACGAAATACGTTGTGAAATGTTTCGGACCCGCCGAATGAAAACGGTCGTCAATGGATTCGACGACGGCCCGAGGTTAGTGATAGATAATATATTATAATATTATATCCATGTAATAAATAAGTACGACCCACCGACGCGTTATGCAAAACTTATTATTATTATATATTATTATATTAAACTGTCGTTAAACAACGCGCGTTGGAACTGATAAATTGCGCGTATAGTAGTAGTGAATTCGACGGCCACTCGGTCGAACAAATGAGGAAGCGGCGCTAGGTCTATATTAGCGTGGCCGCGTGGCCGCTGTGACGGGACGACGACGACGCGGTCGCGCGCAGTGGACGGAACTCCGGGTACCGCGGTAACGATTCTCGGTAAACAAAAAACCGTTACGAAAAAAATCACTCTCCATGATTCGTGAATAATTCTCATTGGCTGTTCGTTTCTTTAACCGTTTCGGGGGACGCTGGGATTACCCTTCCGCCGTTTCTTCAGTCTTCGTCGGTTCGCGTTTATGTGGTGGGCTTCTCCGATCGGGTCCGTGTTTCGAGATTTTTATGCCGACCGCCATAGTCTCGTCTCACGGTTTCTACAATTCCTCTCGCGGCGATGGTAATAGTATTTATCGACGAATAATCGCACGTCTCACGGCGGTCGCGTGGGTGGAACCAAATTATTTCGTCGCTAAAATTCTACCGTACCATCGATATTCGGTGTTCAACGTATTTTTCCTATCGTATCGCCGCCGTCGCGTCCGGTGCGCGATCCATTACGCGAGTGTAATGGCCGTCGCCTTCGGAGTTTCAACATGTCCGTCGAGGCTCGGATGACGTCTAATCCAAGCCGGTAAAGGCTACAAGTGTGCGTTTTTTGACGTCGTCTTTTCGTATCGTATTCGCCGTGGTCGGTGCGATCGCCGCCGTTTGTACTATCGATATTCGGTGTTTAGTATATTTTCCGTCTCGGTCGCGGTGCCGCGCCGCGGCCGTAGTTCGCCAAAACGTCTTGTGAATTTTACCGTCCGCCAAAAACAATCGTGGTTCGCGCGAGTAGTGAATAATCGTTCCGTGGTGTGTTTTTATTCGAGTGTACCAGCACGAAATACGTTGTGAAATGTTTCGGACCCGCCGAATGAAAACGGTCGTCAATGGATTCGACGACGGCCCGAGGTTAGTGATAGATAATATATTATAATATTATATCCATGTAATAAATAAGTACGACCCACCGACGCGTTATGCAAAACTTATTATTATTATATATTATTATATTAAACTGTCGTTAAACAACGCGCGTTGGAACTGATAAATTGCGCGTATAGTAATAGTGAATTCGACGGCCACTCGGTCGAACGAATGAGGAAGCGACGCTAGGTCTATATTAGCGTGGCCGCGTGGCCGCTGTGACGGGACGACGACGACGCGGTCGCGCGCAGTGGACGGAACTCCGGATACCGCGGTAACGATTCTCGGTTAAGAAAAAGCCGTTACGAAAACAATTACTTTCCATGATTCGTGATTTATTCTCATTGGCTAGTTCGTTTCAACCATTTTAACGGCCGGCGACGCGGGAATTTCCTTTCCGTTGTCCCTTCAGTCTTCGTCGGTTCGCGTGTATGTTGTGGGCTTCTCCGAACAGGTCCGTGTTTCGAGATTTTATGCCGACCGCCATAGTCTCGTCTCACGGTTTCTACAATTCCTCTCGCGGCGATGGTAATAGTATTTATCGACGAATAATCGCACGTCTCACGGCGGTCGCGTGGGCGCAACCAAATTATTTCGTCGCTAAAATACTACCGTACCATCGACATTCGGTTTTAACGTTATTTTCGTATCGTATCGCTGCCGTCGCGTCCGGTGCGCGATCCATTACGCGAGTGTAATGGCCGTCGCCTTCGGAGTTTCAACGATTCCGTCGAGGCTCGGACGACGTCTTATCTAAGCCGGTAATGGCTTCGAGTGTGCGTTTTTTGACGTCGTCGCCGTTTCGTATCGTATTCGCCGTGGTCGGTGCGATCGCCGCCGTTTGTACTATCGATAATCGGCATATTTTTCGTCGCGTTTGTGGCACGCCGCCGCCGTTCGCCAAAACGGCTTGTGAATTTTACCGTCCGCCAAAAACAAACGTATTATGGTAATATCGTGGTTCACGCGAGTAGTGAATAATCGTTCCGTGGTGTGTTTTTATTCGAGTGTACCAGCACGATATACGTTGTGAAATGTTTCGGACCCGCCGAATGAAAACGGTCGTCAATGGAGTCGACGACGGCCCGAGGTTAGTGATAGATAATATATTATGATATTATATCGATGTAAAATATAAGTACGTCCCACCGACGCGTTATGCAAAACTTATTATTATTATATATTATTATTAAACCACCGTTACACAACGCGCGTTAGAACTGATAAATTGCGAGTATAGTAGTAGTGAATTCGACGGCCACTCGGTCGAACGAATGAGGAATGCGACGCTAGGTCTATATTAGCATGGCCGTGTGGCCGCGTGGCCGCCGTGACGGGACGACGACGACGACGCGGTCGCGTGCCGCTGACGAAACTCCGGATACCGCGGTAACGATTCTCGGTAAACAAAAAACCGTTACAAAAAAATCACTTTCCATGTTTCGTGAATTATTCTCATTGGCCGTTCGTTTTTTTAACCGTTTCGGGGGACGCTGGGATTACCCTTCCGCCGTTTCTTCAGTCTTCGTCGGTTCGCGTTTATGTGGTGGGCTTCTCCGATCGGGTCCGTGTTTCGAGATTTTTATGCCGACCGCCATAGTCTCGTCTCACGGTTTCTACAATTCTTCTCGCGGCGATGGTAATAGTATTTATCGACGAATAATCGCACGTCTCACGGCGGTCGCGTGGGTGGAACCAAATTATTTCGTCGCTAAAATTCTACCGTACCATCGATATTCGGTGTTCAACGTATTTATCCTATCGTATCGCCGCCGTCGCGTCCGGTGCGCTATCCAATACGCGAGTGTAATGGCCGTCGCCTTCGGATTCTCAACGATTCCGTCGAGGCTCGCGGACGACGTCTAATCCAAGCCGGTAAAGGCTTGGAGTGTGCGTTTTTTGACGTCGTCATTTCGTATCGTATTCGTCGTGGTCGGTGCGATCGCCGCTGTTTGTATTATCGATATTCGGTGTTTAGAATATTTTTCGTCTCGGTCGCGTTCGCGGCGCGCCGCCGCAGTTCGCCAAAACGGCTTGTGAATTTTACCGTCCGCCAAAAACAAACGAATTATGGTAATATCGTGGTTCGCGCGAGTAGTGAATAATCGTTCCGTGGTGTGTTTTTATTCAAGTGTACCAGCACGAAATACGTTGTGAAATGTTTCGGACCCGCCGAATGAAAACGGTCGTCAATGGATTCGACGACGGCCCGAGGTTAGTGATAAAAGATAATGTGTTATAATATTATATCGATGTAATAAATAAGTACGATTGTACGACCCATCGACGCGTTATGCAAAACTTATTATTATTATATATTATTATTAAACGGCTGTTATACAACGCGCGATGGAACTAATAAATTGCGCGTTGTCGTCAATACGATTTTCAGAAATGAGTTTCATTTCGGCGCCGAGTAATATTAATAACGAGAACGGATAAAAACCATTACGCGCGTTGCTTTCGGCGCCAAGTCGTCTATATTAGGTTCACACACTCTTATAGTCATATATTTATTTATCCGATCGTCTCCTAACATCCGCGGCGGATGGAACTACATGTTACACGTATCTTGGATTCACACAAGTATACGCTATTCGTCCAGTGACGCAACTGGGCTAAATTGGGCCCTAGTGTCGTTTTGAAGGGAGGGCCCTATAATTTTTGTTTTTTACAATAATATACATATACTATTATGCAATAGTGTTCATTGAAAAACATTATTGAGTAGCAAATCTTGTCGCTTTTCAGGTGAAAAACAATAATATCTGGTCTATAAGGTGCTTATATGATAAAATACATCTTTTAATAAATATAGATTGCTCTTAATATTTCCTTCGAAATGTATTCTGTAGGTTGGATAATTATTATGCATATTAAAACCTAATAATATGAAGTATTTACTTAATTTACTACCGTACCATCGACATTCAGTGTTTTTTGTATTTTTCCTATCGTATCGCCGCCGTCGCGTCCAGTGCGCGATCCTTTACGCGAGTGTAATGGCCGTCGCCTTCGGATTTTCAACGATTCCGTTGAGGCCCGGACGACGTCTAATCCAAGCCGGTAAAGGCTTCGAGTGTGCGTTTTTTGACGTCGTCGTCGTTTCGTATCATATTCGCCGTCGCCCGGCATGATGATTATTGGTTTTTTTTCCGTGTTTCACGACCACGGAAGCTCGGATGATAAAAACATAACACTATTCTCCGTCGATAACGTTTCGCGTGACATTTTCCAACGTTTCGATTTGTGCGTACATACGATGTGTAAATAAAATTTAACATTTCTTTGCAACAATTCGCGATCGCTCAAAACGGGCCGGCCACAATGGGTGGGTGCATCACGTTCGTTCATTATTGTATTGCGATGTCGTTACTAACAAACCTTTATTCGAGGTAAGGTTTATTATTATAGTAATAATATGATTCGTTTGTGTATTATTTATTATGCCGATTGTGTCGAACAGCCGACTTATTTACTCGTATGTCTTGGTCGTTAACAATATTCATAATAATTAATAACATTTAAATCGTTGTTATTGTATTTGTACCCTACGCTTATAGTATTTATGCTACATATAGGTAGTCTTTTTCATACGTTTGGTTTGCATATTTAGAGATACAATTATTTTTACCTATAAGGAAATAATAATTCTTATTGTTTTATAATATTGGATTATAACATACAAATAACCGAGTTAAATTTTCTGTTAAAATTAAGAGGTCGTGATAATAACATTTGAAAAAGAAAAAGCTTCAATTTTGATTATAAGGAACTGCAATAATTTAATATCGGCGACTATTAATAACCTAACCAATCCTTTCAAATTATGTTTTTTTCTTTTTTGCAGTGCCTTTATTAGGTCTTTAACATTTTGAGTGGCCACGAAAATTTTAATATGTGCTCTATTTTTCACCAAAAAAGACTTTGATTTTATATTATGCTTAGTGTTTTTCTACTCATTTGTGCATAATACTATACTGACATAGATAGTACCAACATTTATATTCAAAATACTGATACACACATCAGAACATCACAAATTTATTGACATTTTAAAACAATACTCAAGTATTTTTTTAAATTAATTAATTTCATTTGCACTCCGAGAAAAAGGTTAATGATTTACACAATTCTAAAATCGAATTTATTCAAAACAAAACTGATAAATTAGATATGTACAAAATTGATTACACTTATACACTATTTATAAAACACTGAAGTTATTAATAGTCCAGCCCATTCATTTTGCGGTTTTTAAATTTTTGTTTTATTTTTAATTTTTATAAATTATTATAATAAACATGGGAAAAAAATTTAAATTAGAGATCTGAACTATTTACTACAAATAATCACCCCTCCTTCTACCCAAAGCAAAGACTAAATATGTGTCAGCAGTATTTTAAATATTATCTTTTTTAAGTTTGTGACATTAATATGAAAATTAAGGAGAGAGAGGGTAAATCTATTCATAGTACTCCTTAAATCATGTTTGTTTATTTAATCGTGCGTAGATTGTAGACAAGGTGATATTATTGTCACTCACCTGTTTCTTTTGCGCATGCTTTCTGCGTGAGGACTTTTTATGTACTGTTCGACAATTTGTTTCCACCTTCGCCTGCACAGCCAACCTCTAAAGAAACTCTGCACTTTCTTGATTTTGCGCATTTCGATGGAGTCTTGGACGTTGAACGTGGCCGGGTCCGAGAATATGAAACTGTCCTTGGATTGTCTTCGCGAGTACGTACCACCCGTTCCGCCGTCGAACGAGCCAGTGGTCGACCCGCCATATGACGTCAACGGACGCAGTTCCTTCTTTAATGTTAACACCTATTATAAAGGGCACCCAAAAAGGTACGGTGTCCAATGGTATTAGTTCGACAGTAATTTTCATTACGTGGCAAATGTGTCAGTTTTTGAATAAAAATGTCCTGGGGCTTACTATCTTTCTATTCCGATTCCGAATTCATATAATTTTTTTTTTTTTGCCTACTATCCATTTATATCTCCGTTTAACTATCTGAATTTTTATTTTGTTTGTTCTGTACATCTTATGAATAGTTTGTTTTTAATCGTTTGTTATAAAAGAGTTGCGCACTAAATTATAGTTCGCTGAGAAAATTCCTTAGCCATAAGGGCCTCATACGACCTCTAGCCACTACTGAAATGTCAATTAAATGGTTAAAATAGTAAAACATAAACTGATCTGATGCTGTGTACTTTGGTTCTAATGAAGTAGGAATATTTTAATATTGATACTGTCGTAATTATCAATACATTTGGCAATAAAAATATTCGATCTTAAGTTATAATATAATAAATCATGAATAGATTGTTATTTTACGTATATCAAAACAATTTATATCAAAAATCTTGTATTCAATTTTCATGCCCTAACCATTAAGATTTCCAAAGGACTTTTGGGTACTCGCATGTACAAATTTAAAGTTCAAACGCTTTTAAATTAAAATTATGTACATGGATTCTTGATACTTATGATATTTTCTATTAAAGTAAGAAAAATGTATAAGGCACTTTGTAAGTATTTAATGTTCAAAATTTGTTATCTAATTATACTCTCGTCTTCTATATCTTATTCTTGTCTTGTATCAGTTCCTATTGTATTATATCATTTTTAAATAAACATTTTTGAAAGCATTCATCTCTAAATGGTTCAATTCTTTTTTTTTATATATATTTAGTAGAAATGTGATCGAGTTTAGACGAATAATATTTTCTAGTTGGCGTACACGTTTAGAATATTTACAGGGAAATTATTTGGATTGCATGTTATAGCTTTTAAACATGTTAAGTAAAAATATATATATTTTGGAAAAATAATATTTCGTGCAGTTTAAATTACATAGGTACGTTTTGAACCGACCCAAAATAACGCAATGATTTTTTCATGGACACGTCGCTATCATATTATTAAAGCAAATATGCCCTAAAAACCTATTAAATATACATGCAGTTATGCTCTAAAAATGATTAAAATATGTCACAAAAAATTTTTATTTTAATATTTTATCAAGGTCGTACCTGTGTAGTAAAATATATAAAAATAGATATATTGTTATTTCTGTCTTTATTAGCTCATTGTTTCCATTAACGATAGGTTGGTATTTATTATTGATTATGATTTATGAATAATAATAATAATTAATAATTTATTTCTTCGAAAAGATTATGGGCCCCATTGAGAAGGTTAGTGTGCGGGCATAAATTGGAAAATAAACTAATATTTTGAAATCATATGAGTGAAACGGATAATATTTTATGTAAAACTCGGGTAGGTAGGTACTTGAGTTATTAGTTTGCTTGTTCATATTTATAAACTTTAAACTATTATTTTATTTGTAACGATAATTTAACCAACCCAAATTATTAGCAAAGATCATTATAATAATAATAATGTTATGATATTAACTATTATTAGAGAAATAATAATTAGTGTAAAATATGTATTACCTCTGCACGTAGCTTTTTTATTTCGGTTGCCAGTTCCTCGCACTGTTGAGTGTATTGCCATTTCGCGGTCATTTCGCTTTCAACTACTTGTAGCAAATGCAAATGCCTCTGTTCGAGTTCTTCTTTTTGCAACAGCAATTTATTAAAACTGTAACACACCGAAATAATAATTCAAATAGGGCCACCTATATCTATTTTAAGTCATATAATTCTCAATCGATCGATTTTACCTTGCTTGTTTCAAAGCGTTCACCCAAGTTTTACAAGACGTCTCTGTGGATGCTCGAAACTCGTACTGTCGCATTTGAGGGTGGTTGTAAGATATGACGAAACAGTGCTGTTAAAAATAAATTTACATACCAAATAAGTTTTCTATACATAGGTATTTCGATTTATTTCGCTAACCTCATTTTCCGGATGGATTTTTCCAGTGACTTTTGACGTACCACTAGAAAAATCTAATTTTGAGCAATAACTGCCTTCCAACAATATCACTCCGGATGGTTTATTACAACTTGCGTAATCGTAGTAGAATAATATATTCTAAAAACAAAAAAAAAAGGAATAACAACTTAACAGACTGTTTATTCGATAAAATCAATTATATTACTGATGGATGGATATTAAATTAGTGACCTACATCAGTTATTGGTTTGAAATAAAATTAAATCGTTTGATAAACTAAATTTAATGTGTTTCTACTACTTCCTCGTCAGTAATTTTTGTTACATAGTTCAGACACATTTCCTATTGACTTTAAGGTTTCATCGACGTAGAATAATGTAGTTCCAATAATATCAAGTCACTTTTTAGTTTATTTTAATAACTTGACATTTCTTTAATAATTATTTTTGATTTAAAAAAGTATACGTATAACATATTATTATATATTATTATTTATGTTATTTCTATTTTACTTATTTATAATTAATTTTATATAAAACTATGGCGGTATGCAAATTAAAGTACACAAATTTATATCTGGGAAAATAATAATACTCATATTGATTAGATTATAGGTAAATATTTCCGTAATAATGCGAATGTATGTACGTGAAACGATACCAATGATATTATATGATTTAGCATTTCTGGATGGTTTTCGAGTGTAAAATTTATAATTTATTGACACCATGCAGTCACCAGGGAAAATCGTGAACCCGGCGGCGAAGGCACACAGTTTTTGGACAATTCCCGGTACCTACACGTAGGGTAGGTATGTGTATTGATTACATATTATGCACAACATAACTATAATATAGGTTATAGTTAATCAGTAGTATAAAAATAATACGAACCTATTTAAAAAGTGCTGTGGTTATTTCATCATTTCATGCCGACTTTTTTAAGGATAAATAGAATACTTAAAATATTCATAAATTTAGTCGATTTTTTAACTTAAAAATATTGCTTTGTGCCCCATGCGTGATTTGTAATTTACCCGTATCTGTGTCATCAGGCTGTTCTTGCACCCGACGCCTCGCCTGTAGTATAGATTAGTGGTCTTATTTAAATTTTACGAACCGAGATTCTAAACTCCGCAGTTTAATTTACAGAGAAAAACAAGGACGTGACGTAGGTATATGCGATACAGACCGCATCATATGTTTAATCCGGTTTTTGTGAAATTAAAAACGTGAGCTCCATTCCAAAAACAAATTAATTAAATTTAATCTAAAATGTAATTAAATTTGATATAAAATCAACTGCGACAACTCATTGAAACGTTGAAAAAAATAATACGATTTGTCTTGTAGCCATATACATACAATTATCTCTCTATTATCTTCATTTCAAAAATTTGAACCATCCAAAGTTCGCAATCGCAATTTTCCGATCAGAGACTATACAGACAATAGAAAGGACATTCGTGAACAAACTTGGAATTTCAGGAAGATATTCCGTTTTAGGTATGATTTTAATTTATTTTTAATTTTAATTAATTTTTATTTAACTGTGCCTAATATTGCCAGGATATTTTTCTAGATAGGACCAATGGGAGGTCAGCAATTATAAGGTTGGGCCATTAAAAAAATGAGAATACCCCCCCCCCCCCCCCCGAAAAAACCATTACATGAGCAATGAGTTTATAACTTTAATTATTTTTAAATTATTATAATTTTAAATTTATATATTTATATAATTACTGTATATACTTAATGACCATATTATTATATTAATTAAAATCGGACCAATGCCCAGTGGTAGGGCCAAGAATTTTCAGGTAGGGCCATGGCCTTGCCTGACCCGACCCTGGCGCCGCCACTGATCGCAATCTTAACAATAATTAGAAAATTGTACATGGTTTATTTTCATAAAATTATTACTATTATGGTGTATTCGTTAACACTTCCAAATTTAATATTTATTGCAATATCATTACTGTTCAAACGTTTATCGAGTACGGTACACATCTGGACAATATGGGTAAATATAGTGCTCAAATTTATAAAGTGTTTCGAGAATTGAGTGGAAAAAAAACATTGTAAAACTATATTAACTATATTAACCCTACATCAGTCGCGTTGTTCAATATCACTCGAGTAGTCGCGCGTCTACATATTATGTAGAACAATCACAATTTTTGTGAATTAAAATTTGTTATTGCAACATAAATGAATGATTTGATCAAATTATTGAATCCTCATATTAAATATATATTTTTAACCAAATTGTACGATATTAATTAATTTAATACATGTCAAGGGGCTTGTTACAATTTAAAGAGGAATTAAAATATTACGAATGAATGCTTAGAATTATTTTGTTAGTCTTAATTTTATCTTTTAACTAATATCCATTTCATCTGAAGATGTATTATTTTGTTTGTTTTTGAAACAACAATCGCATATATATTTGAGGTGATCGTTGCATACCCATTTATAGCAAGTCTCGCATGAACTACGTTTACGTTTGTTGTTTGCTCGTGCACAAGATGACATTTTCCAACTTCACCTGGTCGTTTTGTTTTTACATTTGTTTCAACTTGAATTTATTTTTCCATTCCTAATCATTTTATCCATGAAATCTTATTGTTTTTGGTAAATTTTTATTGAGTATTCGTCTCTCTGTATTTGGTCTGATTAGACATAGTGCAAGTGTTTCTAAAAAGTCTGCTCTGTTTACTTTTGCATAATTCTTATTAGCGGAGTATACATTTAAAGCATTAAACCCACAAATATTTAATAAATTAAAAAATATTGTCAAAGGACAACGACGTGTGTTTCTAGCGACATCATACAAACTAAACATTTGATCCAATTTAACACTTGAAAAATGAATAATATTCTCTTTATATTTACATATTGTATACTCCCTTCTCACTATGCGCACGTGATCGAGTTGGCTTAAAAAAGAGTTTGAGTCAGAAAATCAGCAAGTTATCGCTCTTTTAATCGTTAAGACCAAAAACTGAAATTACGTCATTGATATAAAAAATATCTCGACATCAAACTGATAATATTAAATAATGATATTTCGGTCACAATGAGGGCACAATACTTTGTAGCTGGGCCGGGTGGTAAGCATATAGATTCACTGGTTTTGTCCGAAATTAATATCGAAAACAGATATAATACAACGATATAGCCAGAGTGGCTCAGAAGAGACAACCTATAAGATTTCGTTCGAAAACGAAAGACCCTTATTTTCAGAAACTAACGTGACGACAAAGAACTCTTCGGAAAATGTTAAGAGGGGACAAGCTATAGAGCGAGAAACGAGGTCGTGATGAAATAATAATTTCCCCGACAATAGTTTATTTTCTGTAAAGTTGTTGGGAAGTATAAGAAATTCGCGGTAAAAGGGAGAGAGAGAGAGAGAGAGAGAGTTTGGTAGGATAATAATGAACCGGAATATTATTATTGAGTTACCGACGTTTTCGCTTTGTTGTTAAATAAAATTTCCATTTCAAAATTAAATAAAGTGCGTTCCTCAAATTATATATTTACTCGAATCCGTGATATTATATAATAATATAATGTAACTAACTTAAATATCATTACAGTTGTTGGTGTGTTCGACGTACGATACTTATGAATGAAATACATATAATAATATAATAGTAAATAAACAATGATTTGTATAATTAATACAGTAGGGTGTTTATTTTGGAAAATTACGTAATAAAGTATTAATTACTGACAATTATTACCAGGCAATATTCATTACCTAATCAATATTATTATAACTATAAAGTTATGTAGGTATGTATAAATGTAGGAATTTGTTCGAAAATAATATGTAAAATTTTCATTATATTTCGTTGATAAAATGAATAAGTAATTTTAATATTTAAAAATTGTCATTTAAACGAAGGACTATTTTCACCGTGTTTCAACTTTTATTTATTACATTCTATTGATTATAATAACTTGTAGTTACCCTGGTTGTCGTTGGCGGCAATAGGTATATGAAGCAAGAGAATATGTATATATAATTGTACTTAAGATCTTTATTTGTCAAACGTGAACTAGAATATTCAAGATACAAACATGTAATGATAATCGAGTCGCGCGACTCGCCGGCGACAACCGCCGTTGCCGCCGACCCCACCGGTTTCCCTGCCGGCGGCAGCAGTGTTGTCGCCGGCCCCACCGGTTTCCCGGCCGCGCTATCGCGGATATCTATCGCGGTTTCCAGGCCGCCGCGGTCGTGGTAATTACGACCGCGACAAACTTATCAAGTATCATACCTCCAATATCGTTTCTAGTGTTTCTACACTAAATTAATTTTATTTATATAATCTCTTCTATCCTCCTATAGATCCGCTCAAATTAACACTTCAACAAAACTTAACTATAAATATCAGCTGAAAAAATTAATTTTAAACTTTCCATTCTCAGTTTAAAAATGCATTTACACAATAATACATATTATTAAAAGGTTTCGTTGAAAAAAAACACTCGAACCCATTTTTCCAAGAACAATAAAATATTTAAATTTAATACGGAAAATTAATTAAATAAAATATTCCAAGTCACTTATATAAGTAATAATGTATTTAAAAAAAACTCTTGAATACGTTTCATTAAAAATATATCTATATTTAAAGCAGTCAGCAGAATATATAAAGATGTTTATTTAATTTTTATTTAAATTAAACCACTACATCTTGCCATCGGTGAACAAGATATATAAGAAATACGAGTATATTATTTTTAATACTCATATTTGTTTGCTAATATTTTACTTTTTCAAATATTTTTATTAGAAAGCTAAAAAAAATTTTTATTAATGAATTATTTATTATTTAATATTAAATCAATATATTAAGTCAACTCATACTTAATGTAGTTATAACTCAAAAAAAAAATAAGTATGACATTTTAAGCCTTAAATAGTTAATATGAAAATTTTAATATTTAAATTTTAAAGATTAATGTTAATAGACAGGGAAAATGATTTAGACTAAAATAACAGTTTTATGATAATTTAATTATCTAGTCAGAGATTAATAGTCAGCTGTATTTAATCTTGATACAAAAATCTAATTAATTTTACCATTATAAATTATAAAACTACAAACATGCCAGGAATATCTAAGTGTACAAATTGTTTGTATTATATAATTATCTATAGCTTAAAACGTTTTTAAATAAATCGAAAAAATATTGATCAATTTCTTCTATTCTTCCAAAATTTAAATATTTTCAAATTCTAGCTGATTACTTTATGATGTATCAAAATATCTAATACAAATGCATTAATAACTAATTTCCAATTCATTGTGGATAAGATGAAAGATACTCGTAAAAATATATTTATAAAATATTTAGTATTGTAAAAAAAAAGTTCATATAGATACCTACAAGATTTAGAGTATTACTATTGAAATTCTCCGACTCGATTTAGATAATAATTTAATTATTTCTTTTGCGTTCATATTAATAAATTATAGTGGATACTACAGAATGCATTAACAAAAGTTTTAAAATATAGGTGTACCAACAAACCTTCAGTTTCAATTAGATACGAGCAACATAAATTATTTAGTTGTACTTAACATTTGAAAAGCTCAGTAGTACTCCGTATGTAATATATTAATATTTTATTTAATGTTATCAAAATGAAAATTATTATTTTAAATAGCTGATATAGGACAGGTGAATAAAAAGGTATTTAAAAAAATATATTTTTTCTTGACAATCGTGCGCCTTTAAAAATAATATGCTATTGCTCGAGAAAGTGTTTCTTTTGTATCTATGTTGATCATGCCTCGTCCAAAGTATTAATCCATAAAAGCATTAATTAATTCGTTATAGTTATATAAGAGCCTGTACAAAACACCAATACATTAACACATTACACCTTTCAATTAGGGAAACTTCAAGTTTCAGTTTATACATACAGTTATCATATTGTTTATCTAGTTTTAACTTAACTTCGAGCTATTATGTTCCGAACAAATGTATCAATACTTAATAGAGACTATCTATACAATATCAAATGGTAGATACAGTAGTGGTACAAATTCGAATAAAACTATTTAGCGATACTGACACGATTGCAAAAGGTACCCAAATTTTTATGTTTGGACCAGAAAGATTACTCTGACCGTATGGCCACTGTATAACTATAACAAACCATTAAATAGACGAACATATTATGATATAATTGATGTTAAAACATCAACAGAAAGCTGATAATTAAAAATATAATAACGTAAGGTAACATTGAACTTTAGGTAGATTTAGTACATTCGCCTCGGCCTCGAATAAACCGTTTATTAAAAACGAAATTTTTATGGAATAATTAAGAACATTTTCCGAGTCAACATTTCAAAATTAAAACTACATGATTAAACTAAATTACGTTGAAAAATAAAAAAATATTTTTTTGGACATTTACTATAATAATAATAAACCATTCTATGACAAGCATAATTATTACAAATATCCCATCAAAGAGTCATTCACTAATACCTGTTATTTATATAACACAAATTACCCGCATTTAGGTTTAAATCTATAACCACAATACCATTTCACTCAAATTAATATAAATATTATGTCATATATTATGCATTTCAGCATAATGTATTATTATTACCTCACTATTTTAGCTAATCACATATATAATAACTCCTACCTTTAGTATATACATTTATTATGTACTTTTCATTGTAAAAAAATCTTATTGAAAACATTTGAAATTTGTCTAGTGTAGTTAAATTTTATTATGAATATGATCTATTTGGATTTTTTCTTTTCTTACGTTTTTAAATTACGAATTTGATTGATTAAAAACCAAACGTATAATCATATATCTTATCTAGAGATGTGTATGTCTTTGTACTCGTATATTATCTTTACAGAATAACCAAAATCGATTTTGTTAAAAAATGTTATGTTTCCAACGTTTTAAAACCGATTATATTTAATATTATGTATATTATTCTTGGCTTAACTCAAAATTAAATTTCGAATACAATCCGGCTAGTTTTACATTTTAAATAAATAAAATCCCGGCAATCATAATAATTATTCACCAACGTTGGTGAGACCTCCAGTTTCAGTACCTTTCGTTATAATTGTTTTACTGAAAATCGAAGTTTATGTTTACACTAGATGTGTATTTGATGCATAATATTAGTAAAGTTAGGTTAGGTTGTTGACATAAATGCGTATACAATTTATCTTGCGTGTATAGATGAGACTTATTAGTTATTACATGAAACAAAATTCGTTTTTCTAAGGGATCTGTATTACTAGTATTAATACCTACTACCTAAAAATATGTGGCACAAGAAGTACTACCAATGTACATATACTGTATACTGTTAAAATAACATTAATAATAACTTAAACGTTGTAATGAGTTTAGTACAAAAAAATCTCAGTACAATATTCACGTCACTTTTTCTTTTACTTTTTTGTTGAATTTAAGTTTGTTTTATAAATAATTAGTAAGTTGATAATAAAGACACTTTAAGAGTCAGATAATTCTTTAGGTACAATATTTGAACAGGTTGGTATACTTGGTGGTTAGTTGTTAATAAAAACTGTCTATAAATCTTATGTCTAATATTTTATTACAAAACGAAGAATGAATTGAAGTTTTACAATAGTGTTTTCTTCCCTAAGATCAAACTTTTGGTAGTAAAAGTTTGAACTCAAAGTTTCAAGTAGTATCTCAATAAATCGGAGATTGGCAAAGAAAAATACTTAATAACACTTAAAATATCATTTTTCCCTTTAAAAATAATGTAAAATAAATTCTAATTAAATTTATAGAATTAAAAGTTGAATTTAAAATTTCAATTCTATGTTATAAGAAACGAATTTTGTGTCAGAGCTCTATATAAAAATAACACTTATAAATTTATAAAACCACTTTTTATATAGTTATAACTTGTGTGTCAAAATAATCGTACGAAAAAATGAATTAGTTCCATACACGTTTTATATTGATTATTTTATAATAAAAAAAAAAAAACAACTTGATCATATCTAATCACACTAAACTATCATAGAATAATATATTCAGTGGCGGTACTATTTGTGTTTATTGGGTGAGGCGATTTATTTTAATAAAAATTGGACATTAAAATCCTTATTTTAAAATAAAATTATAAAAATTATTATCGGTGTAAATAACGTCTGTTGCCAGCTGAAATTATCGCGCAATTTTAACATAATATAAACTTGAGAAAGCGAACGATTTTCTTTCAAATCGATATAATCTCACCACTATAGGTACCATTGTCTTGTTCGGCAGTAACAGACATTGTGATAATAATAACAGGATTCATTTTGTTTGTTTATTTGAACTTTGAACAGGACACCTAGGTTGGTACTTATTATTATTATTATATTAGGAATATGTATAGAACAAAGTTTCATCCCCTTCCCTAAAAAACAAAAAGGTCAAGTTGTGCTCATACGTATAATAAATACATAGTAAAATAAATAAATTTTGAATACCTACCTATAATATAATAAATGAGTATTAACGTACCTATTTCATACTATATACCTATCTAATATCGGTTGTTTTACGGTACAAAACTAAAACTGCCGTTTAAACTATTAGAACTTTACATCTCAATATATCGAACAATCCTGTTTTGAACTACGTGCCTAGTATTTAGATAAAACATTGACAGGTTGCTTGATAATAGAATAAAATTGTTAGGTAATGCTTGTAATGGTTATTATGACTTAATGTATAATGTAGACAAAATCACATAGACTGTTCCTATTTTTACATTCTACTTCCTTACTTTAATGTTTTGAATTTGTTTAATCTACTTCGCCCGTCATAACCAGTCGACAAAATAAACTCGCATAAATTCTTTGTTGTTTCCAAAAAAAATTCCTCGGCATTTGATGAGAGAAATCCGTCGTAAATCAAATATTATATATGTGGGAGAGAAAAACAAAAGAAAGAATATACCTATACGCTAAGAAGTTAAGAAAAGATTTTTAAACTTTACCTTTACAAATCTAAACTTTTTGTTTACTAGTTGATTTATTAGAATATCGTGTAATATTTTTTCAGCAAACTTCAATGTTGACTTTTATGCCAAATATTCTTGCCACGGAAAACACACGAAAACAAGGAACAACATTTTATATTTATAGAGTTATCGATTACAAAAATTAGTTTATCTTTTACATCTCTCAACAGAACTATTTTTACTCGCCTTCACTTTTTTTTATGGCATAATTTTCCAACATGCAATCAAAGTTAATTATTGTTATATTATATACTCTTGTTATATTTTATGTATCGTTTATATTTCCTTTAATTCCAAAAACGTAATAACAGGGCTGGTAGTGCTTTTCGGGTCCCTTGTAGTTATATACCTAATACTGATTATAATATTGTTACACGAAACAATAATGTTTAGTTTGCAAGAATAAAAAAATGCTTGGTTATTTACGTTAACGTCGGTACAGACGGTATTATTTTGAGCCATTTTGTTGTTTCCATATTGTATAAATAATTGCCTTTCGCGTTCAAAGAAAACGTCCAGAAGTTTTTTTATGAAAATGAAAAATTATATTATCCTGCACATGTATTTATTCTTGGAATAATGAGTGTAATCTTGGTTAGCGAGAGCCTAGAATAAGTTTCAACTTCCATTGAAAAGTTAGGGTTTAAAATAGTTGCATTGAGTTCTTTGAGCTTTTGCAAAGCAAACGACCACAGCAGTATATCCTGCGGTAGAACGACGTATGACATTCTTTTAGTTTATCGTTAAAACGTTACAAAATTCAAAATATTTGAAATACGATGGTACGTTCTCATAATTTAGAATCATTGAATTAGAAACATGAAATAAAAATAGTGGTAAAATAAATGCGATAATGTGTACAATACACCGAAATATTGTACACGTGTACGTATACCTATTGTATTGATTGAACTATATTATTATTACTGTCATAAACGTTATCTATTTTCTATTGATTTATACAGAAAAAAAAATAATATTCTTTTCATAACAAATGTCAATATCAAATCGAATGAATTGGTACCTACTTATATGTTCAGTACTATCACAATAGTACAGACGTGTATTATAATTATATTGTAAATATGAACTTACGTTTTATCATATATATATATATCACTCGAAAACATGGCAACAATTAATACTTAGATACCTATAATATATATTGGATTTTTTCACGGTATTTATTTTTAAGATTTTAAGATTAAAATTTGTTTTTTTAACGTGGTTCCTATTAAAATCTCAATAAAACTTATTCTCAATATTTATTTAAAAATTTAATGTTTTTTTTTCAACCGTATGATATGAATTTACGGAAAGCTATATAAGATGATTAGCGATTATAGTTTTATGTAACCATTTATTATTATTGTTCTTACCTACTTATTAGTTTGTTTGATGTATTGTCGGTATACTTGGATATACCAATAGGTACAAGAATTGAAACATAAAAATATTGATAAACTAATTTTATATTTTAATATGATTTTTTATCAAACGACATATTTGTTTTACCATCAAGTTTTAAAACGTAATTTTAATTATATTTTCATTAATCATTATAAATCATTAATGCTAACATGTTTCGTACATTCGTAAAGCTTATAAATTCTCATTGTAGGTCCCATAGAATGACTTGCTAAAATTACGAAATGAATTTTGTAGTAGTTTAACTAGTTCGTGTGGTTTAATCCCCAAGGTTTGACTTTTGGTCAGACCCTCGGACCCGTTATTATTATCTAATATAATATTCGTATTTTTAAGAAGTACAGAAATATTTCTAATGGATATAATAAAATCTTTTAAGTCAGATAATATATCTATATTGTTTTTTATTCTCTCGACGTAAACAAAGAAAGAAAACAATTATTAATTGTGTTTTGTTTCAATACTTCTTAATAGCGTGTATAAGACTATTGTGAACATTCATGATTTATTATAGTGGTAAACGTTTAGTTTTTTTTTTGTTTTTTGAAAAAAATATCTATTATGATAACTGATAAGTGACAATAAAAAACTAAAGAGATAAAATCGACTTGTAGTAGTGTTTTAATATTTTTTTAGCTTAAAATTCTAAATTAAACAAGGAATATATTGAGTTTTACAATAGTATTTTTTATTTCGCTTTTTGTTTGTTTTTTATTAAATCTTCAAACAACAATTTCATGCGGCTACTATTCGAATGGGAAACTAGACACATATGGTACATAAATAATAAGAAAATATGGGAATAATGATAAATTTCGTACCAAAACTTTTCATGTTTAATTTGATGAAATAAGTAATTTTAAATTGTTATGGCTTCGAAATTATTTGTGACTATATTCACTGGTAGGAATTTATATTTGTATATATCCACCGGATATATAAATACGGATTAAGGATATATAAAAATATGTTATATTTTTCATTAAAGTAGTATAAAAATAAGGACAACCCTAATATCCAGTATATTTTATCCTGCCCTTGGCTCAGAAACATTCTTTCAATGCAGTGTTATATCGTTGCATTTTTAAATGTGATAGATTAATACGCCTAACACGATTATGATCTACACTTAGAACCAATAAAAATACGAAACTGGCTTATTTTATTTGAAATCAAAAATTTTACATAATATAAAAATACTCGAATCGAAATTTTCATCAACAGGTCTATAAATAATATACTCGTAAATAAAAACAAAATAAGTAGGTCTTGCCTGGAGTATTATAATAAAAATTGCAAATACGACCGGTTTCGAATAAAATCCATCCTTAGGTGTAAAAGACGAGTGCGTTTTATCTATTTAAAATGTAAATGTATTTAATTTTTAAATTAATTATATTCATATAAAGAAAAGGAAACAAAATAAAATGCTGACATTTCTTTGAAACATTTGCGAACGAGATGTAAAAACATTATGTTATATTTACACTAATTTGTATTCTGTAAAAATGAAATATTCCTTGACGACTTAAATGTTATATACATTTTTCATTTATAATTTGGATCTCAGTGGTATAAACGTTTTTGAAAATACCCAGTGTTATAGTACCTACATAAAAACTTCAAAAATGTAATGCGAAATATTCGTTCTAACCGTCTTACTCTCTCCATTAAATGTTTAGTATACAATTTACAAATATTTTAACGAATAGTAAAAGAATGTTTTTCTTTGAATGAGGCTAGGCAGCTTAGGAATTTTTAAGGGAATTTAATATAGAAATTCTTTAGCACTGATGTTAAAATATCTATAGAGATGAGGCGTTTCATTCGATATCAAATATGAAAATAAAATAAAGTTTATAAACTGAATAGATAACCATTGCATTTGTTCGATATTGTAAATGGTAATATATTTCAAAAGATTCGTATTGAAAATTACTATACACATTTGTTGAGTATTTACTGTGTAATCGCATAAAACTACGACGATAGGTAATTTTCCAAATTTTCCTTACTGTGGTTTCCAATAGAACAAAATAACAGTATTTTAGAATTATGTCCTTTATCAATGATTTGTTACTTTTGTCTTCGACTGACCTAATTTTGTAGTCACGTGTGGTCTACTTATTACACATTTAAACGGATAACTGGTTAGGCCCTACGAATATAATATAAATTATCAAACTTTTCACTCGGACGGTTAGGTCTATCTAAAAATAACGACCATGGAAATAATATGCCATGATCAATTTACATACATTTTATAAAAGAGAATTTCACAAGTTCAATCAACTCTGTTGTGAGAATTTTTCATGCAAAAACTTTACTGTGCACCAAGAATATTAATAGTTTTTTTTTTATTTTATACGAGTTTCGTATCTATATATAATATACTATGTGTTTAGATGGATTGCTCTGGAAATGGTGTACCTATGAATTTAAATAACGGAGTTTTTTCATATCGATCGAAAATTAATTACTAAACCTAACACAATATAGCATTTTTATTCTGTTATTTTCGTGTCGATTTCTAGAATTCTGGTTTTTTTTTTTTTTTTTAAATGTACAACCAAGGAAAAAGATAGTAGTAAGTGCATGTGTCTACTGGAAAAAATTGATTTCTAATTTGATTTATAGTAGGTACTTTATACGAGTACTTAGATTTCATATATTTACAGAAAATAAAGGTTTATATATTTTATTTCTGTACTATAAATATTGTATTATAAACGTGTACTCGTCTTCATTATTTCATAGTTGAAAAATGTCGACAGTTCAAACACAGTTATTATGCGTGTTCTCTGTGTATTTACTTTACGCTAAAAGAATAGTATTCATATAATGTAAAAAAAAAAAATTTGGTCTCGATTTTGATATTATTTTTATAATTGACTTAAAATAAGTTTTTTGTTAAAAATCATATTTAAATTTACTATAATTTCCTTGGAATGATTATTTTTTAAAAATATTAAACTTATTATTTTCATATTATTATAAATACTTGATTATATTTATTTTACACACCTGTTAATCTATACAAATTATAACAATTTATAGAATTTAAGAAAAACTTGGTCATAACTATGCGTAAATTAAAATTATAATTATACAACATGTGTTATAATTATAGATAAAAATTAAAACTGTAGAGTTTAGTGTATATCATAACTGTGGGCATTTTTTTTCTTTTTGCTGGTGGTTTTTAGTTGTTTAACATTAAGACCTATATTGAACACGATTTAAATGTATAGCGAGAGAAAAAAATCTACTTTCCTAAATTATGAACAGATGAATTGTTAATAGTTATACGTAAGAGATCTTTATTATATAATGTTCACTACATTAGCTTCTATTTTTTTACCAGAATATTTTGCACGATAATATTATTAGTACTATTATATACCTGATAGAGTACGAAATATCTGTTCTTCCACCGCCCACTGTCTGAAGCTTTTTTGTGAAGATTCCCAGTGAGTGTGCTATCAGTACGGGCGCGGTCCGACAACATCAAAAGCTGATTGTCTACCACCCGAACACATCTTTGCATCTTCGGACTTAACATGACCACTGTAAAATAAAGATACCATTACAATTGATTTCAAAATAATTAGCATCATGATATTGAATTTTAGTTCTTTAAACCAGATTGATTAAGCGACTTTCAATTAAATGATTTATGATAAATATAACGGTTATAACATAATAGTATAGTAAATAACATATAAATTACAATATACACATTTCGTAAACTTCTGAATACTTTTTTGACATTTAAGTACCTAATTTAAAAGATCATTATGGTTATTTTTACGGATAATCAAATTTCCTATCTAGAATAATTAACTAAATTGTTATTCCAATCTTTATGATAAACGTTAATCTCATTTCGTATCCTAAATATTTTTAAATTGCATTTTTATAGAATAACTTGTTTATTAATGATATTCATTTTAATGGTATATATTTTTTAATGATAATTAACTCGATTGACTTGTAGAAGAAACCGTCTTAGGAGAATTTATAGGAGAATCTATAGGAGAATAAGGATATGTATATTTTAACATTATTTCAAAATTACCGTTTGATTGTAAGTGCTTCATACAATTATAATATTAGGCTAATAAAATGCGTATTATAATCTGGATTTCAGGAATTTATTATGTGATTTAATTAATATATCGCAGGTGTACCTGTATAGAAAATCTCTAAAGATCATAAAAAGTTGGGAATCTAATGGTATTGGCTAAACTATACTTATAGGTAAAAAAAGACGATATTTTTAATAAAAGTTTTGAAAATACTTATCTTCCTTCCTAAGTAGAAGTTTTGAAATGATAATGATTTTAATCATTGGCGTGATATATTGTATATACTATATATATATAGTGTTTTTTGGACTTGTCAATCAAAAAGCATTTTTTGAATTCGTCAAATTATTGCTATTATTGTTCAAAATTGTTTTGCGTAGTAATTATAAGAAATCAAATTTTTGAACTACATTCTGGTAATGGCTTTTTGAGTATATATGGTTTTAAAGTTTTTCAATTTGTTTCATCTTTTCTAGTAGTGAGCAGTTTTATTTTGGTTGTATAAGGTTTTATATGACTGTATTCTACATTTAAATGTAAATATATATTTTTAATTGCATTGAATTCTAAATAAATACATATTTAATGTTTGGATATGGTGGCGAAAATGATTTTTTAACTTTGGGTGGAAGAACTCACATGCATTTGTAATCCTTTGACTAGAAATCGTATCCGAATCTGAAATCATGTGCAGTTCGACCATTACTTGTTTTTGATCCAGTTACAATTATTTGACCTTATTCAAAAAATCCAATAGTGGTTGAAAGGCAAAAAAAACCAACCCGGCCCGCTTCTGTACGGTGTAAGGATAACGTTCGAAAGCCATCACGTGTTTCCAATAATCAATAACTATATGCGAATAATAATGTATTTCCCGCGAACAAGTTATATATATATATGTACATATTTATGTAAATAATAACACACAAAAAACGGATATTGCGGACAAATAGTAATACATACACACATATTATAATACGCAATGATATTCCGAAATACTAAAAGAGAGAGATAGAAAGAGAAAGAGAGAGAGAGAGAGAGAGAGAGAGAGAGAGAGAGGAAATACGAATATAGAAAACGAGTGTGCACCACATAGATGTGTACAGGTGTATATAACATGACTATATCGAGCGCGTGTTTTGCACTACACTCGCTATGACATCGGAGGAAAAAGAAAAACGATGACACTTTCCTTCGCCGCGCGCGCGCACTCCCGTAGCACGGTCGGGAAATCCGTATGTACATACCAGTGGACGTCGGTTTCCAGAAATTGACCTATGACAAAAATTAAAGCTACTGCGATAATCTAATGACGGGCGAGTGACATGCGCGTGCGCTCGTGGCATACATAGCTATGATGTATTCACGGTGTGTTTGGTCGAGAACGTCGAATTCGACTTCGATATAAAAAATCTGTTTTAAAAATCACGCCGTTCAAGTCGAATTATCCACAAGTCGTCGACGCGCGAGCTATGATATCGGGGGTGGGGGAGGGGGGCACGTGCTCTGCGACGTCTGCAGGCTCCACGCCAAACAAGTAAAATATTATTATTACGCCGACTCGTTGCGATGTGAGGACCGTCCGACGCGGTATAGCTCGTTCGAGCTCTCGGTTCGCGTTTCCCGCCCAAAGTCGGCCACCAAATCGGTCGAGCCGCGATCGAATCGATTCCGCTGCACCGTGTCAGCTAGAGCACACGTGCGCGGGGGTTCGTGCTATTTATCGCGACCACTTGACGTCTCGTCGGGTATGAGAGAAATACGGACACTTCCGGGCGGAATGAATATTTCCGACGAGCACTACTCGGTGGCGGCGGCGGCGATACTATGATATTATTATCTACGACGCAGACCGGAAGAAATCCAGTCGAAAAGAAAGGGGGGAGGGGAAAAATAGTTTTTTTTTTCGAAACGCGCGCGCCACACACTCACCTGTGTACGGTCGTGATCGGCGGGGTACACGTGGTCGGCGGCGGCGGCGGCGGCGGCGATACCGTCGGGTTGATGATGACAGCCGAAGTGACGACGACGACGACGACGACCCGACGGCGGCGGCGGCGGCGGCTGACGCGGTTCGCTGTTGCGTGTGGCGGCGGCGGCGGCGATGGCTGTGGCGCGCGGCCGGGTCAGCTCATGACCCTGAGCCGTCGTAGTGCGTACTGTTGTCCCTCTCGTCGGTTACGCCGTGATGTACTAATGTACTATACACTAAATGCGCGGCGGCGGCGGCGGCGGACGGAGCGCCTCGTGCAAAAGCCCACCGCGCCGCGCGACGGCGTAGGGACGGCCCGCGCGCGCGGAGAGAGTATACGCCGCCGCACGGTTCGATCGTGCGCCGTGGGGCACCACAGGTGCTTTTGCTAAACGCAGCCTCGTGCCCTTCTTTCGTAGCCCACTCCGTCGCCCTCCTGCCCACTCCGCCGCCCTCCTCGTCGCCCTCCTACCCACTCTGTTCCTCCACGCCCTTCTAGCCCCCCGCGGACCACCAACGCCTCTGCGCGATTACCGCGCGCCGCCGCCGCCCTTAGTCGCTCCCCTCGCGGCCGCCGCCGCCGCCGCCGCCGACTCTACCCGGTCGCCGCCGCCGTACCGTGACGGCCGAGCCGCGGCGGTGACCTTTTGCGCGCGCAAAGATTGATTCTTCGTTCGCCGCCGCGGGCACACGCGACCGCCGTAAGTCTCCGCTGTCCGCACCAGCGGCGTATTAAGGAATTTATAAACACGCTGCGTAGATATACTATTCGTACTATACGACGGAACAACACCTATCGCGTCGTATAACGTGAGACCGTCCGCGATACTCGCCAAAGTCCGTCGATATTATTAGACGGGGGTTATAACTCCGGAGTTACCCGATTAATATTCGAAAACCCTACGGCACCGACTCCGCGGGCTCGATCTCATTAAACATCTAGATCGCTCCGACGCGACGTCGTTTATTAAACTAAATATGTAAATAAAAGTAGGTATACCCGTATTGTACACCTGGTATTTAGACCCCCCGAGCGTGTTGACCGATCCGGTAATCCCGACGACGGGCGGAAAAAGCCCTGGACGGCAATCGATGCCGATCATCGCTCGAGCAATCGAGGTACTCGCGCTTAGATATCGTAAAATGTCGACTGATTTATTATTATGATTCGTCTGATGATTGTTCGTTTTTCCTTGTCGTACAGTTGCGTTCGTCGTGCTCCAAAAGTTTTCAAAACTTCCATTCATTTAAGTATATCTCAGATAGTGCTTTGTATCATTACATGTAAATCTGCATTGTCGATCGAACAAATCGTTCACATCAGTTGTCTATTTTCGATTCTAATTTTTTCGACTACTTTTTGCAACGCTTCTGATTATTTTCGGTACAGTTTGTTCCGGCTTTATGTAACCAATGTATTATTTTGTACACACTGTTTTGTTTTTGCAAGTCGAGTTCTTATACACATATACTACAGCGCCATCTAATCGTACCGTTCTTTTCTCGGTGAATATTGCTGTAATTTATCCCTCGAATAATAATTATATTATTAAGTCGATAAACTTATCAACTCGGGGAAATGAAAAATTTGAGTAACTCTTATTTTGTTAACGGTCATAAATCTAGAATAGTGTTTTGTTTCTGTAAAAGTTACTGTTTTTGTGTGAATAAACATTTGATATTTTATTACCACGAGTACAAGGTCTGTTGTAAAAAAAATTCCAATAATACTTATCACTGAATTTAAATAATTTAATAATCGCATACAAAATTATTCTAATAAAATTATGACGATGAGTTGATGGTAGATTTTTGAGAATCGTCACTAGGCTCGAATTCAAATCAGGAATTTGTGCCTACACAATTGATAAAATATTTCTCCGACATCAAATTAAATAGGGTTATGTGTAAAATCATGTATTTTACAGCATTACTGGGCTCTCATTTCTGTGTGTGATGCGCCACGCCGAATGTAATGCGAATTTAAATGTATGTAATACAAAATTATATAATGTGAAATAGCTAATTTAAGATAATTATATATTACCTAATCGTAGTTATAAAGTTATACTTATATACTCATGATTAATAACAAAATTATAAAATACAACATTCAAACTTTGTAAATAAAATAATATTTGATTATGGGTGTGTGTTAATTAATTAAAATTAACATTGTCTGTCTATTATTTCTAAATTAATTTTCAAGTATAAAATATACACTTATTAAGAAATATTATTTAAGGTTAGTATCCAACTCTTCACTACACTCTGACCTAAAAATCGAGACAGTTGACCAATTATCCACTAAACACTACTGATCTTTCTATTCCAAACTACCTTCCCATACTAACCCATTAGTATCGCAGATCTCATCTAACACTCAACCCATAAATCCCATCCATAGGCTCAAGAGAAAATTTAGGCCAACCCGAGAATGATGTTTAAAATAGGGGTTGTTGTTTAAAAAAAAATTTATCGGTGTTGCTCGTGCGCAAAATACACGATTTAAAAAAAACCGTAAGTCAAAGGAATTTATGATTCGATTTCAATAGTCTAATTAAATGTGCCACAAACAGAATTGTAAAAATATATAAAGTGGACTTGGTTTCTGTGGACACACGGTATATTTGTTGACAAAAGCAGACATACATTATGTTGTAAATATAGAGTTATACTTTACTGGATTTATCATTTGTACGTGTGTAGATAATAATATGATTTAAAATGTCCAGGAATTTTTAACTAGTATTTCCACATTTTGCATAAATCATAGGTTTAATATATAGTTAAAAATGTTAAAACCAAAACCTATCTACGTAAAAAATACACACAATATTTATTTTACACAATCATTTATACTAATATTATCTACTAATGTCTCTTTCTTAGTTATCTGAATAGTAAATAGAATATTATATACTACTAAAATTTTTTTATCTATTATTGGAATAACAAAATCCTACAAAATAGCAAATATCTCGGTGTACGTTACATAAAAAAAACTGCGGCAGAAATGAAATGATACATATTCGGCTGAGAATGAAAAAATGGCGGAAATCCTGTAAGCACATTCTGTTTTTGCTTTGTAAAATCTTTCTTTGTCTGCGGGGCACTATTTTTTTTATTTATTTTTTTTTTTTGACCACGAACAAACAAAAAATTTTACATTGTTGTAGTAGACAATCGTAACTATGGCGATTCGGACCCGGTGGACCTTCTTCCTCGTACTCGCGTACTTAGGCTGCACCCCACGTTACATAGTTGTAAAAAAAATGATGTAAATATTTATCGCATGAATTTGCAAGACATGTACACGCCACTCCTTTCCACAGAAAATTACAAATTAAGGGAGGTGCTGGCGTGACGGTTTGTGCTAGCCCCCTCTTGATTTTTAATTTTCCCGTGGCGTGTGAATTTCGAAAATGGCCTTGGAAATTTACGTATGCGGATCGCGTGCTAAATATTTGCTAATAAAAAAAATTTGAAAAATTTGAATATTGACCATGCGAATTGAGTGCTAAATATTTGCATAATTTTTTTACAACTGTGTAATGCGAGAGGGGGGTAGCCTAACGTATGTAAAATACTCTCCTGGTCCGCAATGTTATGTAGATTCGTGCAGGGCCGAATGTCGGGGTGGACAACTTTAATCAAGGGTTCTTGTAAAAATGTTAGCATATCGGGCACATAATATTCTAAACTGAGTAAATAAATGTGTTTTTTACGTTATGTAGAATATATTTTATGCGAAAAGAAAGGAAAAATGATGCTATAAAATCAATCGTTATTTTGAACAATTTTTACCTTGACCACATTGGCCATTAGTCATTAGTCATTATCAATATTAAATGTCGAAATATGTATTATAAGAATTTAGTTTTTCATAGGTATCTGATAATAAAAACAGACGCAGCCAACTGTTGTGCTGGCCGCAGAGGCCGCGGTCGAGTTAAAAGTTCAAATAAACAAAGCAAATGAATTCGGTTATTATTGTTACACCGCTTACATTATATTTTATCATGACAACAACTAGGAGAAAAATCGTCGGTTTTCTCTAATGAATTTCGGTTTTAGTCTCGTTCGAATCATCGTTGTCGAATATTATTATCACACTATATATATATATTATATATATTGTTAATCTGTTTACCGTTTACCGTTACACTTTTTTTATGCTCGACCAAATCATATCGATTGTTTTAAGAACGTTAAACATAATTTACCTTTACTTACGAATTCGGTTGCGATGATGCGTTGTGTTATTGTAAGCGTCATTTTGACATTGAAAGTTTAACTATAGAAACAAATTACAATATTGACAGTGCGGCATTCGTCTGCTTTTGGTTTACCCTAAGCTTCATTTCTATTTTTAAATTTCGTGTAAAAAATTGAAATTAATTCTGCTTCTAATTACTTTGAGTTGTCCATTCTAGGTCAACCGTATGCCATCTCAGCTTTATCGGAACACAATATGATGACCCACACTGTAAAATATATAGTAATTAGTATATTGTATATATTATAAAGCTTACGCGCGCAAATACACACACACACACACACACACACACACCTGTTATATGTAGCAGGTACAGGACAAAGTGGCTGAGGCGGCAAGACTTTCTGATACTATTACACTACTGCAATCTAGAATTTTTAGAAAATATGAATTACTCACTATAATAGTTTTACAGTATAATAACAAAATGTCAACCTAAAAGATGATTAATTTTACCGAACCTAAGGCAATCTATTTTGTCGTCCACTAAGTATTCCAGCGCCGCGTTATAATATAATTTCAGTCGATATCGATCTTTTACCGGAAACTGGAAAATTATTATAAAAGGTGAAAAGGGTTCTAAATTATATCGAAGTAGCCTTAAAAGACGTTCCAATGATTTACGAGACATCTTATTAGATAGAAAAACGTGTCGATGTTCGCGTTTGAAAGTTATAACTAGTTGTTAGTGACACATAAATCAATATGTACGATTTTAAAATAAATCCCGCTTTCGGTGTAAATGATAACGTTTTATTTATATTATAGTTGAACGTTTTTGATCATCATTTGAATATAAATTTAATTAAAAACAAGTTTTACATATTTATTTATCAGCAGATACTATTCTATAAATGCGTAACCATTGGAGTGGCAATTTTTTTCTAAATACTTTTTGTATTCAATTCGTAATAATTATACAATACGTAAATAACATAATTATTATATTTATTCGATACTTTGACTACTTGATGTGAATTATTTCATAAAATTACTATTGGGCTTTGGCAATGTACATTTTATTTAAATTACACGTATTATAAAAAAAAAACTCGAGTTCAATGTTTTAATTAAAGTTACTAATAAGTCATAAGTTGTACAAAAGTATTTTTGTATTTCCTATACAACCTGCAACATCAAACTATATATTATATTTTATGTATATTAGAAGATATTAACAGGATTATTAAAAGGTTTCATTAAATCAATAAAGTACTTGATTTTTAATTTCTGAAATTCGCTAACGAATGCAAAATATTATATTCATTAAATATATACCTACTCTTTTGGAATGACCTATTTTAAAATATTGTATAACGTATAAAATCGTTTTAACAAAGAGCGGATGAGATGAAGAAACTGATCGGGAGAGCATTCACCTCATTACACGAATCTCGGCACAACATTGTATCATTATATTTTTCTGAACATTGAAAAGTAACGATAAATTATTATATTGAGAAACCGATTTTAAACGAGCTTGATTTATTATAGTAGTTTTAACGTATAAGTTATAAGTGTTTATGAGAAACATTTGATACTTACTATTCAATTTATCGCATAAAAAATGTAATACCCAATCAAGGCGATATCACTAAATAAATGTACTTATAAAATTACCTAAATTATTTTATATCTCAAGTCCAAAAATAATATAACTACTCCTGAAAATAAAATTGAAATTAAAAAAACGGTTTTTAGTAGACATCCCTTTGTTATTTTATAATAACGGTCCAAACTCAAAATACAATTTTTTTCGAATGCAATTAAATAATTTTAAATCTCGATTATCCGAATAATATTATATTATATTCGAATAATCGTCAATCTCAATTAGGTATTCGATTAAAAAATAATTTGCATGATTTGCAATCACTATAATCAGATTAAGCATTCATTCCACAGCAAACACTTTTATTCGAATACAATTTTTTTTTTTTACATATTTTTTATATTCCTAGTGAAACGAGAAATTTATTGATTTTACCATGTTGTGTATGCTTTTTTTTTTGTGTATTTGTATACGATAAGTACCCCAAAAAAATGGTTCAATTTTCAGCTCAAATATATTTCTCTCATTTCTCATGACTCTCGTTACTCATTTCTGCTAACAAATTTCATCTCATTGGTTCATTAATGAAGTCATTTTATGAATTTCCCAATAATTTGAAAGTGAAAAACTGCAAAAAAATCGGCAAAATTTACGGCCTACCATTTTTCGACATAATCGATGATAATATTCTTATATGAGAATATTTTGTGATAGTAACACTGATAATAATTGCCATTTCATCGTAAAACATGAACCCGCATACACCCTCTGTACTTACGGTCATAATAAAAACGTGTAAAATCATCCGATCGAACTCAAAAGCATATCAAAAGATGTACAAGTTCATCTTCTATTGGACCGTGTTATATTCAAAATTATTTAATAGTTTAAAAAGTATACTTATTCGGAAAATTGATGTTTTCGAGGGAATTCGTCGAACCGGAAAATATACAAATAAACGTTCATATCCCCGAGCAATATACCTAACCCGAATATATTCTAATCCGAAAAAAGGGTGTCCCCGATAATTATTCATAACCCCGAGAGATATATCTGTTAGTATGGGGACTTAGCAATTGACCAAATTACAAATGTATACTATGAATATTATTGACCATAATAATTTAAAATCTTTGCAAAAAAAAATTGATAAATTAAAAAACAATTACATTTAGATTGTTTAGATAATTTAAACTGGTAAAATTTGTATTCGTTGCTTTCAGAAAAAAAGACACAATGAATGTAGTCGACAAAATAAAAAAAATGTCTCTACTCACAACACGCCGCTCTCAACTCTAGTCTTCTTAGCCTGACGTTAAATTCCACCTTTGTTTCCTGAAAACGATTCGTATACGTTTTTACAATCCTGCGTGTATACGTTTGCGCGATGATACACATATATATATATATATTCGTACCTACAAATACTAAAATGTCTATAAGTATTACGTACACAATTTACGCACCGTGTGCGTGTGTGTGCAATATGTGCCCTGCGGATTATAATGCGCGTGTCAAGTTCAAAATCGTTCAATAGCGTGTGTGTAAGGCGGTGTAACACTCTGTTCCAGTGTATACGTTCCCGCTTGGCCATCATTACCCCCGGGGTAGTTTTGCGTCACGGAATTTAGTTTTCCATATATACATCCGGCAATTGTAATGTTTGCGTTGGCTGCGTAAAACAACAGTGTACCAAATGAATTATTCAACTACACGGCAAATTGATCAATAGCTTTTGGGTGTCTCTCTTCCCCCGTCCCTCTCTCTCTCTCTCTCTCTTTCTCTCTCCCCCTCCCCCCTCCCTCTATTTCTCTCTCTCTATCTCTCTCTCTCACCGTCTGTCTATCTCTCTCCGTCGGTCCACGCGTATACCTGACCCTGTACGAACCGCCGCGCCGCCGTCGCCACCACACCAAACGGTTCGCAAGTTTGCGTACAGCCACCGCTGCAGTCACCGTTGTCGCGACCGTTTCCAATAATGAAGGCAGTTAACAATACTTATTAATATTATTATATAGTATCATAATAACCGGCATGATGAAATTAATAAATGCAACCGTGAAAGAAACACAAACTCGAGTAGTATTAAAAACCCGAAAACCTGTTGGACAGACACATCTGAGTGTGTTGTGCGTGTGCTATATACGTACCGTATGTGGTATGTGTACAACAGACCGCGTGTTTTATTTTTAGATTCTGAGTGACACGGGGTAGTTCTCCCTTCGGGGTAGTTCTCCCTTTCCCCGAAAATATACTAATAACGATTCGGTCAGGGTTATGTTAGTTAGGTTAGGGTTATTTGTAAACATATTTATCCGTTTGAATAATGAAACGATAATTAATAATCGCTTTGGAATATCTATTTTGAGCAAATGTCAATGTAATTTAATACACCGGTATATCGACCGCAAAAATATTTTCGTGGAATCTGAAGTAAAAAAAAAAAACGTCAACGTAAAAATCATCAATTATGTCATATTCCTAAAATTCGAACGTTAAAATCATAGGTTCTAAATCACTGGGCCATATTTTCTGAATTATGAAATTAGAAATGACTAAACATAAAATCTTTGAAACAAATCTCTGAACAATTTTTTTTTTAATACTTGTATTATCAATTGAAATAATAATAGTCATAGATTGAATAGAATTTTTTCCAATAGACGACCGTATCGAATAAAGAATAAGAATTTTCGAAATATATTACACCGATTGCCAATAAGATATTCGAATATTTCGATTTAAATTGTGTACGGCTGTAGAGGTCTCATCATCAGTCTTATTATTATTCTTTTACATGATTTAATAACACTGTACCCCAATGTTCAGTATAGTTGCTATTACGTCAATAATATTATAAAAAAAAAAAAAAAAAATGTAAAAGGAATAAAGTTTTCAAAAGTTTCTCGTGAAAATCGAATAAATTTAACATTAACGTAAATACGTAATTTGTTAACTTGTAAATACTTGCATGACCCTGACGTATTCACAGAAATTGTTCTCAGTGGGAGCCTATGTTATGGATGTTGAAGTGGAAATTAGAAGGGATAACTACCTACTCTCTAAAAGTTAACGAAGCCCCCTTCCCTCAAGTATATATATCTTACGTTGAAATTATTTGTTTGTACAGCACTTCTACAAAACATTTTTCTCTTTCACCGAACATAAAAATTACAAAGATAAAAAAATTGCTAGACTATGAATATTATAAACTGATTCAACTTTATTCTACTTATAACAACTAATAGCTCCTCTCTCAAAATTTTTTTCACCCGTCATCCTTAAAATTTTTTATAAACACTACGATAAATATTTAAGTTTGTTTACCGCGAGTCATTTCATTACTATATTACCCTTTTGAGGTTTTTAGAGATTTATTTACCTTGAGTATGAAAAATCATGCATTAATTCATATAGTCGAGATTATTAGAAATACAAAATATATATTCGTCATCGTTTTATATTTATATACCTATCATTGTCATTTTAAACTTTGTTTTTGATATGCCAACAAATATAACGTTTTCTCGTAGCTTATTCGGAAAAAACTGTTGATTAATTAATTTATTCCAAATATTTGCTCCCCCACTTAATAAAAATTGATTTAATATCTTAGGTGTATTAATATTACATATTATCATAATGGGGACAACAGAATTAAAAAACGATATTCATTTTTAGTAAACATTTAAAAAATTACGTCGTTGAAAACTGTACTATATCGTTATTATTTATTTTTAATAATATGAATTTATAAATTGGTTTAGTTTTTGAAAGACATCGAAAGTGTATTGGTAATATCTGTTTATGTTTTTGGTGAATTATACGTTCATACGACTTGTATTAAATATGATTATGTAATTGAAACAAGTAAAACTAAATTAACGTAATTTAAAAAAAATTTTAAATAATTTCCCCCTCTTGCTCCTGAAGGAAAAGCTCCCAACTTTTTTTACTTTAAATTCTACGGCAACACGAATACACCTAAAGATCGAATACAAATATAAAAGTCAGATGTTTAATAACATTTCGAATTCTTGCGAAAAGCGACCGATGCAAAATATATTATAATATAAAGATATCTTTATTACCGCAGCGACTGCCAAACGCTGCGGTGTACAACATTATTGAAAATTTAAAGGCCATGTGTTTTGAGAAGAAGTCGTGTAATTTTTAATATTAGAAACTCGAAATATTTTTTTCCGCCGATGGAGATGATGAAGCCTACAATTCAATGTTATTTGCCACTTGACAACAATGCTGACACACGAGAGAGCTCTCGACAGCCGTGACGCGAACGATGAACCAGCGGACTAAAGTTCAAAACGTCTCTGTTTGATTGAATTATTATTACTATTTATTTATACGTATATTTCTTATTTTTATTGTTTTTTTTTTTTTTTTAATTTTGTTTATTTTAAAGTTTTCCTACTTATACCCCCACAGACTTATACGTCGTATACTTTCGTATATTATAATTCGCGAAAACACAAACATGTATTGAATATGGTTGTGTCTATTTAAACGTACGTTTAGGCTGAAGACCTCCATTTAAATTCAACTAAAATTCCACCGACGGAGTGGCATTTCTAAGATTTTTTTCGAAGCATGTCGCTACCGGCATAAATTCATCGACATCTCAAAGGGGTCACCTCGTTTCACTGTGAATCTAAAATGAATTGTACGAAATTATTCGTCGACACACCTGTTCTGAATTTACGTACTGCTATTAAAATCGAAACCCAAACAAAGGACGAGAGCTATCCGGCTAGGCTTCGCCTAAGAATATCGCGCGCGCGTTGTCGTCATTCTATATGTGATAGTTTAATTGCACGCGACGAGTAGGATGGGATTAGTGGGGAAATCGACACGACGCATCCCACGCAAGGATACGCGGCTTGGAGTGAGGTCAGAATACGGTGACATAATTGCCGCGCTAATACCCACGCGGAATGCGAATATCAATCGGGGGAAATTTTCGTGTGAATATAATAGTGTCGTCCGACGATGTACTTCTTTACGGAAACGTATCGATCTAGAACCGTAGGTTTGGTCGAAATTATTGCACGCAATACGCGTCGTGCGAATACAACGCTTGTCCGCGCATATTATTATGAACCCGTGTGTATCGGCGGTATCGTTCACAATCAATCCGATTGTCTCGTGTAAATAATAATGAGAGTAAAAGCGTTCCTGTACGGCGCACGCGCACAATCCGCCGCCGTCATTATATCGTGCATTTTTAATAACTCTAAAAGAAAACCAACAGCTGTGCATAATGTATATTATAAAGACGACGAAAATAAAAGATGTGAAATGTATAGTTAAAATATAGGTAGTGATTATTTTGACGAAGTTGGCGAGAGCGTTCGCGAAAGACGCGTGAAAAGTTCATTAACACGTGTTACCGTTTTCTCCTCGAGTTTTGCAAAATAATAAACGCTAATGATATACGTATATATATATAATATTACAACGTTATAAACGCGCGCAAACACGGCGTTAGCGTATCGACGACGTGTATAATATACATTAAGCTGCTGCTAAAAATAAAAACACAACTGAGTCGGCTTTCTTTTTTTGTTCAATTATTTTTATTACTCGCTTTACACGTCCGACGTATACAGACGATACACCCTGTATTATTATTATTATTATTATTATTGTTCTCGAATATTTGTCTCTTCGGGTTGAAAATATTCATTATTTAATGTGATACTGTATTCATATAACAACTAAAAATGTATAGCTACAGGTACCATAAATTATTTAAAGCTATATATGTATTTAAACATTCATAAACACCGACCTAGCCATATATTTTTATGTATGTATTTTAGCGGCGGTAAAACCCGAAGTAAATTTAAAAGCCTCATAAAGTATTTACAGCCTTTTTTTCACTATACACTAAAAAATTATTTCTACAACATAATACGTGTAGTATATATATAATGTTCACGAGCTTTGTAGTAGGTATGTTTTATTGTACGTGCGAATTTACTTTTCAGTTTGTTTGAAATTAAACTTTATAAAAAAAAAAATGCAAATAATATATTTGTGAGTTCTTTAGAACGTATGCGTTTTATAATTTACGGAACATTCCAGAAATTAGGTATTAATTTCCAACGAGTAACCGATTTTAGATAATATATTATATTAATTATTGTAGACATTGTTGTATATTGCCAATGAGTATTTTTTAAAGAAAGAAATCTAGGAATACGGGATTTGAAATTGTGCACATTAGACGCTAAAATCGAGAGGATAATAATAATAATAAAAGAGGATAATAAGTAAAAGAATATTTCGAATAAACTATGAGAATGCGGGGGCAACTTGAACACGCGGCGGAGGAAACGTTGAGTTTTCGGTTCGTATGTTGACATGATTAAACAGATTGAACGATGAGTTTAATAGACGAAGGCACGAGGGATTATTTTTTATTGGCTCTTAAATAGCTTGTTTAATTTCAAACCTTTGAGCCTTTGTAAGCGAAGAGAGTAAAAACGGATATTTAAATTAAAACATCGTGTATATTTTAGAAAAACAATTTCTCATTATTCGTATTCCGTTTTGAACGTTTCGTATAAATTAAACTGGCTTGCAATGCCCAAAACGATTCTATATACAGATTTAACGATACGTTTTTATTTTGTAGGTCATAATGAAATTTAATGTTTAATGAAGTATAATAAAGTATAATGAAAAGAACATGGATTTTTGCTTATTTATACTAAAGGCACACCGAAAAAAAAACCTTGTTCATATTGATAAAATTATATGTGTAGTTGACAATAATCTTGTAGATATAGGTCTGACAATATTTTTTATCAAATTGATAATCATCGATTTTGTAAATTTGTAATAACAAATTAGTTATCAAATCAATAGGACAATTGTCAATACAACAAAAACATACTATTTATAACTAATAATAATTTTGTTGGGATGACAACTGATTTGTTACATCAATGATATTATTTTATTATTTAAAACAAGAATTACTATACATTTTAAAGTAGGCACTGTTATCACTACAAAAATTGTTGTCAATTTAATACATAACAATTTATTGAGTTGACAAAATTATACTATCAAATAAATTGTCTTTATTATGTTTCAATGACACCCCTTTCTATAGTTAGGTAAGGTTAGGTATGGTTCCATTCCATACTGCACTTCTAATTTAGTGTCATTCAGCATTCTCTATATGTTGTCTATCCATCTTATAATCGGTCTTTCTCTCCCTCTTTTTCCTTCAACAATAATGGCATAATGTCCATACCCACTCGACTGTCAATCTTATCATAACATGACCTAACCATCTCAACGTTTTCATCTTTGTAAGAAATAAAAATATTATATTTTTAATAAATATTAACACTACTCGATGGTATAACTATATTTATAGAGATAATTTCGAGATAATTCGTATAATAATATAATCTTATATCGTATATAAGAGTATAATATTATTACAAAGATATCTCTTCTAGACCTTGACTATTTGTTTGTAAATCCGTAACATTTTAGATAGGTATGTGTATACATTTTCGTTTTCGTAATGATTATTATTTCAGTTCAAATCTTTAATAAACTCGGCGTTATATATTATATTATACAACTTCAAAGAAATATTAATTCCGTCCGCCATGAATATGCTGTGAGCGTGCAGGGTTCCTATCCGAGTTGATTTTAATTAACAACGATCGGATTGGATTTTTATCATTAAAACTTTTGCAATTTAATCTATACTCGTATATTCTCCCTTCTCGAAACTAATTTATTTTTAAGAAAGCAAATTCAACATGAGGTTTATGTTTGTATTATAAATAGTTTACACACAACGCAGGTAAAGTACACTGTGAAATGTGAAATCATCTCCAAGTCTATAATAGACAATGTTTATTAAACACGGATAATAACTATAGTTATTCTTTTATTCGTGTGAGATTTGAATATTTCATTAAGACTTCTTAGATACTATTATCTAGTAATCGAGTTAAGCGTTTTTCGTTTTTTGTGTTAATTATGAACATTAATGTTAATAAATAAATTATCTAGACCTCACCGAAAGAGCTTGTATAATATGATAAAATAAACATATTCAATTAAATGCTTATTCCTTAATCGGCTTTTAAACCAAATGTAAAATTCGATTTACCATATTATACATATATTTTATTATTGTCATAATTTTCAGAACTCGGTTTTGCCCTCTCCATGTTATTTATTTGTCTATTATATAAAATGCATTGACGACTACAGATGACAAATGACGATAAAAATAATTTAGTCCATTTGTACTCAATTAAAATTAAAATAATATGAATAATTCGTTTGTTTTCTTTCTCAAGAATTTGTTTTTTAATTATTTTTAAACTCGATTAGTCTCAAATCGTTTAATTGGAACATTTGATTTGAAAAAAAATCTCCGGAGTAGATGGTCTTATTAAACAGTATTAATACTATTTCAACGCGAGTTTGTTTTCTATCACTTAATTTCATTCACAGACGTGGTACCGCCGAGAACCCTTATTCTTAAACTGTATTCGTGTAAGAATGCAATTTAAATTTGTACATGATCTGTATACGAATGCCGTTTAAAAGAACAGGAGCATCGGACATAAAAATTACATTTAAATTGCACAGTAAGTATGCATGTATATTGTATGCACACTGTGAAATAATAATATTGTCGTAAATAACATTAGCGAGCATTTATTTTTCAAAGTAATTTTGAGTTTTCGTCACATTTTTATCATTTCGCTTCGTCCAATTATTTCCCAGATTTTTGACATAATTATCAATTTTAATTTGACGAATTCGGATAACAGAACGTTTGGATACGCTAATTATAGTTCGGATAATCGAGGTTCTACTGTACAAGTATATTGTGTTTAAAATTACAATGTTTATAATAATCTTTTACCATTTATTATAAGAAAAAAATTTTCAAATCTGTTTTGTGCGTTTTAGCTTGGTATTTAATTAAATTTTCAATTAAAATATTGCGTTCGATAAATTGTTGAAAAAATGTCGTTAGTTCGACCGAAAGCGCGATTTTGTATTTTGGGGTAGGTATACTTCCGTAAAAGTCTACTCCTCCGGACCCCGCAAAACCTGCCGTAGACGCTGTGATATTCTCACATGAATGTGACCAATATTGAACTCAATTAATATAACATTATGAACGGTACTGTAAACTTTTATTATTTGAATTTTGTCGCGTGGTTTGTCGACGAAATAGGTTTAGCGGCGGTCGTATACAAACACTGTCGAGTGATGATGCATTGATACCGTGTTTTATGTTTTTGATGTTTTGCGGCACGACACAGAGTTCAATAAATAAACGCGATATTATCGTCAAACATACATACTAGATAAATAACAATAATTTCTATGGCAGTAAACCCTATCGTTATTATTTTAATAATTTCGAAAGGTCATTGCGTAAAACCCCAAAACAAATGACAAAAAAAAAAAAAAACCAAAGTCTTTTATCATAAAATGTGTACAAATACAATCTTTTGATTAATCCAAACTTAAAAAAAAAAAATTTCATTTATACAAATCGCCAACGAAATTATTTGGAATCAAAGGCGGCCCCACCTACAATACGCTCACAGACTATACCGGTTGGGTAAGGATAACACTGCTTTAGTGGGTATAAGCGATACACATCGGGTTTATTTTATAGTAATTATATTATTAAGAATAAAAAACGTAAAATAATATGCCGTCGATAATTCGAATATATTATGTTGATGTCGACGGTAAGTAGATTAGGGTGACTCATTCCTATAGTTTGTATCATTATTATTGTGATCGCCGTTTCATTAATAGTTAATGAATAAATACGATATATAATATATGTATACATATTATTTACAAAACAAATTGTTATACACTGCATGGTTTTTTTTAGAGGAGATGGTGGTAATGATGAGGAAAATAGGGTGTTAAAAATATTTGGCCTGCAATCGCGAATTTCGTCTGAGAGGTGAAATGTTCTCTAAAAGGTTGGGAACCACTATATTAAAGGATCGCGCTTAAGACCAGTGGAATAAGAATTTGTGTGTGTGTGTGTGTGTGTGTATTATATGTCTAAAACAGTCGTTTGTTTGAAAAGTAAACGTCTTCTAGCGCGCAAATACATCCACGCAAGCATTTCATATAATATATGGTACGCCTCTATAATATTACATAATATCTTTATTCTCTGCATTTATTACTCACTACCTACTAAGCAAGTACTATCCGGACGGAAATAATGGCGAAAATTCGACACGATAGTGCAAACTGCTTGATGGTGTAGAAATAAGACTTGAATTGAAACGATTCATACCAAATTTAATAATATCGTCGTCTCATAGTATACTAAATAATAAGAATCTGATAATAATCTGTTCAATGGTTATAATTTTATAAAATATGTTATAATACGACAAACAAGATTATTTATCAGTGTGTGTGTACTGCTGTAAATACAATATTATATATTCAAATTATACTCGGAAAATAATACGAACGAAAATAGAAATGCGCAAGTCCGAGCGCTGCTATAATAATATACGAGTCTTTTCAGTAATACGCACACCGATGTGATAATTCTGGCGGTATAAAAATATCACTATTTTAGATATTAATTTTAGAACACTTCAACTCTTTTACTATTTCGCCCCTAGAAATTTGTCGCCCGGGGCAGGTGCCCCCTTTGCCCCCCCCCCTTAACCCGGCACTGGACTCGTATCATAAATTCTACAACTCTATGTGTGTTCTACACGTCATTATAAACGCCTTTTAATAATTTGAAAAATAAAACCTACACGGATTTTTCAAACGAACCAAATCTAGGTCGAATTAAACATCGGACTAGGGCAAATGCAAAATATGCCTTCTTCATCGGCAACGGTCATTACGACGATATTACGAGTATAGTAAACGGAATCAAATGATATAACGATACGAATCGATATATCGCACATAACTTTATTAGTTGGTACGACGACCGGTGTGTGTACCAGGACGTACCTGCAGGTCACCTATATTTATCATTGCTACGATTCCGTGACGATGGTGGAAAAGGTGCGTGTCGTGCGTAACATTATGTCGGTTAAGTATATAAATTCTTTATATATTTGACGACAAAGTATGCGTGTTTTGTTTTGTACGAACGAAATGATAACGTTTCAACGCGGCGGCGTATACAGAATCTGTCATTGGTTGAGAATAATATTTTATTATTTTCAACTCGAGTACGCAATCACGTGATCGATGATGGCGGAAAAAGGGCCGAGTTTTTTTTTACCTTTATGCAAACGAGTGCTGTAGTTCACAACAATAATATACCACTTATTTGCTCCGCAACAATCGGTGCACACTTGGAGGATTTCACTGAGTAAAGCTGGATACTATTTTAATATATTATATTAATAATTTTAACCTATTCATAAAATATTTCACAACTTTTCATCTACACTATTTGTATTGAAAGACGTGTTAAACGTTTCGACGTTCAATAATACGAATTTGTTTCTTAATTTACAAAAATTGTTGGGACATTTCTCTTTTAATCGTTCATAGGAAGGGGGCCGTTTTTCGCCACTAGCGTTAAAAAAAACTATTACGATCTAAATATCATAACCTCGTTTATGAACACGGTAATCTATGTATGTGTAATATGTACCTTTGAATCTACTAAAGATTATCAACGGTATATCAGTATTGAGTTTCCTCTCAAAATGCCTTTGGCCCCAAATATATCACTCAGCCTATATAACTGAATATAATATCTAAAAAATCAAATGCGTGTATTTGATTTCCATTTCAATGATCATTTGTTATGTATATTTTTACATTGTTTGCACTGTACAGTGTATCACACGGGATATTAGTTATAGTACTTATGATTTATAAATTAATAAGTGTTTGTTATTGATCATCGTTTTGTTATTTTGTTTTTATTAAGATGAAAAGTGTTTGCCCTTAAATGCTCCGAACTCGTTCACCTGTTTAAGTTTAGTGCCCGGTTCGAACTTTTAAATTTAAAAATTAGGCCACCGTACCTACCCATCATAGCATCAAACTGTCGCGGACAAAATAAAGTAAAACCCTTCCGTTTTAAAACGTTTTTGAAAATACTGGGGAGCGCCGAGTATCTCTCCCCTTAAAATCCGCGTTTGCGGACGGGTGTGCGCAAAATGATCGCGAGACGGCCAAGGCATTCGAATCGAAACATCGACCATCGTCGGCGATGACGACAGGGCGGTAGCGACTTTGGGGTCGAGGACGCGGGATGCGGCGGCACCCGGGGAAAAATCGTTGCCGCGTGATCTCGCGCTGGTGCGCCGCTGCCGACATTTAACACGGTCGTCTCGTTGTCGGTTTACGACTATGGCGCGCCACGCGAAAGTGAAATCGTCGAAAAATTGTCCGGAAGCGCGCGCGCGCGGGCGCACAAACCCACCAACGTAGATTAAGCGCAACGCAAAGTACATTGTATCATTATTATCATTATTATTATTATTATTATTATTATTATTATTATTATTATTATTATTGTTATTATTATTATTATTATAATTATTATTATTTATTATTATGATTATCTATTATTATTACTATTATTATTATTATTATTAGTATTATTATTATTATTTACATAGGCCCTAACGTATATCGATCTGAACCACTGTACGTTACTATACG